>JAEQBH010004064.1:0-141093 GCA_016808115.1 Tetrastigma voinierianum | reverse complement strand
GAAAGATTTCAATGGAAAGTTTGTTTAAATCATACGAGATCTAAAAATTACATGTTTCTTTATCAATTAAATTACAAATTACATTACCATTCTATCTAAATTTAAAATTTTTAGCTTTTTCCTAGGGATTACATTCTTCTCTCCTTAAAAGAATTTCATCCCGAAATTCCAACTCACAACCATACGCAATTACATGTATATACAGGAGTCATTGAATGCTATCAAATGACTAAAAACATACCTTCATCCCCCAAATAAAGAAAGGGATGGCGAGTGCATGCATTGTCCTCATTACCATAGAAAATCTAGAGAGAAGGGCTCTCTCTCTCTAAAATGAAAACCGACCTCACGCCAATTCCCTCTTACGCCGATTTTTGTCTCAAAATGAAGAAGAAGACTATTTTCTATTTTGTCTTATTCACTTAACATTTCCAATAATTCCCAATGTGTCCCTTTTCTTGATTTTGATATGGCACTATCTCGGCCATTCATTTCATCCCTCTCACTAATCATGTGACATGTGTCCACATGGAGTACATATAGTAGGTGACTTTTCACATCACATGTCTTTCACGGTCGTTTTTCACATTTTGGGCACTTGAGTGCCTCGAAGCGTGAGAATTTGGCTGTCTGAAATTAAACGAAATTCGACATAGTAAATTCAGATTTGTGAGACAATTCAACGGTGAAGTCAGTTTATCATCCGAGATTTAGAAAAATTTGATTTTTACGAATAACCATTTTACCATTTTCCGGAAAGAAATTGGAATTTTCCTGCGGTCTTACAAATCCACCCGTCCAGGATCATGAAACTCAGGAATGTCTCCTAAAACAGCGGGACTACTCAGTTTTCAAACAGATCCAGAAATTGTTTGAACATAGCTCCCCTTTGAATGCATTTAAGGGTCCAAGAGGTGAGAATTTGGATGAATATTTCAAAAATATGTTCTCCTATAAGTCTAGTTTGCTGTAAATTTGGAATCCCACTCAATTCTAGATGAGTGATAGCCAAGTTATGGCCAAAACGTAGTGATGGGGTCTCAAAATAGAGCAGGAAGGCCCCCTTTGATTGCAGCTCCACTTTGAATGCATTTCTGAGTTCAAAGGGTCGGAACAACTGAACCTATTTCAGAAGATATAATTTCTCCCTACTCCCGAGTCTAGTTTATCGAATAATTAGAATCATAATTCGGATGGGGATACCTGCCAAGTTATGGCCAAAACCTGGCGTCATGGGGTTGGAGGAGAAAAAGTGGACCCAGCATTCTCCGGCTGACACACATTCACACGTGCCCTTAGATAGAAATTAAAGCTAGTGGGATGAAGCTACACTCAAATAGCGTGATTTCACAGGACACCGCCTTACATAGTTTTTTGAAGCCCAAAACTTTAGAACCTTGTGAGATCTTGTGATTCGGTACCCACACGTCTAGCTCCATTTGCGTGAAGCGACTAACTCTTGACGAGTTCGACAAGCTAGAAACTTGTAAATCGTGAGGCTTGCCTTTTCTTTTCTCTCTCTCTCTCTCTCTCTCTCTCTCTCTCTCTCTCTCTCTCTCTCTCTCTTGCGGCTTTGGTCTTTAGACCAAAATACAGGATCTTTTGGCATGTTTGATGTTACATTTATTTATAGTGTGGGACCCAGGCATTCGGCTCCCACGTTCGCCACGTTCACACTCTTGATTCAGGTTCTCGCTCAAAACTAATTTATTTCGTCCCGATTTCAGTTTCATCTATCTTATATTGACATTTTTTTAAATATTTGACATTTTTTGAGATTTTTCTAAAAATCTCGTTTTCGGGTTCCACTCGACTCTTGTCGTCTCGAATTTCGTGAAAATCCGACTGTCTTGGAATTCAACAAAATTCGCCTAGGTGACTAGATTTCGCGAGACAATTCCAACAGTGAAGTCCGTTTCGTCATCCGAGATCTAGAAAGATTCCAGTAAAATTACCATTTGCCATTCTAGCAAATTCAATTCTGAGTTTTCTCGGGTCTTACAACCCTCCTCTATTGTTAAGCGATAGTAGAGTTTCATGTTTTGGTGGAAAATGAACTTAAGATAGAAAAAATCAAATATTTTCACTTTTTCTATTCAGAACTTTTTTCAAAAATTTCAACAATAAGTTGTGAAAAAATTTAAAAACAAATAGCTAAATGCTGAAAGCTATTTAGCTTTCAGCAAAAAGTAAAAACAAAACAAACAACCCCTAAGTCTCCCTATTTTCAATCTCAAATTTTCAAGTTTCTAATTTCAAAATTATAGAACTCCCAATTTCAAAATTCCACGTGTCCTAATTTGAATTCATACTAATTTCAAATCTCGAAATTTCAAGTTTCTAATTTTAAATTTACTAATTCCCCGTTCCAAAAATTCAAGTCCCCTAGGTTACATTCAAAATTTCAAGTTCGATTTCAAAATTTACAAAATTCTCAATTTCAATATTCAAATATCTTAATTTTAAAATTCAAGTTTTGTTTATAATTTAAATTCTAGAGTTTCAAATTCAAGATTTTCAAATTCTCAATTTCTAAAATTCAAGGCCTCAATTCAAAAATTCAAGTTATAATTAAATTAAGTTCCAATTTAAAATCTCAAGTTCAAAATTGCTGTTCAAAATTCTCAATTTCAGAATTTGTTTAAAATTCTCAATTTAAAAAAATCAATTTCAAACTTCTAATTTTCAAAACTTTGATTTCAAATCAGTTTTTGAACATTCAAAACACATTATTAATTATACAATTTCTATAAAATAGAATCTTGTGGAGTTAATTTGCGTAACAGATAAATGGGCTTGGGTGGGGCCCAAATCTCATATATCATTTATTAAATAATTTGGCATTGGATGTACAATTTGTTTTCCTAATTCGATCATGAATATTTCCATATTTGTTATTATACTAACATTGTCTTTTATTGATAAGGCTTACGATTCGCCACCAAGGTACATACTCTTCTTTGACTTTACTTGTTTATTTTATTTGTGTTCTTTATTTGATGTTTTGATATACACCCTTAATTATGAATAATTCTTAGTATCTATTGATTAATCCAAGTCAATAGCACAAATTTTTTCACTTAACTAATCATTACAACCAAGATTTGGCTTTAGGGGTTTAGGCAGTGCTTTCTGACTCACTCTAGTACCTTCTAATAAATAACATATTACCTCAAATTTAAACTAGGTTTCGTAGACATGTCTTTTTCTAAAAACAAGGAGTCATACTAGGTTTTATTTCTTATTTGTTCCTCTAAAAAAAAAATGACAAAAATGTGGTAACCCCAAACCCTTTTAAAATAGTTTTCAAATTAAAAAGCGAGTTTAAGTGAAATGCATAATAGACAAAATGCGGTGTGATAGGATTAGACATTATTAGGGTTGAATTCAAATCCTTTTTTTATTTAGACATTCCTTAGATGTTAAAATTTAAATTTCCCACTTGAATAATTTAAGTTTGGAAGTAGAAAATATACTTGTTTTTGTGCTGTGGTTTCTTATAAGATGTTCAGGAACCTAAATGTTGAACACTCTCTCAGACACTTATATAAAATAAACAATTAGATAAAAATAGAACATGTTTTTATAGAGTTTGGTCAGTGATTATAAATGAGTCAAATTCTTGCTATATTGTACAACTCATTGTGTAAATAAGTAATTTTTTGGAAAAACCTCTAGGAACTTGGCATTAAATAATCCTGCTATTAATCTAAATATAACTTCAAATTATTTAATCCATATTTGACTTATTTCAAATTAATTTTCAAATAAATTACTTCAGTCATAAATTTAAAATATTAATTATGTGAATATGCACAAAATCATTATTAATGAAGAAAGACTTGAGTATTTGTATATTGAATAATTACGAATTACACATACAAGAAGAGACCTTATATAAGCTAAGCTATACAAACCTAAATATGGAAAATATACAATTTCCATACATAATAATCTAACATCCCCCCTCAAACTTATGGTGGTTTAAGAGAAACCATTATGAGTTTGGAAGCTAAAGCTCGAAAGTTCACGGAGGAGAGGGTTTGGTGAAGATACATGCATGATGCGGAAAGCAATTTGAAGTAATGAGATGTACCAGAGCGAGATGATGTGATAGTGACAATCAATCTCAATATGTTTAGGTACATTCATGGAAGACATCATTATGAGAAATTTGAATACTTAGATTATCACGGTGAAGTTTAGTTCTGGTGGAACCAGTCAACTTCAAGAATCTGTAGTAACCAATGTAATAAGTTTAGCTATAGTAGTTGCTAGTGCTCTATAATTACGCCCGATCTTTGGAACGAGCAGCATTTGTTTGTTTCTTGCTTCTCCAAGAGATAAGAGAATCACCTAAAAGAAAACAATATCCTGTAGTAGATCGACGATCAGTGGGATCACCTACCCAATCTGCATCTGAATATGCTTGAAGAGTTAATGAAGAATGGGAAAGGAAATGAAGACCATCAAATATGGTGCCTTTCAGATATCGAAGAATCTTGAGAATAGCATCCTTAGCGGGAGATCTGGAGCAACCATGGCGGCCCGGCTGCATAGGCGCAAGAAATATCGGCGGAGTGTGATGGGGACAGTTCGGGACTCGCAGGCCTCGTAGTGTGGGTGATGCCATCTGTGCGTGATGTTCTTTGTGATATCGTTATCTGATGCCGTATCGTAAATCAGTTGGGATCTCACCGCCGGGTAGGTTAATAAGCTCATTTTGGGACTTTCAGATAAATATTAGGGCGAGATCTTTCATTTCGTTGGCCGAAACCGAAAGTGCTTTAGATCCACACAGAATACACTTACATATCATCCACCCTTATCGTCATATCAATCAGCATTACAAGAGGGAGGAAGCAGTACCACTAAAGTCGAGAATGATCTCGGAAAAAAGTTGTATCAAGGCGCACAGAAAAACCATCTTAGAGATAGTGGCCCGAACTTTGCAAACCATGCTCGAGGAGCTTGTTTAAGACCATAAAGTGCTAACCGTAGTCGACATACTTTGTGAGGGAACCTCGGAGGGTGAGAGTAACCAGGAGGAAGCTTCATATAGACTTCTTCTAAGAGTTCACCATTAAGAAAAGCATTTTTGACATCCATCTGAAAGAGTGGCCATTTGCGAGCCACATAAACTACAATAAGAGTCCTGACATAACAAAGTTGAGCCACATGAGCAAAAGTCATAACCAATCCCATACTCCTGAGTAAAACCCCTGGCAACAAGGCAAGCTTTGTAGTGATCAATAGTGTCATCCAATCGAGTCTTGATCTTATAAACCCATTTCACAACCTGCTTAGATTTTCTAAAGGGAGATCAGCAGATCCATGTTCCCGGTCTTATCTGGCCTTCAACTCTTCACTTTGCCTTGCTACCATAAAGGGTTAAAAGCCTCATGAAAAGTGGGGTTCCCTAGAGAGAGCGAGAAGCGAGAAAAGCAATGAAGTCCGCAGAAGGTAGGAAAGGAAGAGTAGTTACACATTAGGAACGACAAAGTGCATGTTAAGTCGGAAGAGCACAAGCGGGATCCCGCAGTACGAGGCGCGTCATCCATTAGTTACGTCCCAGCCAAACCCTAGAAAATTAAATTTTTCTGAAAAATGGTAAAATGATAATTTCAATTGAAAATCTGAAAATTTTCTAGATCTTGGATAGCGAAGCGAGGACTTCTTAGTTGGAATCGTCACCATGAAATCAGCTACCCCATCGAATTGTCCGAATTTCGAGGCGATTAATTTCATGTTTTTAAGGCACGAGTCACGGTGACGCCCAGCTTCACGTGTTGAATGGCTCACATTGAGCCACGTGTTAGAAGGAGAACAAGTCAAACAAGAGCTCAAGTGGGACCCATGTGGGACATGTGTCACCACATGAGAGGTTGGGAAATCCAAAGTCTTGGATAAATGGATAAGGGAAATCCAAGAGAGCCAATGAGAGGTTGACACGTGGCAAGAGAGGACACTCTCGCCCGAGCTCATCGCCCAGGACCCGAAGCCCGGTGGGATGGGAGAGGAGGAGAGGGAGAGAAAAGAAGAAAAAAGAAGAGAAGAAGAGGAGAGAAGCTTCAGCTTCTCTCTGATCCTGAGAAGATCGTGGTCGGTTTTCATCAGACGAAACCCAAGATCATCTTCTTGACAGCTACGTAGATGAAACCACGAGATTTGTAGGATTAAGTGAAAGTTCGGGAAATCGAGGGTTTCAAGTTTAGAAGTGTCGCAGGAGCTTCCTAGAGCAACTTCTATGCTTCAAGAGGTAGGTCTTCTCTTACTTTGGTTATTTTCTACCTTAAGGGTTGTGTGGTTGTGTCTTGCCCCAAGGGGGATGTTTGGTTGCATTTTGAACTACGGGAAGCTACCCTATTTTGATCCTACGCATTAGCCGGACTTTAGGACTAGTTTTTAGGTGGGAAACAAAAGGAATTTGGTCGTTTGTCCTTCAAGTAAATTGTAGCCGCATCAATGAACTTGATGTTAGGCTTTTGAATTACCTAAATCGAACCTCTATAGCCTAAGTTATGGTCCGTTTACCCGAAACGGCCTAAATGCAAAGTTTGTCCGACTATGTTTGTCCAGGTAGGTTTGTCCAGGTAGGTTTCTCTGGCTAGGTTTGTCCGACTAGGTGAAGGTTTATCCGGCTGGGTCCGTCCGTCTAGGTGAAAGTTTGAGTCTAGAATCTGACCATATGTCTATGAATGGCATGTTATGCTCGCGTATTTTCTGAAAAATTTATTGTTGCACTAAGTGTACTAATCACTTGAGTATGGAATGACTTGTTGAATAACTTGTTGGTTGTGTGTAAATTATGTTAGTATATGAGTATATGATATATTAACATGAATTGACATGAAAATGGCATTTCGCATTTCATATGCACGGGGACACGTGAATCGTAAGTGTAAGTGCGCGATACGGTTTTGGAAAAGTACAACCGGAGGGTTATTAACAAATGTTTATGTCAGGAGTATGTCCACTACAATATATCGGAGGTTGCCCCTCAAGAAACTATTTATCCGGAAGTAATATCCTACTAAAATTTATATCGGAGGGTTTGCAATAACTTTCAATGTGGGAGGTATACGAGTTTTCTAAAACAAATATCTTTGTTTGAAAAGCAGGTTTTCACATAGCGTTGCATGTGTGGGGAGTCGATAAAGGAACTCGGTACATGGGACTGGTGGGTCGCATTTCATTCACTAGCATAGGAATTCCATTCTGAATTTTGCATAATCTTGATTGGAATGTACTTATTTCTTTGGTGACATGACCATTGCATGTGCACTTAGGTGGGGAAGTAGCCTACGTGAGGTTTGCCTCTCTGGGCATTGCTCATCCATGGTAGGAACTGCCGGTACGGGAATGTGTAAGAGGAACTGAGCGCTCACTGAAGTATAGATGTGGGAAGAAGCAGTTAATATTTGATTTATATTTTATAAAACATGTATTATAATGCTTAATTTTGATATATGTGTTTTGTATAAAGTGGCAATGTCTAAACTCTTATGGACTACTCGTTTTTAATAGTCATGTGCTTATATGTTTGAGTATGGGTAAATGAGTCCCTACGTGGCCATTTTTACTCGTATGTAAAACCGGTGAGGTTGTTGTATAATATTGAGCCATGTTGCCATGTAATTGCACATGTTGTATTTTGGGTAGAGCTCCTCGTACAAAGGAGACTATGCCCGATTTCCGTTAAATCTTGGGTCCCCAAAAAAAAGAGGACTCAATGGTGTGGTGTCAGGTTACCCGACATCCACAAATCTTCCGTGGGTTGACGGGTTGTCAACGGACCCCCGGGATTTGAGGCGTCTAATGTCAGATGATGGGTCTGGCTCGTCAGATGTATGAGAAGAACATCAAATAGGAGGAGACTGAGACCAGTTTGAGGGTGCTGGACATAGAAGTGGGAGACTCCTCGGGAAAAAGGTTAGGGAGAGGGATCGATGGGAATAGAAGCAGGAACATGAGTGGATTGATTGGTAAAACATTTTGTGTTCCCAAAAGACCACATGCCGAGAAACACGAGAAGCATTTAATGGGATCATAACACCTATAACCTTTTACCAATTCCATACGAGAAAACAACACAAGCGAGAAGCGAGTAGAAGTTTGATAACGATCAGCGAAGAAGAACCAAAGCGAGACACATCCAAGACTGAAGTATGATCATAGGAGGGAGAAGAACCAAACAACATATCGCCAGAGTTTGATTAAGACAATGGGAGAAAGGACACCGATTGATGGGTGTAGCAGCGTGAGACGACTTCCCAAAATTGAGGAGTAGAAGCGGTAATAGTAGTAGCACAAACAACATCAGATGACCCAAAGTTTGAACTATTACTACTGCATTTTATAGAGAAATTGCGAAGCCTTAAAGGAAGGAATAGAGGACAATACCAAATTGATGGAGAATAGAGGTAAATTCATGGGCTTTATATTCTTAGGCATTATCATATCTGAACACTTTGATAAGTTTAGAAAAATGTGTTTAAATCATTTTGGTAAAGTCACGATATATTTGATAAAGTTCATAACGATTTTTGAAGAGATAAATCCAAGTATATCGGGAAAAATCATTCAAAAAAATAACAAAATAACGTGACCCACCCTGAGTAGTTATGGGAGAAGGACCCCATACATCAGAATGAATATGATCAAATGGAGAGAGAGCATGAGAAACACTGTTATTAAATGGTAAAGCAGTTTGTTTTCCAAATTGACAAGGCATACAATCAAAACTCTTATTTGAAATTAGACCTATAAACCCCTAAGAAACTAGATTTGTTTTAACCCTAAAGGAATGGAAGTGCACTTTGACCAGGCGAGAATGCCATAAAGCAAGAGAAGAGGTGCTCTGTTATGAGATAAGCGACGAGAAGGCAGGACGGTAGATGAAGAGATAGAGCTCAAACACCTTCGATATCTGAATTTATCCCAACGATTTGTCACAGTCTGCAAGAATCCTACTGCAGCTCAAATGAAGAAAATATCTACTTAAGTGGCACAGCAGCTTAGTTTTGGAAACTGCGAGAGGTATGAAATAAAGAGCAAACGATGGTGTCCTCCATAAAAATAAGTTATACGGTGGCTGTAATGCCTAGATTGTGGGAGCAGCGGAAAAATTTCAAAAGAACTTTGCTTTCACGATACCATGAAAGACTTGGAGTCTTTGTATGACAAGATAATTGAGATTACACATACAAGATGAGGCCTTACCTACGGCTAAGTGTTCGTTACATAAAAAGAATCACGACAATTATATAGGGTTTAAGCTCTGATTCATGTTTGCTTTCACTTAGTGTAGAATAGGTGCTTTTGACCTTTTCTCTGGTTTTATGCATGTGCGGGTTATTGATGTTACGTGCACATTTCGTGACGGTTTTGGGTCGGGGAGAACAACTATAGATCATGTTCTTCGACTCGGAGGCGTTTGTCGGGGGGAGGGCTAGGGTAGTTCTAAAATTGAAGAGAGAGGCGGGTGGAGCGGGTGGTACCCGGTACCACACTAACTGAGTACCGATACCCGCATGCGGGAGGAGCGGTGGAGCGGTGGAGCGGTGGTGCAGGCACCAAATGTAATTAATGCCAGGGTACCCGTGCCCTAGATGCAGGTGCACTTTGATGCAGGTACCACACTAGCCGGGTACCTGTGCCAACATGTGATCTCTATGGGATTGGCGATTTCAGTCTTGGTGCAGGGCACGGCTCGTCTTTGATCCCCCGCCGGGATCACTGTGCCCAGGGGTTGTGTTTAAAGCCCACTTTGGGGCGGGGTGGGGAGGAGTCGGATTCTAGGGTTTTGGCTCTAACCTTTGGAGTTTTTCTCATATTTTTCTAGGGTTTCTATAGTAGATTAGCTAGTTTTCTTCTGATTATGAGTTTTTAAGTATTTGTAATCTTTCAGTTGGTTTTAGAACTTGGTGTTCATTGAGAGACTCTGCGTTTTTTATATCTCAACCTTGCAATTGAAGTGTTAATTCTCAATTCCCATTTACTAGTAGTGTTCCAGCAATTGTAGTCAGTTCCTCGGCTTTAATGGGTTCTAAACCTCCATGATAGGGTTAACGGTGGAAACTCACCCCGCCCGAGAATGCGACCCTTAATCCGTCTTTTGTGCTTCAATAGGATTTGTATGATATTAAACACTTGCAAAAAGCCTTATAAAACTTTAGTTTGGCATCTTCTTGACAACGTGTGAACGAGAGATTCTTGGTACATGTTGTGCTTGATCTCAATTGTAAACTAATAGTCCGAACAAATCGTCTAAGCAAGCCTTTGATATCGTTCAATTATTCTTTGTCTTACAAGAGCCTTTAAAGTTAAATCCCCCATCAAAGACCATTCATCAATGGCTCCTAGATTATATTGTAAGTGAGAGGTGCGTTATTTACCTCGTTCGGTGGTGAAGTGGAAACCTCGAGATCCTATCATTCGCCCTTCGTTTTACAATAGCTTAAGTCGATCAGAGTTGTAAATCAATCAATCCCACAACCCCGATTTTACGTAATGCACATTCATTAGAAAGCAATCCCTAAGGATCACCTAGGAAACCACTCCCTGTGGAAATGACCTATGGACTCCCATAGTATTATAATACTTGACGACATCGAGTTCAGCGGGAATAATTTCAGCACCTGTGAAATAGGCCAAACATTTTTTGGTGCTGGCTAGCAAAAGTGTGGCCTTCTGGTGATCGAGAGAGATCTAGTGGTAATTTCTGATTACATTCTGGAAATCCTTATGCGTTCTCTACCTTTTATTTTTAATTCTTTTTATAGATAATATATAAGTGGATTTTTGTCTAGTTGGGGGTAATATTTGGTGCATATCGGTTTGGGCTCGTAGCGAAACAGCATGACTTAAGAGTTATACCTCGAACATCCACAAGAGTCACGGTAAGATGTTTGTTTCAAAGAGAACCTAAACCTCTAATGGAACATCAGGAGTCAGCAAACTCTTTTTAATCCAAATGACCAAGGGTTACCTAGTAACCAGAGACCTATGAACCTCCTGACAAGGGAGATGGTGTTCTTGCCCGGCAACCAGTTAGTAGGAAGTGAAATGTTGGTACCGACCAAAATCAATATCAAGGCTCCTGTCCTTTGCAATGTGGAAAGAACCCTTGAGAGATCACCGCGGCCATAAAGAACCACAACAAACTCATGTACTCGCCCTCATTGAAGAGAATGACAATTCCTTATGAAGTCGAGGAGATGGTCGTCTTCTCCTGTATCGAGGGTTGATTATAGAACCCTACTCATTCATAAGAGATTTTGAGGATATTTGCAATGCTTTCCTTTCTACAGGATCGCCCCTCCATATAATTTGTATGGTTTTATTCCCATTCTCTACGAGGAAAAGGCCACAAATATATTTACTCAGCACTTAATTGATTTGTAGGGAGAGACATGCAGAATGAATTTGAATAAATTCTTCCCTCTGCGCATTTAATGCACTCATGCGAGCAATCCAAAACTTTTCAGCAAGGTACAAGACAGCACACCAAATTATCTGGAAAGATATAGGGACCTCCCTCACTCTCCTCCCTCATCCATGGTTTGGATGTTGGACAAATTGTTTGCATATTTTCTGGGACTTTCACGAATAACAAACAATACATCGAATGATGTAGTGCGCGGGAGTTCTATGACGCTAGGGTGTGCAATTTTTTAGCCACAATGCGGGGAAAATGCTCTGAACTTGGAGATTAAATACCTCCCTAGATCACACTAAGGTCACATGGAAGTACACCTACGGGAGGAATACATCTTAGCGAATGATGACTGAAATAGCCAAATTTAATAAGTTCGAGGCCATGGTAGAAAAGGTGAATAGGGTGGCTTGTTGTACCCAAGGTATCTTCGGTTTCCTATGGGGATCACGGGAGTGGAGAAACCATGCATCCATTTCACGATGACCCCTCCATTCAACCATTACTTCCACCTTCCTCGAAATTCAGGGGCAGAATCGGGATAGAAGCGAAGCTAATGCTCATGAGAGAATTTGCCCAGAAGAGCCCTTCAAGAATTCTCCTGCTAAGAGCTTATAGTTCGAGGAGGTGGACATCTGAATTTTAGTTGGAGGAGGAATGAGGGGCCACCAAAACCATTTATGAAAAATAACCAAGGCCAAACTTTGAAACCAGGGGTTTTCCAAAATCAAGCCCTCGATTCCAAAATTAAGGTTCTCGAGGATTCCCTCACGAATCCCCAGCAAGGAGTTTCACCCCTCTTCTCAAAGGGAATAAAAACCAACGGCTTGCAACCTCCACATAAGAAGTTTGGAGAGGGGACATTGTGACACAATTTGTTTCAAGCTCGGCAATCCACCACTTGCCTAATTTGAGGCACATATCAAATAGTGAGATCCCAAATCACTAAGTTGACCTCTTCTATGGGCAGTTTCTAACAAGAAAAGGAAACTCCTTTCTTAGACCATCCAATCCTCAAAATTCAAAATAATTATTTGGAATCTCTCAAGTCCAAATGGTAACCTTTGACCATTGCAAAAATTTGTCACCACTCTTCGAAGTGGAAAAGCAATTGATAAAACCATTCAGCCTAAGGAATTGTCCAAAGAAACAACAAAGATGAAAAATGAACCATTAAGGGATGATGGGGTGTTTGTGGACACCTCATGTTCCTAGTTAAAATGTTGTTGATGTTGAGCCGGGAAAAAGATAAAACTTCCCATCCCTCCGCTCCCACTACCTCATGAGTTCCCAAGAGCCCCTAAGAAAGTGAACCAATCATAAATCTATGAGTTGTTCAACGGAGTTAAAATGAAACATCCCCTTGTTGGATGCCGTTAAGCGGAGTCAGTCGCTATGCGAGTTTTGAAAGACTTGTGCCTTTGTGAAAAGAAGTTAGAGTGTTAAGGACACATTCATGATTGAACAGTCCACCTCCTTGATTAGGAACAACTTGCCCCCAAAATACAAAGACTTAAGAAGCCCCACCATTTCCATAGTGGTGGAAATTCAAAATTAGGACATGCTCTGTAAGTGGACTTAGACGAAGTGTTAACTTGTTGTTGCCATACCTAGGTATATGTTGAGCTAGGGTTGTGAGAGTTAGAGCAGGCTAAATATCACCACTTTGCTTTAATGACCATGGTGAATTCATGGGGGATAGTAAGGATGTATTAGTGCAGTAGACAAGTTCTACTTTCTGTGGACTTTGTTGTTCTTGACACTCGACATGGTGAATCGAGGAACTCGGTTCAGTGATTCTTAGTAGGCCATTCTTGGCCCACTTGCTAATGTCTTCATGATACACTATAGGGAGGACTAATGATGTTATCTTTTTGGTAACATGACTATTAGATTTGAATATCTTCAATGTTATCAAAGGGAGATGAGGGGACGATGAGGGCGTCGCCCAGGTAATCGCCATTAGAATGCGATGCGAAAACTAACTGTAGATATATTTCATATGATGGTCCTCTCAAGTCTTGTCTAGTAAGCCCAAGTTGTATCGAGGTAACCACAATAAGATTGTATTTTTGCACTCCATAATTGAGCATAAGGTAGGGTAATGGAAGCATGGGTGGGCACCAGTTTCGAAAAATTGCCACCAAATTAAGACTAAGTATTACACTTGAAGAAAGAAACCCACCTAAAGCAGGGTTGAAGCCCTTACCACTTCCTTGTCTCAGTATGCATTCACAGAGTAGAAAAACTTTCAGTAAATGTACTCTCCCTCTTTAGAGTAAGATCAAGAGAATAAACTTTTGGAATATTGAGAACCCACAAAACTATGGATGGTTGAGTGCGGATATTAAGGGAATTTAAGCGCCAGTTTGCACACGAGTTCACTTGGAAGAGAATGTCAAACCTCTAGACAACCACTGCTTGAATCCAGTCATGAAAGTTGTAAGAAGAGGTCTTAAAGCTGCTGGGCGTAGGTGTTATTTACCCCATTGCGAGATAGCAAATTAGATTAGGTCGACAATGGTTCCTAAAGAAATCTGGGGTCCTTTGTGTGACAAATGAACCTGATGAGCTAATTCACGCTCGGGTCTGCACAAGGTTGGAGGGTGTGCATGGAGCTTCACTCAAAGGGAAACTTAATGCGCACTAGGAAATATCTATTTCCCTACACCTTTGTGGATAAATGTTGGAGAGTTACGGGGCATGAATTTTATTGTTTCTCTCACTGGGTACTCAAGGTGCAAATCAAATTGAATAACACAGAAGGTGAGAAAATACATTCCCACCCTACCCACTTTTGCACATTTGCCTTTAGGAAAATGCCCTTCGGATTATTTAATGCACCAGGAACATTCCAACCATGCATGATAGGGATTTTTAGTGATATGATATAACATATTTTGGAGATTTTCATGGACGATTTCTTTGTTTTTGGAGATTCTTATGAGGGATGTATGGAGAATTTAAGGAGGAAATGCGGAAGATGTTAGGAAAGCCGTTAAGTGTTGAATTGGGAGAAATGTATGTAATTCATGGTGACACAAGTTGTGATTGGACACATAGTGTCGAGAGAAGGAATAGAGATAGATAAAACAAAAGTTGAGTTAGTCTCGAGACTTACCCCACCCTTAATGTCTCAAGGATATCTGGTCATTCTTAGATTAAATGCAGGTTTTATAGGAGATTATAAGTTTAAGCCTTTCATAGCATCCTTTGTGCAATTTGCTTGCAAGGATGTCCACCTTTAAATGGTCCACTGAGGCATGTGTGACCTTTGATAGGCGAAAACTATGTTAGTGTCACCTCCTATCATCAGAATCTCTAATAATTAGGACCTTCCTTTTGAGATCAATGACGCTAGTGATTATACCATAGAAATTTGTATTAGGGCAAAGGAAAGATAAAAAAGCATTTGTGATCTATTATGCAAGCTAAGACTCTGGAATTTAAAGATCAATTACCATGACTACGGAAAAATGGTTCTTGTTTGTAGTCTTGCTAGAAAGATAGATCTTTTCTTACATTGTAGGGTCTCCTGTAACCATTTCCAACGCTGATATTCTTGAGCTAAAGTACTTGCTCTCTAAGAAGGATACTAAACCTTGGTTGACTAGGTGGATCCCTATACTGTCGGTAACGACCATTAAGGATAAGAAGGGAGTTGAGAATGTGGTAGCTGACCTGTCTCAGTTAGTTTCGGAGACAACTTCTGAAGGTCTACCCATAGGTGACACTTTCCCTGATGAGCAACTTTTTGCTCTTGTCACTTACCCATGGTATGCGGACATAGTAAACTATCTAGTAAACGAGATGAAATTCCGTCAATGGACCTCTCGGCATATGGGAAATTTTTTGGTGGACATTAAAAAATACTACTTTGATGATCCTGCTTGTTTAAATATTGTCTGATCAATTGTTGAGAAGGTGTGTATCAATGATGATCAAAATTCAGGTGCTCACCTTCTGTCACTGAAGCTTGTGGAGGCATTTCTCGCGAGGAAAAGCAATGAACAAATCCTGTGAGCCGGTTTTTATTGGTCCACTCTTTTAAAGATTGCTTTGATTTTTGCAAAACCTATATAGAGTGCCATGATAGGAGGGTTCTAAAAGGAACATACGATGCCTCTTACTCCCTATTTAATTATTAGGATCTTGATTCTTGGGGTTTAGACTTGTGATTTTCCTAGTGATTACCTTTACATTTATTAACGTTGATTATGTTTCTAAGTGGGGTGAGTGTTCAGTGAAGTAATAATACAGTTGTTTTTGAAAATTTTGAAGAACATATTTTTCTACTTTGGAGATATCATCTGATCATTACTAGTGATAATTAGGCTCCATTTTATGTCGACCTTTGAAAATTGTTAAAGAAATTATGAGTCCACAAAGTTCACAGCTTACCACCACGAAATAATGAATCAGTAAGACTAGTAATGGGGAGATCAAGCATTTTGAAAAAGCAGTTTAATTTAAAAGAGTTGGTCACTTTGACTGACTAACAGCGCTCTTTAGACTACCGTCTTGCTTTTAAGACTATTAGCTTGGTATGTCCCTATGAGCTAGTTATGGCAGACGTATCATCTCCGGTGGAATGGAGCCATAAGCATATTGGGCCATTAAAACTCTTAATTTTGATTTGGCTTTAAGGTAGATTAAATGATATGCAAATGAGCGACCGATAAGATTGAAGGCGTAAGATAAGTACCATAGAGAGTTCGAGAATCTTACAAAGAGGCTAAAGCTCTTCATGACAAGAACATTATCCCGAACCTTTGACCCTCACAAGAGTGCTTGTTGTCTGACTCACAGCTCACACATCTTTCGAATTAAACTCAGTAGGCTGGACCCTTCCATCGTCAGAGTGGATTCGCCCCATATGGCGTGATGGAATTGAGAATACGGAAAATGGGAAAATCTTTAAAGTCAATGGTGAAGCGCTTAAAGCCATTTATGGAGAACTTGTGTGAGTAGTGGTAGCAAACCCACTCTGAGGATGTTCCTTCGAGCGTAATCCTGCGCCTACCCTTTTGTATATAGTTTTCTTTTCCTTTTCTTTGCATTTCTTTACCTTTTTGTTCATTTTAGTCGTATTTCGTTTTGCAATGACGGGAGGGTCTCAGCCCATATGTAACCGATCTTTTTGGCCTACTCGCATAAGATAATGGGGTGTATCGTGATTGCATTGGGGGCAATGCTTATTTCCATGGTGGGGTGACCTTTTGATTCATTCATTTAAAGTCTAGTTAGAGGCGTGTACTATTTGGTTTAGTCGGTGTTGTAGGAATGGCGTGTCACTATTTGGTTTAATTCGGTGTTCTTAGGGGCTAAGTGCGTACAATTTTTCGATTTTATTCTTTTGATGTGTTTTGACCTTTTGATGTGATCAGTATGACCTTATGTATACACTCCATATCGTTTCACTTTGCACATACACAATACGGAGGCATACCTGAAAACTTTTTTCATATTTTGGGACCATAGCCAGGCCCCAATTCTTTTCTATTCTCTAAGTCCATCTTACATTGTTATCCCACTCTCATTTTCATAAACTACGTGTTGATTTCTGACCATTACTCATTTTGCCACCCTATTGCTTCAGCTGTACATTTCGGCTTTTCCATCTGACCAGCTATCTCTATTCAGACATCTTACATAGTTGAAAGATAATTTTTAGGCCATATTTTGTTTTAAACTTCCCTAAATCATCTTGAGGTGTCCTTTGCACCATTGTTGAGCCTTGAGGTTATGGTTCTGTGAATTATGACTCTTGATCACATAGATGCGGATGACTCAAGATATAGCGATGAAGGTCTTGAGAGAGTGTGACACAATTCGGCCAAGCACAAGTGGTTGGAGGTTTGAAGCGATTGCAAGAAGCGAGCATACAATGATATCAAAATGTAGAAATTACGGAAATTTTGTACAATGGTACGGTACCACTAAGTGATCTTATGCGAGGAATTTGGCAGCTCTTATGTTAACAATTGGTATGGTGCCATACCAAGGTACCGGTACCCATCAGAAAAAGTGGCGATATGTCACGGTACGGTACCAATCAAGAAAAACATGCAGTGCGCTTTTGGTACGGTACCACACTTCACGGTATAATCTGCCCGTGCGTGAATGGGTTATTTTGAGAGCCTTTTTCTCCCTGATGAGCAACTTTTTGCTCTTGTCCACGCTGCCACGCTGGTATCTTGGCCATAGTAAACTATCTAGTAGCGGACAAATTCCATCCAATGGACCTCGGCTATAAGAAATTTTGGTGACATTCAAAATCACCTTTGATGATCCCTACTTGTTTAAATATTGTCACGATCGATTATTTGAAGGTGTGTATCGATGATGATCAAATTGGGAATTTTCCGCCTGTCACTGAAGCTTGTGGAGGGCATTTCTCCTTGAGAAAAAGCGGCGGAATAAGAATCCTGCAAAAACCGGTTTTATTGGCCCACTCTTTTTAAAGATTGCTTTGATTTTTGCAAAACCTATGCTCGGTGCCAACAATTAGGAGGGATCACAAAAAGGAACATGATGCCTCTTACTCCTATTTTAATTATTGAGATCTTCGATTGCTGGGGTTTAGACTTCATGGGGCCCCTTTTCCCTCATTGGCCAAGGTACCTTTTACATTTATTAGTAGTTGATTATGTTTCATTAGGTAGGGCTGGTTTCAAGAACTATGACCACAGGTTTGTTTTTTGAAAATTTTGAAGAGAACATATTTTCGCTTTGGAATGCCTCGTGCAATCTGATAATGATAGTGGGCTCCATTTTTGCCGTGAGCCTTTGAAAATTTGTTAAAAAATTATGGAGTCACACCTGATTTCCACAGCACACCCACAGACAATGGTCAAGTAGGCCTAGCCAATAGGGAGATCAAACACATTTGAAAAAAGCGATTTTAATTGCAAGTTGGTCACTTTGACTAGCAGACGCTCTTTGGGCCCTACGTCTTTGCTTTTAAGACTATTATTGGTATGTCTCCTATGGAAGCTAGTTTATGGCGAGGCATATCGTCTCAGTGGAAATGGAGCACAGGCATATTGGGCCATTAAAACTCTTAATTTTAATTTAGCTAAAACGGAGTAAAAGCAGACTACTTTGCCAAATGAGCAGAGCTTGATGAATTGAAACGTGAATTCTATTATAAGGTCGAGAATCTACAAAGAGAGGCTAAAGTTCTTCCGCCAGCCAAAGACAATTGTCACAGGAAGACCTTTAAAAACCTCACCCCAAAAGTGCATTGTCTGACTCTAGCTTGCACATCTTTCGAGGTAAACTCGAGTGAAGCTGGATAGCCATCGTCAAGATTTCACCCATAGGCGTAGTGGAGTTTGAGAATCGAAAATGGGAAAATCTTTGAAATCGACCCCATTGGTAGCTTAAAGCCATTTATGAGAACCGACCGCTGAGGAAATAGTGAAGGCTAACAAACCCTCTCACGGGGATGTTCCGCCAGCGTAATCTACTTCTACTTTTAATATGCTATGTAGTTTTTCTTCCCTTTTCACATTTCTTTACTTTATTCATTTGATCACAATATTTTTCGTTTTATTGTGTCAACCCTTTTATGTAACCGTATTTTGGCCCCTCTTGATCTTGTGGGGTGTATCGTCCGTGCATTGAGGGCAATGCTTATTTCCGTGGTGGGGGTGGGCATACACTAGTTAGAGCCATTTAAGTCTAGTTAGATGGCATCTTTATTTGGTTTAATTCGATTGTTCTTAAGAGGGCTAAATGCTATTTGGTTTAATTCGGTGTTCTTAGGGGCTAAGTGCATCTGATTTTTCGATTTTCGGCTCTTTTGAATATGGTATGACCTTTGATGCTTAAGCGATTAAATTGTGAGCCTTATCTTCAATACCTCCATATCGTTTCACTTTGCCGCATTACACAATAACGAGACGCCACACGAAACTTTTTTTTCATGTTTGGACCATGTTGACCCAATTCTTTTCATTCTCTGAGTCCATCTTGACTGGCTGTCACTCTCATTCATAAACTACACAAGTCATTTGATTTTCCTGTCCCATGCTCATTTTTTGCTTTTCTTGCTTGACTGTGCATTTAGCTTTCCATCTCAACTGGCCATCTTATTCTTCGGAACATCATACATAGTTGAAAGATAATTTTAGTATATTTTCTCACTATTCTAAATCATCTTGAGTCATCCTTTGCACCATTGTTACAGGCACCAGGTTGCAAGTTCTCTCGAACCTTGATCACATGGGTCTGGATGACTCAAGATGTGAAGGTGCGAAAGAGTATAGTACACAATTCGACCAAGCTAAGTCGAGTTTGGAGGTTTGAAGCGGTGCAAAGCGACCATGACCGATATCCAAAATGAGAATTAAAATTTTTGTACAATGATAAGTACCACTAAAATTGATCGCCCATTAGGCTGAAAAAAAACAATGCAATAACAAATTGGTATCGGTACCACACTTACTGGTACCGGTACCCATCAAGGAAAAAAGTGGCAGTAGCAATCTGGTACCGGTACCAATCAAGAAAAAACATGCAATGCACTTTTGGTACCGGTACCACACTTACCGGTACCAATACCGCCGTGCGTGAATGGGTTATTTGGAGAGCCTTTTTCTCCCTGATGAGCAACTTTTTGCTCTTGTCCACTGCCCATGGTATGCGGACATAGTAAACTATCTAGTGACAGGACAAATTCCATCCCAATGGACCTCTCAGCATAAGAGGAAATTTTTGGTGGACATTAAAAAATACTACTTTGATGATCCCTACTTGTTTAAATATTGTCCTGATCAATTGTTGAGAAGGTGTGTATCCAATGATGATCAAATTGGGGTACTCACCTTCTGTCACTTTGAAGCTTGTGGAGGGCATTTCTCCGCGAGAAAAACAGCGGACAAAATCCACATAGCGGTTTTTATTGGCCTCTTTTTAAGAATTGCTTTGATTTTACCAAAACCTATGCTCTGGTGCCAACAATTGAGGAGGATCACAAAGACATGATGCCCTCTACTCTATTTTAATTATATTGGATCTTCGATTCTTTGGGGTTTAGACTTCATGGGGCCTTTTCCCCCCTCATGTGGGTACCTTTACATTTTATTGAGTTGATTATGTTCTAAGTAGGTAGAGGCCATTCAACGGGCTAATGACCTGAGGTTGTTTTGAAAATTTTGAAAGAACATATTTTTCTCAGCTTTGGAATGCCTCGTCTGCGATCATTAGTGATGGTGGGCTCCATTTTTGTAATCATTACTTAAGAATTTGTTAAAGTGTAGGTCCTGCAAAGTTTTTTTTTTTTTTTTTTTTTTTCACGGCTTACCACCCACAGGCAATGGTCAAGCCGACCTAGCCAATAGGAGATCACGACACATTTTGAAAAAGCAGTTTACCGGTGCAAGGATTTGGTCCACTTTGACTGCCGTAGCTCTCCTTTGGGCCTCTTAGATCTTGCTTTAGACTATTATTGGTATGTCTCCCTGAAGCTGGTTATGGCAAGCGTGTCATCTCGGTGGAAATGGAGCACAAAGCATATTGGGCCATTAAAACTCTACTTAATTTTTGATTTGGCTAAGAGTGGCGGCTTCTTGCAAATGAACTGGAAACGATGAATTGAGGCGTGAATCGTGAGAGTTCGAGAATCTACAAAGGGGCTCAGCTCTCTGCTGACAAGAACATTGTGGAAGACCTTTAAACCTCTTTGGTCTTGTTATGCGAAGCTCTTAAGCTTGCATCTTTCCAGGTAAACTCCGTGAACTGGACCCTTCATCGTCAAGGTCGTTCACCCATATGGCGTAGTGGAGATTGAGAATCCGGAAAATGGGAAAATCTTTAAAGTCAATGGTCAACCATTATTCATGGAGAACCGACCGCGGGAAGTAGTGAGAAGCGCTTAAACCACTACGGGATATTTCATGGCGTAATCTCTGCCCTACCCTTTTGTATATAGTTTTTCTTTTACTTTTCTTGCATTTCTTTACACTTTATTCATTTTAGTCTGTATTTTCGTTTTTAATGACGGAGGGTCCAACCCTTATGTAACCAGTATTTTTGGCCCTCTTTATAGTGCGCGAATTCTTATCGATCGAAGTGCATTGAGAGGCCCGATACTTATTTCCATAGTTAAATTTAGGCATACTAGTTAGAGGCCATTTTACAAGTCTAGTTAGGCTAGGCATGCTATTTGGTTTTCGGTGTTCTTGAGGCTAGCGGCATGCTGTTTGGTTTAATTCGGTGTTCTTAGGAGGCTAAGTGCCATCTGATTTTTCGATTTTCGGCTCTTTTGAGTATGGTACTTGACCTTTGATGTAAGCAGTCGTATGACCTTATGTATGCACTCCATATAGTTTCACTGCACATACACAATAACAGGCATGCACAAAACTTTTTTTTTTCATATTTGGGTTTATAAATGACCCCAAATTCTTTTCCCTATTCTCTAAGTCACGTCTTATTTAAGGTATCGAGCTCTAAGATCCTCAAAACTACACAAGTCATTGATTTCCTATCGTACTCATTTTTGCCCACTATTGCTTGGCTGTGCATTTTTAACACCATCTCAACTACATGCATCTTATTCTTTAAGGAACATCATACATAGTTGAAAGATAATTTTAGGCCATATTTTCTGTTTTAAACTTCTAAATCATACTGAGTCATCCTTTGCACCATTGTTGAGCCTTGAGTTGCCAGGTTCACCGGGAACCTTAGGACTCATAGTCACATGGGTCGCAGGATGACTCAAGGAAATCATGATAGAAAGATTACTTGAGTGTAGTACACAATTCAGCAACTAAGTCGAGTTTGGAGGGTTTAGGCGGTCTGAAGAAGCGAACTTCTATTGACTCTTCAAAATGTAGAATTAGGGTACATACTGATGGTACAGTCTGCTAAGGGTGAATGCCCCAGTACCAAGGCTGGCTCTTATATCTACTCTGAGTGGTATCGGTACCACATGCGGTACGGTGCCCATCAAGAAAAAAGTGGCGTAATAATAAGTCTGGGGTACGATCGAGAAAAACATGCAATGCACTTTTGAAGTAAATTTACCCACGCCGACCGCCAATACCGCCGTCTTGAATGGGTTATTTGGAGGCCTTTTCTCCACTGATGAGCAACTTTTGCTCTTGTCCCGCTGCTCATGTGGTATCGCGGACATGGCGTGAAACTATCTAGTGAGGACCAATTCCATCGATGGACCTCGACATAAGAGGAAATTTTGGTGGACATTAAAAATACTACTGATGATCTACTTTTTAAATATTGTCCTGATCAATTGTTGAGAAGGTGTGTATCCAATGACAATCAAATTGGAATTTACTCACCTTACGTCACCTGAAAGCTTGTGGAGAGCATTTTCTCCGCGAGAAAAAGCAGCGGACAAATCCACCGCAATGGTTTTATTGGCCCTTCTTTGGACCGCTTTGATTTTTGCAAAACCTATGCTCGGTGCCAACAATTAGGAGGGATCACAAAAGGAGACATGATGCCTCTTGCTCTATTACCCAATTATTGAGATCTTCGATTGCACAGGGTTTAGACTTCCATGGGGGCCTTTTCCCCCTCCCATGTGGGTACCTTCCACATTTTGTGTGATTGATTTATGTTTCTAAGTAGGTGGAGGCCTTTCACGCGAGAACTAATGACCCTGAGGTTGTTTTGAAAATTTTGAAAGAACATATTTTCTCGCTTTGGAATTACCTCGTCTCGATCGATAGTGATGGTGGGCTCCATTTTTATGTCGACCCTTTGAAAATTTGTTAAAAAATTATGGAGTCACACACAAAGTTTCCACGGAAACACACCCACAAAATAATGGGTCAAAGCCAGGCCTATAACTGACAGGAGATCAAACACATTTGGCAACAGGTTACCCAATTGCAAGGATTGGTCACTTTGACTAGCAAGCGCTCTTTAGACCCTAAAATCTTGCTTTTAAGACTATTATTGGTATGTCTCCCTATAGGCTAGTTTGTAGCAAGGCATGTCATCTCAGTGGAAATGGAGCACAAAAGCATATTGGGCCATTAAACTCTTAATTTTGATTTAGCTAAAGCAGTGTGAGGCTATTTGCAAATGAGCGAGCTTGATGAATTGGCGTGGTCGTGGGGATTCGAGAATCTACAAAGAGAGCTAAAGCTCTTCCATAATGAGAACATTATACGGAAGACCTTTAAACCTCACCCAGATGCGTGTAATACGACTCTAAGCTTGCACATCTTTCAGGTAAACTCAGTGAAGTGGACCCTTCTCGTCCAGTCGTTCTTACCCATATGGCGTAGTAAGAGATTGAGAATACGGAAAATGGGAAAATCTTTGAGTCAATGGTCAGGCGCTTAAAGCCATTTACTGAGAGAACCTTGGCCCAGGGAGGTAAATTTAGAGGCTGTGAAAACCCATCTGAGGGATGTTCCTTAGTAATCTGCATACCCTTTTGTTTATAGTTTTTCTTTTCCTTTTCATTCTTTACTAAATTATTTAAATACGTATTTTTCGTTTTTAATGACGGAGGGTCCAACCCTTATGTAACGATGTTTTGGCTCCTCGCCCATAATTACCGTGAGATTGTATCGTCAGTGCATTGAGGGCAATGCTTATTTCCATGGTGGGGGTGGGCATACACTAGTTAGAGCCATTTAAGTCTAGTTAGAGCCGGCATGCTATTTGGTTTAATTCAGTGTTCTTAGGGGGCTAACTGCATGCTATTTGGTTTAATTCGATTGTTCTTAGAAATTTAAGTGCATACGATTTTGATTACAGCTCTTTTGAGTATGGTACTGACCTTTGATGTAGCGGTCGTATGACCTTATGTATGCACTCATATCGTTTCACTTTGCACATACACACAATAACAGTGCTGTGCTGAGCTTTTTTTTTCATATTTAGGACCATATTGACCCAATTCTTTTCTATTCTCTAGAGTCCGTCTTAGTAGTATCACTCTCATTCATAAACTACGATCATTGATTTCTGTCCCATACTCCATTTTTGCCTTACTATTGCTTGACCTGTGCATTTTAGCTTTCCATCTCAACTACATGCATCTTATTCTTTAAGAACATCCATACATGGATTTGAAGATAAATTTTAGGCCATATTTTCTCTTTTAAACTTCTAAATCATGCGGAATTCATCCTTTTGCACCATTGTTGAGCCTTGAGTTATGGGTTCTATCAGACCTTGGACTCTTGATGCTAAAGTGCGGATATGGCTCAAAATGCTTGATGAAAGTCAGAGGTGTAGTACACAATTCGCCAAGCACAAGTCGAGTTTGGAGGGGTTTGAGCCGGTGCAAGAGCGAGCATACAATGATATCCAAAATGAAGTGCGGAAATTTTTGTCTGATGGTACGGTACCACTAAAATTGATGCGGTACCAAGGTAGCTCGCATAATAACAAATTGGTATCGGTACCACACTTACTGGTACCAGTACCCATCAAGGAAAAAAGTGGCAGTAGCAATATGGTACCGGTACCAATCAAGAAAAAACATGCAATGCTTTTGGTCTAGGTACCACGCTATGCTAGTACCAATCTTGCCGTGCGTGAATGGGTGTTGACCTTTTCTCCCTTTTATTTAATCCTTTAACATTTCCACCCTGACTCCTATAGAGAAACCCTAACCTAACTTCTCCTCTCACCATGACCCTAGATTGACGGTTTCCTCCAGTCCTCTCCATCACTTTGAGTGGGGCATCCACGGTTTTCTTCGTCTTGCAGAGCCTAAAAAGTCTTTGGACGTGGTGGTAGAGGTGCTTCTCGTCTTCTATAGAGCAATCCCCTGACTGGTTTGCTTGTGTTAGTATGGATTATGTTAAGGTGGCTTTGGAGTTCTCGATTCTATGCTCTTGGTTGGATTAGGGCATCCGCTCTGACGGTATGGGGAGGAAGGTTTTGAATAATCCCGAAAGGATGAGTCAACAATGCTTTGGAGATGGGTTGTTGGGGCTTTTGTGTGTGTATGGGTGTTCATAATGTCGCCATTTGGCCATATCTATGTGGTCGAAGACCACGGGGAAAGGAAAGGCCACGGCTCTTATGGGCCGAGCTGAAACAAAAAGCGAAGGTCGATCGTCATAAAGCGCGAAAGGGTAAGGGGAAGAGAAAGGCCCTTCATTAGAGTGAGGAAGGTAAAGCAAGGCAGATAAATTGGGGGGCTATGTTCTTTGAATCCTCGAATCCAGAAGGCGAGAAAGGTGAGTCAGCCGATTGAAGATGAGGTTTCCACTGTGAGCGGGGAATGAAAATTGAAGCGTTGTTTACTCCCCATTTGTGTAATTCATTGGGATCGAATTTGCCGGTTTGTCGGTGAGAGGTAAGGCTATCTGTAGATCCATTGTCGAAATTTTATTCCAACTTGAGAGAGGAATTTGAATGTGGATTCCCTTTTGGAGACCATGATCTCGGGGAAGCAATAATGGTCAACCTTGATTAATCAGCTGAATCATTTTGCATTATGATCGCCACATACACATGATAGAGGCTGTATACCCACTCGGGACTATTCACGAATTTAGTGCTAATACATTACTTAACTTCTACCATGTGCACCAACCTGGTACCCATGGGGGTTTATCTGTAGGAGTTCATCTTGGGGAAATCAAGCACAGTATACGATGATGAATAAGGTCATTCACTGATATGATCAGACGAGGAAAGGAGAAGTTACCAAGCAAGGGAGAAATCCGGGTTTACATGTGAGGTAATGAATGGGGAAAATTATGACTATGCTTTGGTAATATGGTGTATAATAAGGGATTTTCTAAGGTCCCCCGGCGGAAACGAGGCACATCCCCTTCCCAACCCTAGTTAGTTACAAATTTGGTGGGAAATTCTTGAAATAAAGTTTTGGTAGAGAAAAAAGAGTTCGATCCTAAGAAATTTTGGGGCCTCCACAAACAAAACAAAGCAAAAGCGAAGCGCCTCCATAAGGCCTTAGTGACACATTCCCCTCGACTATTCGGGCCATCATCTTAAAATTCGGCTCCTGGACCGATGTGAGTACATCTATAAGAGGATGGAGTGTAGAATCAAAGGATGGTTTCGTGCATCCTGGGAAGCGACGATTGGACCATAGGCTCCTCAAGCTTAGGGTCACATTCTCTGAGGAGAACTGTTATTTGATGTGACCCCCTGCTTGACTTGGAGGATTACGATGGAGTTGGATAGTATGTTGATGAAGATGCATTCTCCTCAGATGGAGAGGAGGGGGACGAAGAGTAGTGGTATCTGGGGTTAGAATGGGGTGGTGTTGGCAATTGAGTAGAGACCTTAGCCATGTCATGCCAACACCCATTTTGTTCTTGTAAACCCTTATTTATTACTTGTAACCCGTGGTAATTACAAGCTTAAAGGCCTTTTTGAGTTTTAGTTATGTAGGGTGTTCCTTATTAACTTCAATGTTAGCTTGCTTGGTTGTAATTGAAATGTTTCTACAGTTTAATGAAGTTCATTCCAGTCTGGTGATTTCATTGCGGTCTTCTTTGGTCATCTGCGATCCATATATAGAATCTTCCCGATTTTGTAACGAGTTTGTTATTTTGGCATCATTTGCCAGGACTATGAACTCATTTAAGTTCGGTGGTTGCATACTCTATTAGGTTATAGCACTCACGTTCATAATTGCTCTTTTAAGGAATCTTACAGAAAAGTACTTGGCTGCTCCTTAGCGCACTTTGTTGAACCTCACTGGTCGGTGGGCGGTTACTAGTTCAAATCTTGCTGGGGATTAGCAGAGATCTGGAATTTAAGTGTGTGTTGGGTACATAAAGTACGACAATTATATAGGGTTTAAGCTCCTCGATTCATGTTTGCTTTCACTTTGTGTAGAATAGGTGCTTTGACCTTTTCCACCGTTTTATGCGTGTCGGGTTATTCGATGCCCGGTGCACATTTCCCCGTAGCGGTTTGGTCACGGAGAACAAGCGTAGATGTCGTATCGACTACGAATCTTTGTCGGGAGGCCCCGGGTAGTTCTAAAGTGAAGAGGCGTTTGTGGAGCCGGTGAATGCAGGTACACTAGCGGTACGGTACACATCGTGAAGAGCGGTGGAGTAGTGGTACGGTACCAAATACCGAAGTGGTACGGTACGAATATAGTGTTGACCTACCCGACCTTTGGAGTACCGATGCACTTTTAGTACTAGTACCACTAAGCCAAATGCAAATACCAACAAGCGATCTTTGTAGGATTTAGGCGGAGTTTGATCTTAGTACAGGCACACTCGTCTTTGATCCCACTTGAGATGTATGAGGATTGTATTAAGCCAGCTTTAGAGCAGGGTGGGGAGGAGTCAGTTCTAGGGTTTGGCTCTAACCTTTGGAGTTTTTCTCATATTTTTCCCTAGGGGTTTCTAAGTGATTATTAGTTTTCATGATTATTAGTTTTTAATCATTTGTAAATCTATCGGTTGGTTTTAGAACTTGGTGTTCATTAGAGAGACTGTTTTTATATCTCGACCTTACTGATTAAGTGTTAATTCTCGTTCCATTTACTAGTAGTGTTCCAGCAATTGCTGGAATCAATTCGGCTTTAATCGGGTTTCTAGCCTCATAGTAGGGTTAACAGTGAAACTCACCTTAAGTAGTAACCCTCAATCCCTCTTTTTGTGCTTCAATGGGATTTGTATGATATTAAACACTTGCAAAAATAAAACTTTAGGTTTGGCATCTTCTTGACAACGCCTTGAACAAAAGAGATTCTTGGTACACGTTGTGCTTGATCTCAAATGCAAACTAATAGTCCGAACAAATCGTCTGAGCAAGCGTTTGATATCGTTCAATTATTCTTTGTCTTACAAGAGCCTTTAAAGTTAAATCCCCCATCAAAGACCATTCATCAATGGCTCCTAGATGATTTGTAAGTGAGAGTGGGTGTTACCTCGTTGGTGGTGGCGGAAACCTCGGGGATCTATCGGCCCAGCCTTCTCGCTTTACAATAGTTTAAGTCAATCGGATAATAAATCAATCAATCACAACCCCCTAGATTTTACCTTAATCGCACATTCATTGGAAAGAAATCCCTAAGGATCGCTAGAAACCTCACATGGAAATGACCTATTGTCCACAGTATTATAATGTAGCGACATAGTTCCTCGCTTGGAATCATTTCGGCCACACGAAACTCATGAAGCACTAAGCATACAAACCTAAATATGGAAAATATAGAATTACCAAATTATTTATACTTTACTTTTTCACTCTAATACTAATTTAGGCATGTTTTGTTTGTCAAAAAATTTAGAAAAATATAAGGTAAAGAAATGAAAGTAGAAAGAAAGAAAAAATTGAAAAATAAAAATAAAAATAATCAAATGTATTATTTTATTTAATAACTAAACTCTTTTTATTTATTTTAATTTGTCATTACAAGATTAAATAATTATAAATGACAGCTAAGTTTCTAAATAGTTTATATATATTTGAATTTTCTTTTAGATTTTTCATTAGACATACAAACATAAAAATATATCTTTCATTAGCATTTTCTTTCTATAGTATTTTCATAAACCAAGCAATACCTTAAGAGCTCTGTTTGGAACTCTAAAAGTACTAGGAAAAGAGCAAAAGTACTAAGGAAAATGATTTTTATCATTTTGGTTTACGATAGAAAATATAAAAAAAATAACATATAATAAAAATTCTTAAATTTTACATATTTTCTTTGGCCTCAAGCACGTGAGAGTCGACAAACTAAATAGAACATCCATAAGCTTAGAAAAATAAATGAATAATAAATTGTAGAGAAGTGTGTGAATAAAATTCTGATGTGTTAGAGTATCAACTCTCCTAAAAGCTCAAACGTGTAGTATTTGAGTTTAATATGAATATCATGTCTTTAACCATAAGATATAAACAAATAAAATGAGTTTGAATAAATATATAGAATTAATTTATTAGGTTTAAACCTTTTTTTTTTTTTAAATTTTCCTCAAAATTTTTATTTTCCTTCCCGCTTTTCTTCTTATTTTGTTTCCTTCTTGCTCTCAGGGTTCAAACGAACCTTTAGGGCATGTTTGGTTCTATGTTTTTGAAGATTGTTCTTCAGGTGGTTTTGAAGCCACAAAACGATATTTGGATGTTCTTTGAAAATTGTTCATGTTCTTCGAATTTAATGTTTTCTATATACTATGAGTTTTTAAGAATAAAAAAAGTATGAACCAAACATGTTCGCCATTGATTAACATGATTATTAAATGAGTTAAATTAAGTTATTACATGATGCGTTATTTCTTTTTATAATTAGATAATATTTGAGTTTATATTATAGACACCATCATTAATTATTTCTATTGTTATTTGGGTTAACCTGTGTAATATTACATATTTAACACATCATGACCTTATTTTTGGAAGGTGGTCTTTTTTTTTTTTTACTTTATTTACTTTTGCATTTATCATTGCTGAGTGTATTCTGAATTCGACCTAGGATCTCCCATAAATCCGCTCATACCCTTTATCATTTAGGCCGGGCTTAAGGACAATTTCTAAAAAGTTAGATAATGGTGATTGAAGAAAAATAAAGCAAAGGATCTTAGCTTTTCTCTAGGAGCAAATGATGTATTAGAAGAAAAGAAAGCAAAAGAGCACTGATCTGAAATCTTTTAAGATCACTTGGTCTTGTCTGACTCTTACATTCAATTCAATCCTCGCATCATTTTTCCACCAGCACATTATTGATATCTCCAATGCATTATTGAACGCCAACAAGAATTGTACATCATGATATGATCACCAATACATAATTGAAGGCCAATAAGTATCTACACTTAAAGTAAGTGACTGCAGCCTCAAGATTTAAAATCAACAGAAGGGAGCCAAAGTTAAGTTTAGTGCTAGTGTTTGCAGATTGAGGATATGGCTTCGAATTCCTAGGCTTTCTTCACTATTTTCTCACTTCTCTTGGTAGCATTTTAATTTCCAAGAGCCAAGTTGAAACCAAGTCCAATCTTACAGTGCAGCATGGGTTACAATTTTTTTAAAATTATTCAAAGCATGAAACGCGTTTGATTTTTTTTTTTTTCTACGAAAAACACAAGAGCAGAAAACACTAAATTCGGAGAGAACAAGAACAATCACTTTTCAAGCGTGATATTTTCTGTGACTTTCAAAATTATTTCTTAATAACTGTTTTCGAAAAGGAACAAGACCTTAATTTTTTAGGAAAACATTCTAAATTTGTGACACCCCAAATCAAAGGGTCAGTTGAAAACGAAATAGAGTAATTTTAGGTAAATAATTACAAAAAAATCATCTCTTTTCTCAAACGAACAAAGGGTAAAAGAGAAATTGGTGAAGGGTGGCTCATATATATAACAAGGGCAAGTTATGAGGGTCCAACCAAATAAACAGGCACCCTTTAAAGCTACGAGGACTCCTAAACCTTATATCTTATGATTTGATTTGATGGCGTGGTTGGTTATGATATACATATATTTTTATTTTCAATAGAAAGTGTACTAATCGTGATGTGGCTTTCATGAGACTTCCAAATCTCTGAATTTTTTTCTCGCAGCAAAATGTTGAAGATTTGAGCATATTTTTTAAATTGTTTCGAAACGATTTTTGAAAATATAAAGAACATAATTTTAATATTGTGAAAACTTTTTTTCTCTCAATTTTGTGTTTTTTCATAACAAAAAAAAAATTGAAAACTAAATGTGTTCTCCTTATTTTTAAGAACATAAAACAATTTTAAAAAACATGACCCAAATAGAACCTTTGTCTGTCTTTCTATAAGATTTCAAATCCTATTCAAGACATTTTTAATTAGGCATGCTATGGACTTGTCACTCAAACATTATGCCTGAAGCACTTACAGAAATAAGAAGACAAAAGAAGACAAGGTTGGTAGCCATCAAAATCTAAACACAGTTTTTTTTTTTTTCTGTGTGCTAAAATGGATGAAGGCATGATGAAAGCAGAAATTCGTTGAATTATTCATGAAAACCTATGATAGAAAGATTTGCTCTAGGAATTTGCTACAAGCCAATTATGAATTGAAAAAAAACCATCGAACATACTTTATAAGGAATGAGAGTTGAACATAGACAAGTCATCGCTTTTATAAAAAGGTGGATGAATCCAAACCTACATGAACATATTTATGATGAAACAACTTTAAATTTATTGGAAATGATCTATGAGGTTTCCCAACAAGTAGTATTAGACGGACTCAATGGTGGTGAATATAATGATCCATTTAAGAAAGTTATGCAAACTTCATGGCATTCGACTTGAAAATATTGTACCTAAAACTCCTCAACAAAATGGTGTGGTGAGCTAGCAAAAATTAAATTGTTTTTCACGTAAAGTTTAGTAGTACTTTCGAGATACAATGAAAAAAAAAAATCTTTGTTTGAGATGAGGCTCGATAGGCACGAGGGAAGATTGTTGGGTGTACACCCAAGATCCCATAATGTCTCGTCAGTTAGGAATGGGAAGACTTATAAATACCTGCGCATGAACAACAATTCATTTAGTATGAGACCTTTTTTGAGGAAATGCCCAAAACAAAACCATGGGAGCTTAGGCCTAAAATGAATAATATAAATGCAAATATGGATTGGAAAGGGTATGAGGTTTCCAATCAAATCTTCTAGATAAGTTATGGGTCTATGCATTTTTGTAAGAATACCATGAGGTAAATAAAACTTTTCACTTTGTGGTAATTTGTATCATCGTATCATGATTAGATTGTGTCAATATACAAGTATTTCATTGTATTCACTAATCCAAACACGATATGAATAGTAATTGAGTACAAAATAAAGTATTCAAACACGACTCAATTAGTAATTAGGTAACACGATAGGACACATAGAACCCATTTATTAATTGGATCATTTAAAATAATATGAATTATAATTAACTCATCAGTATTTAACATAAAAAACCTATTAGACAGGTTAATATAGGCCAAATATTAATTAACATAATAATTAATCGGATCGATTTAGATTAATTTCGTATTATGCGAATTGACATAAATATAACTCATTTATTAAATGGGTTATACAAGTCAACACAAATTTGATGCCAATACTCAACCCAAACATATAGAAAACTTGTCAAGTCCATGTTGCGTTGGCTGATCGTATCAAATTTTGTGAGGTCTACTTCCCACAGCATGTATTTTTTGAATTTTAAAAGGTTTGTGGGAAAAAAAGGAAGGAAAGCGATCAATAAATTGTTTCACACAAGGATCGCAAAGGTAGTTATTGTTAAAGCTAATAGGAAAGTTATGCTTTTGTCTTTCAGCAAATAATGGATTAAAAAAGGGAAAAAAACATAATCTAATGCTCATCCACTTGATATTAGAGTTGGACTGATGCCAATATTCCGAGGAAAACTTTTGATTCTTTGAGCTCCTCTGCAAACTCCTGTAGAATTAATTCATATCAAATAAAGAATCATTTTCTTTGTTACAATTATTTACAAAAGAATTGACCAATTAAAGAACTTAGATTATTATTTAAAGAAAAAATAAAAGTACAATCACTTTATTACAAAAAATTATCTAAACAAAATATATTAAAATATCTTCTCTATAATTACTTATAGAAATTAGTATAAGATTACTATTTAAAATAATAATAAATCAATTTATTTCAAAATTATCAAAACAAAATATATTAAAATATTTTTTCTATATATTATTTATTTGGAAAGACTTTTTAGAATTTTTCAAGTATTTATAAATAACACAAATCTAAAGAAATTTATTTCTTAAAACAATTGAACAATTAAAGAAGAAATAGGATTATTATTTAAGAAAAATATAATAAATCAATTTATTCATAAATTATCTAAACAAAATATACTAATTACTTAAATAGAAATGACTAAGATATAAATTATTTTATTATACATAAAAATTCTTACTTTATTTTTGAAATAAAATAGACTGCCTTGTGGATATATTAAATTTATTTATTGGAATGCTCAAATAAATCATTTTTATATAATTTTATTCATAGTTATGCTTTATAAAAAAAAAACACTTATGGGTTTATAAATGCAAGAAGATGATGGTTCGATTATGTAAAATTTTATATATCAGTTATAAAAATTTAATTTTGTATATAGATTGTCACTTTCATAAAACATAGCCTCATGAATCTAAAAATAAGATAAAAAATCCAATATGATGACACTTTTTAAAGCTGGCATAATCTAAGTGCAAGTATCATCTAGCTACTTTTTAACACTTTTTTTTTAATTTCCTTATGGGTGTCACTTTCAGAAAATGACATCCCATAAATATAAAACTAGCATTCCTAATTAAATATTTTTATATGATGTATTACCTTTATGAACATTAAGTCATATGATATCATTATTTAACAAATGACACCATAAATTATTTATTATGATAGTGTATTATGATTTTTTTAAGACATAATTGGTAATGAAGTTATTGGATGGATAAAGTTTTGTATGGTTTCATAAAAATTAACACAATACACTCCAAATATACAAGAATCCAATTTTGGAGTAATGGTTTTTTCCTCTTTCACGCTTGGTTTCTTTTCCATATCTAGGTTCCAACATAAATTTTTGGGTCTTTTTTATTTATTCTTTTTTGTCTTAATACTAACATTATTATGCTTTAAAAAATTTAGATTTTTATTTTTAGTAGTATAACTAAAAAAGTTAAAAATGATGTTGTATTTTGTGACCTTTAGCCCAGGGGTCAGTTGGTAAACCGTCGACCCGTGAATACTTTCTATCTGTATCGAAGTAAATGCGGTAAAGTAAGTCGTGGCTGGCTCTGCATCAATCTTCATTAATCTAGCTATTTTCTTGATAGTTTCAAGGTTGTACATCCTGCTCTAATACAAACATATATTAAAATTTAGAGTTCTAATACCACGTTTTACAAAAAAATACTCGAGTCGTAATCGACTCTTAAATCAACCTCTAGTAGACAGTACCATTCTACGGCTCCTTGTGCACAGAAATGATGTTCCTCGGCGGGGTGAGCAATGCCCGATAGTGATGTTTCCTACATGGAGTTACTCCCCACCTAAGTCATGTTGTGACCAAACACGTTTAAAGTAAATGCGTGATCCTCTTGAATATCTATGTGTGATCAATAATAGAGTTACAGATTATACGCGTACCTGTGTGTATGAAAAACACTATTTTCAAAACAAAGGTTTTGTTCGGCAGTACTACCGAGTTAGAGTGAAATATATTGGACAACCCTCGGCGAATTTGTTAGATAACTCTCGGGAAACAATTCATGAGCTTCTAGGCGTGGTGTTGGATAATCTCTCATTGATTCTGCGGGAAAATCTTTCATAGAATTTATTTATGTGAATTTATTTTTAATTTCTTCGTGTCATGGCTCCGCTCACAAAAATTAAGTGCGTGCGTATGGAATGCGTTATGTCATTTAGAACAATTCATTACTAATATATTTTACAAGCATATTAACAAAAATTTAACTCAGCATTAGTAATAAATTGATTACTGTGATAACATGAGTAACTTTTATGGGCTAATCAACAATCAATTTAATTTCAATGGCTCTTACACAATTATATTTTTATAATTCAATCCATCACAATAATTAGCTTACAATTAAAATAGTAGAGTATAACATACCATTTTATACACAATTCAGTCATTCTTGCAAGCAATATTTTGCTTATGCACTTGAATAGACCATTTGGTCCGACAAACAAGCCAAGGACTAATACCGGAGTCCCAAAGCCCGTGATGGTGTTTGTCGTTGAAGAGCCCTCTCACCCAAACATCGGTTCACTTTGTGGCTTCAAGAAATTCATAGTCATTCCAGGCCCAACCCGACATAAATACCAATTTATTATAAATTATACTTATGAAACCTGGCAGTCTCATGGTACATCAAAGCGATGTAAATTTCTTTCATTTAGGTCAGTTTGGAGTTGATCAGCTAACCCCTCACATTTCATATCGTAGGTAACAAAGATCTTAAAGGGATTAAGTAAAGTAGGAAAAGCCCACTACCCTCTTGGGTTGTTGAAACCATGAACGGGTGTCCACACTAAGCGCCATCATAGAACAACTTTAACTGCGGCTCATGTGACAGAAATGATTCAGTAGAAATCTAGAGAGAAGTTGGACTTTCTCTCTGCAGGAATTCGATTTTCTGCATCTCATTTGTTGGATTCGAAGCAAAATGAGAGGAAGAAATGCTCTTTTTCTTTTATTTATTAACTTTTGTCATCTTTGCCAAACTGTCCCGACCTCACGAATTTGGTTGAGAGGATTATACTGCTCAACCATTAGCATTTTGGATTTTCATTGATGAAGATGCCACACATATCCATATAAGCCCGCGCCAGGCTCAGGTTAGTATCTACTTGGCACGACCACATTAGCCTGTGTAGTAACAAAATGTAGCCAAAATGTCGTCTGTTCGTTGCCTCAGCGATGTAAATTCAGCTTATCTGGGTCAATGAAGTCAAACGTGATATTGAATTTCGTGAGGCGATTAAACGGTGAACTCCGTTCGTCGTCAGGATACAGAAAATTGGGATTTTAGTAGAATTCTGAGTTTCATAATTTTGAAAAATTAAGATTTTTGAGGTTAAGTTTTTAGGTTCTCAATTTTGATCCACTTTCGTTCTTAATGTTTATACACTTTTTTACATCAAATGTTTAGTTTACCTCAATGTATACATCATGCCACTAATTTATCAGGCGATATATAATATTTGTTTTCTTTTTCTTTTATGTATTTTGATTAACAGTAAAACTTGGAAGGTAATTTGAATTCTTGACCTAATGATAGACCAATGTCTCATACTACATTAAATAATTCAAAATCTAAACTTAAAAATTTGAATTTAATATGTATACTTGATGCTCCTTTAATCAAGAAATCTGTACAAAATTTTCAAAACGTAAAGCATGGAATAAAGGAATTTTGCTTAAGATTCGCATAAGATTTCAGATCCTAGCAAGTGGATATCTAATTAGGGATACGTGGACAAGTGAGCCCACACATTTTGTCTCCAAACGCTCGGAAAAAACAAGGGCACTTGGTGAGGCGTCAAATCTTCTAGAGTATTATAATTTATATCCAGTCATTTGCTCTCTGTTTTATTTATTTATTTCAATTTTTTTATTGAAAACCGTTGGATTTATAAAAGTAATCCTTCGTTGTGGAAGGATGAGAACTTGTTTATCATGGTTTTACGGTTTATGCATATTCTAAGAAGGGGTGGGTATAGTTCGGTCCAGGTTTAAAATATTGTGATTTATCGTCAATATATCGTGTATACCATCAATCGATTTGATACTCTGACGTCGATAATGGATTAATGAAATGTGTGAAAATTTTAAACTTGTGATATATCGCCCCAATAATTTTCGATTTTTATAGATATTTAGTGAAAATTTTAAAAGAAAGCGATTTTTTGAGGTGGGTGTCTTTGTTATGGAAAGCGAAAAAGAAATGAAATGAAGATATGTGAGAGAAACGAAATAGAAAGTCTTTCTTTAATAATTAGCATCGCTTCATTATATCTTCTTAATAATTATTATGTTTAATTATTTGTAGAAAATAGGAGAAGATCGAGAAGAACTGGTTGGAATTATTATGTGTTCATTGATAATTAATATCAATTTAATTATTTACGAGAAAATAGGAGAAATATCGAGAATGTTGGAATTATTATATCTTCGTAATAATTCACATAATTAATTATTGCAAAATTGAAGACAGACGGTAGGAAAATGAAGGTATTCCTTATTAATTAATATTATTAATTTTTAATAATTAATATTAAAATTTAGATTGAAAAAATTTTAAATTAAAAAAAAACAATTTGCAAATCTTTAAATACAAACAATTTTTTTTAAAAAAAGTTGTCAAATGAAATCTTTTGAAATTATTTATAGTATTTTTTTAGAATATTCTAAAATATAAATACAAATATAAAAAAATTAGTCATAGTATATAAAAGTTTAACCCATTATTTGTATAAATCACTTAGAAAATGAATTTTAATGTTTTTCAAATCTAATTAAATATTATCCTTTCATATACACTTTAAACTAATTTTGATATATAATTGAATATATTTTAAATTTTGAATGATTTATAAATATAGATATATATTTTATATGTAAAAAATTAAAATCTTTAATATATCTATAAAATGATATTTTTATTAAATTTGGGTTAGAGTTACTTAGAAATATCTTTACTAAAAAACGATTGGTTTTATATAAATAAAAAACCTAACATATTCATCTGAGTTCAATCAAAATATTCGACTAATCATTTTTTGATTAATCATATATCAAATTTTTGGTTAACTATAATCAAAAAACAAATTTGCAATTCTATAATAATGTATTAAAATTCAAATTACAATAATTATTGTAAATACAATAAAAATGAAAAGAAAAAAAATTAAATTCTTAATTTATTAAATTTAGCAATCTCATGACACTTGATGTATCTATAATACATTTCAAATAATATATAAAAAATGTGATTAATATTTAATCATAGTTTTAATCCATATATATTTATAATTTAATAGAAAAGAAACTATATCAAAATATATCTATATACTTTGATTTGACGAGATTAAATGGATCCTATATATATATATATATATATATATATATATATAAATACTAATATAAATGTATTACTATATGTTTTTTATAATATATATTATTTGCATTGTGCTTATAATTTTAGTATAATATTAGTGCTTTTATATTTTTCGGATTGATCGGTTAATATCTTACGATTTTTGTATTTAGTCAAAATGAGATTTTATAAAAGAAAGCCAAAGCCAAATTAGATCCAGTTTGATAATTTTCGATTGGGGTCTCGTTTCTGTTTTTGGGTCAAAGCTTCTAGAGTATATCAGAAATTTGGTCTATGTTTTATTTATTTATTATTGAAAACGTGGATTCCATCGTTGTGGGAGGATAAAGAGTGTTTCTCAAGGTTTTACAGATCTATGTATACTACAAAAGGGTGAGCACTTTCGGTCGTGATTTCAAAAGTGAATTATCAATTTTTGATTTATTTATTTATATAAATAAAATCTAACTATCAGATTGTCGGATATTTGGCTAATCATTTTTAATTAATTCATATATTGATTTTGATTCTTCTGGCCAAAAAATAATTTAGTATAATCTATATGAAAGTTCAAATTCATTAATTATTATAATCTAATGAAAATAAAATAAAAAAATGAATAAATCAACATGTTTTAACAACTTTAATAGAAAAATAAACATTAAAAAAATTACAACTTATATGCTTTATGGTTTAATGAGATTAAATAGGTCCAAAAAATGTATTTATATTATATCTGTCTATATATTACTACTAATATAAGTCTATTACTATATGTTTCATAATATATATATATATATATATATATATATATATATATATATATATATATATATATATATATATACTCTCTATATATATATATATTTTATTTTATTTATTTTTTTTTTTGTTCTACGATTAATCCAAAACCATGTTTTTGTATTTTATAAAAAAGCCAATCAAAATCGAGATTTGTATAAAACAAAACCCAATCGAATCGATCGGTTTTATTGCTTACCTATTACTTTAGTTCAGTTTTTTACGATCAATTTGTTTTTTGGTTTTTTTCTCACCCCTAATTCTATTTAGAATTATCTAGAAATTAACTTTTATAAAGCGTATTAATAACTTTATTTAAAATTTGAATTAGCTCTTATTTGTTGATAAATTTTAAAAATGCTTTCAGTGTAGATGAGTATCTATGATTAGGATATGATTGGACATTATTAGGAGTTTTGGATTCAAATCTCTTTTTTTTTTTAGACATTCCTTATATATTTAAAGTTTAGTTTGGTTCAAATACTTTTTTTTTTAGACATTCCTTGAATCTTTAAAAGGTTTAAATTTCTATTTGGATAATTTAAGTTTAAAACTGAAAGAAAATATGCTGTTATCTTAAAAGATGTTCCAAAGATATCTTAAGACACTCTCTCAAGCCTTTATATAAAATAAAGCAATGATGAAATATAACATGTTTTTTGTAGTCAAGTCAGTTAATTACTCTAATTAATGAGAGTTAAATTCATGCTATCTTGCAACTTATTTAATAAACTACATAATGTTTTGGTAAACCTCTAGGAACTTGACCCAGTTAATATCTTGCTACTAATCTAAATATATCTCAGAATTATTTAAATTCACATTGGACTTATTTTAAAATTAATTAATTAAGTAGGTTATAAAAGATTTAGAATATTAATTATATGAATATAAAATCATTCTTAACATGATTATTAAATAGGTTAAATTTATTATGATACATGTATTAATATTCATTCTTTTGATAATTATATAATGTTGGGTTTATAATATAGACACTATAATTGTTTGTATTCAGTTTAGGTTAACCTGTGTAATATAACATCCCCAACACACATCATGACCATATTCCTTTTGAAGTTTTTTTACTTGACTTGACTTCTCAGTATTCACTTTGGTGTTATAGGTACTCCTATTCTTGGATTCGAACCATAGTTTATCGTGACCCATCATAACCCTTTGCCACTTCTTGTGGGCTTTGAGGCAATTTCTTGAAATCAGATAATAATTTTTTTTTTGACAACATATAATAATGTATTTAGAGAAGAAAAAAGCAAAAAGAACACTAAATGAAATCTTTTCGAATCACTTTGGTCTTGTCCCATCTTACATTCAATCCTCGTTATTAAGTATATTTAAGTTCATTTGTGTATTAAAATTATCATTCAGGATTTCTTTTATTGTCTCTATACTTTTACCTTTTTACCCTTATATTAGTATATTTATATACCTCAACTCTTTCAATAATAATTAAGTCTCTTTCATAATATGGTATGAGTCATGAAACTTAAAAAAGAAAGAAACACTAGCCATAGATTCATTGCTCAAGATCCACCTCCTTCCAGTGAGTCTTATTCTCCCCAATGGATTTGGCGCCTCTTCTTCCACCACTCTGAACCGTGCCCTCCTCATACCCCTCTGGATCTTGGCTGGCCAGAAACGCCTCGGAGCAGTGCATTCTCTTGTCAATTCATAATACCTTTCAGACTCACGACCACGAATTACTCTGTGTGGCCACTGCAAATCACCATCTTATTTAGGTATGACTTACTTAGGTTCGTCGATGGCTCCAAGCCTTGTCCTCCTCCGACGATAACTCTGCTTGATGCTGCTTCTCCCTCCCCAAATCTAGATTATACTCTTTGGCTCCAACAGGATCAATTGCTTCTTAAGGAAATTATCAGATCCGTCTCTCCCATGCTCGTGCAATTTCTCTCCACCTCCACCACATCTACGTGCGCCGTCACCCTTGAGAAGACATGCACTCTCCTCCGCTGGACGGATCATGGTCCATGTCCTTAAAATCTTGCGGTCGCCAATAGAGGTAATCAGGCCATTACATGTCGTGAGATCATCGAGAGCACAGCATTGACTCTCTTGCTCTCATATGTCCAGTTGACTCATTCAAACTCTCTGTTCGTCTCTTAGGATCAGCCACGCCTACTCGAACTTATCTCATACTCTCCAAATGCGAGGAAACTTAATTCGATCCGAGAATTGTTCAAGCACCTCTAAATTATGAAGCCCAGCTCGATGTCGGTTCATAATACCGCCATACCCCACTTGGTCACTACTAGGTTACCTAAGGTGATCCTTCATACCAGCATCATGAATGCTTCAACCAGTGTGTGGAACCATAACCGGGTCAAACATTCCGCTGGGCGCCGACCACCTTGACATTGCCAGTAGCTCCAGGCGGCTAAGGCACGACCACTACCTCAGATCACTTTGCAGCTAGTTGAGACGACCTCTACCTCGGGCAGCGTTGTCAGTTATGGTATATGGAGACCTGCCTGGCAAATGCGATCATCACACTGGCACTCAAATCTCTTTGCTTTCTCTGCCATGTGTGCTAGAGCCTTCCACTCCACACACTTATGCCCACATATAAAGTCCATCCCTCATACGGTACCTCTCACGGATTGGAGTTGTTGATTAGGGCGCCTCTCATCCATGTGACCCGCAGGATCTTGGCACCTTAGCCCTTCATAAGTCCATATCACAGCCTCACATTAGTGTGATTATTGATGATGACTCGAGTTTATCAAATTAATATTGGCTCCTTCTCCCACCTCTCTCCTACACGCCTTTATTTTTCTATTATCTTACATCTTATCACGCCATGTCTAAGAATCTTATTTCGAGTCGATTCTTTGTGCACCAATATATAATGTCTCTGACTCTTTATTTTAGGTGCGGGATGATCACACAAGGTCACTGCAGTTGCGGGCGTAAGGCCAGATTATCTATTACTAGCGAAGTTAGTTACTCCTTGATTGACCCTAGCTCTTTCCTCCTCGGTACAGTTCCTCCTTATCGTTATCTCTATGTGGCATAATCGTCTCGGTCATCCATCCTTGCCAATTTTTCAAAAATTTCTTAGTGTTTTAAGTATTTCTTTTCCCGAAGAAAATTTATGTTCCTTCTCCACCATCAACTCCTACAAGTATTATTACAGACTATAGAGTTTACTTTGCTAAATCGAGCATCACCCTCTTCCTTTCCTGTGATGATTCCTTCCTCTGATGTATATGGATTTTACGTTTATCTTCGATGGTTTCATTTACTATGTTATTTTGTTGACCATTTCACAAAGTATATCTAGTTTTATCCATTAAAATTAAATAAAAATCATATGTTTATTCAGCCTTTGTTTATTTAACAACTTGTTGAAATTATTTCACCACCACCATTAAAACACTTTACAGATAATGAGGGTGACTCTGAGCTGCCGGTCTTTCCGCCACGACCATGGTGCCAACTCATTTCACTACCTCCCACACTCTTGAACATAATGCCGTTATTACGAGCGTCGGCATCGACATATTATCCAAGCAGGTCTTACTCTCACATTGACCTCATTCCTCCTAACCTTGCTTAGTATGCTTTTACTCACGGCTATTTGTTAAATCTATTAGATACTTTTGAGTGATTCTCTATTTTGGTTATCTTTTGAAAAATTATTCTGGTTCTAACCATTCCAAACTCATGTCTGGTTATTTATGTTTTTTCTGATCGTGTCCCTACTCTTCCCACAGGCTATTAGATAGTAGTGTATCTTTCTTAGCCTCTCCTTACTCGGAGTGTCTTCCTCTTGTTTTTGAACCTCCTCAAAAATATTTATTGTCCACGATCATGTCAAGTTTGTGGAGAATGTTTTCCGTTCTCTTTCCCTACCTATGTGGTGTGGAGACGTGACTCACAGTCTCCTTGCTTCCCTCGTTAAACTCGGATGACCTTCATTGGCTGAGCTCACCAAACCTCTCAAGTACTTCCCCATCACCCAACCCGACCTCCCGTTGACCTGCATCCCCTCAATGTGTACCGTTAAGCTCCAGCGGGGACCTTCAGGTAACTCTCTGCCTTGCCGACCCTCGTACCCGACCTCGCCCACACACACCATGAATTTATATATGTGCTGTTCTGGTTTGTCTCAAGCTCATCCAGCCCATAGTTCATCCCCATCAATCCTCCAGGCTCCACCCGAAGCTGCTCGATTTCATTCTTATACTTTCCAGACTAATCTCCATTTGTGACTGTTGGGTCAGGCACCACTCTCACCCTCTGAGACATCCTCAGGCCCTTGCAGGCCCTCTCCCAGGCTTTTCTCTCATGAGCCTGCTCTAAAATGCCATCACCAAACCTAACCCGAGATATGGCTCACCCCATTCGCTTCCCCCTCTCTCCTTGGGCCAGCTACTTTGTCTTTCAAGCTCTCAAGATGCGAAGTGGGTTGAGTTATACGGAAGAATATGATGTTCTCATCGAGCAGTTACTTAGTCTCTTGTTCCCACACTCAAGGGTTAAATATAATAGGGCAACAAATAGGTGTTTCACAGAAATAAACAAAATCTACCTCTGGCTTCTACTATCGGTATAAAGCTCGACTTGTTGCTAAAGGCACCAACAGCCAATTATTGACTTTCATGGGCTCAGGTTCCAGTGATAAATCTAATCCCTTCTCCGTTTATGTTCTGCTTGAAATTGCACTCCATATGATGGGGCATATCAACTTATGTAAATAATGTCTTTCTCAATAAATCTCTGCAGGAGGTCTCTATCATGCGCGATTCGCGAGGGGCATGCGGAGCGCCCGATTATCCATTATCATGTCTGCTGATTTACACAAGGCTATTTATGAACAAAACAAGCTCCAGAGCTTGGTCTTGGGCTTTCGCCCTTTTTTGCTTTCTCTCAACTTTGTTACATCTCGTGTAAACTCGCCTCTCTGTCTACTCCCTTGGCACTACACTTATCCACTTCCTAGTCTATGTTGATGATCTGATTATTACAGGTAGTGACCCCTCACTTGTTGAAACTCTTATTTTGCAACTTGACTCTAAATTCTCCTGGGATCGGGCCCACTTATTTATAATAGTTTAAGATCCGACTACCTCCTGCGGCTTCTCTTGTCTCCGGCCAAAAGTATGTCATTTGATCTTCTAAGCGACATAACATCTTGGCTCCCGAACGTCTCGGCACCTCTTCACGAGTGGGTACTTCCACCTAGCGCTAATGATGGTATTATGCGTCTGATACCACCGTGCCGTCGAGGTGATTGGTGGCCTCCAACATCTTTGGATGACTTGGCTGGATATTTCCTTTGTCATGAATAAATTCTCCCAGTTTATGCACATGTCATCCAACGCCATTGGGGAGCGGTCAAACGTTTGCTTCGTTATCTTAATGGCATGAGATCCCTCGATTTACGGCTTCTTGCAGACTCTCCTCAAACATTGCATGGTTTCTCTTATGCAAACTGGGTTGGTAACCCCAATAATCGTACCTCCACAAGTGCTTTTCTTATATTTCTTAGTGCTAATCCAATCTCACAGGTTTACAAGCAGCATAGCCCATTTGCTCATTCTTCCACGAGGCTAAGTATCGTCTTTGTGCGGTATTCTTGTGGGTAATTGGTGAAATCGTTGCTGTCGGAACTTCTTGTGCTAGTGCAAGTCCTCTTTACCTTGTTCTCAAACAACCTTGGTGTACTTCTCTCAGCTAAATCACATCTTTTACTCTCGCATGAAACACTTTGCAATCGATTATCATTTGTTTGTGGCCTAGTTCGAATTAAGTCTAAAATTTTATATTTAATTTCATGTCTGCATTAAGGTGACTAAGCTTGCATTTTATTGTGTTATAATATCTTTGTGATTCCTTTTATTGTCTCTATGCTTTTACCTTTTTTCCCTTGTATTGGTATATTTATATACCTCAACTCTCTCAATAATAATTAAGTCTCTTTCATATACTCCTATCATTTTTCCACCAGCACATTATTAATCTCCAATGCATTCTTGAAAGCCAACAAGAATTGCACAACATGATATGATCACTAATACATTATTAAAGGCCAACTAATATCTACATAAATGGTAAATGCTGCCTCAATTCAAATCACAGAGAGGCAAAGTTAGTTAGTGCTAGTGTTAGCATGTATTGTTTGAATTTTAAAAGGTTTGTGGGAAAATAAATAAAAGGAAAGCAATCAATAAATTGTTTTACACAAGGACCGTAAAGGTAGTTGTTGTTAAAGCTAATAGGAAATTTTAGCTTTTGTCTTTGAGCAAATAATGGATTAAAAAAGGGAGGAAAAACATAATCCTAATGCTCATCCCACTTGACATTAAAGTTGGACTGATGCCCAATATTCTGAGGAAAACTTTTTGATTCTTGGAGCTCTTCTACTTGAAACTCATCTGAAACCCTTGTCGGCACTCTAACAGACTGGTTAGCTACATAACCTGTTAATCTGAAATATTGGAGATTATCAAATTATTCAAATTCTTAATTCGTAAATATCTCTTTTTATAAATGAAGAGATATATTGGAAAGCTTATAGATAATATGAAAGAATAGAAAAACTTATACATATCTTTCTGGTAACTCAATAATTGTATCGTTGTGTTCTATTATAATGATTCTCTTACACTCGTACATGAAAAGAATTATTGATTGAATTCTGTTTTTTACAATTACCACAATATTTTAAACACAATATTATGGTAATTTGTCCTTAGTGATACTTGAGCAGGACTCCTCCCTCCCCATGTCATGTTTATTTAATTCTAAATCATGTTTACTTTCTAAAGATTGTTTCTCTGTTAAAATTTAATTCATTATTATTATATTAAAACTTCCTCTAGCATAGTAGGAATAAAGAATGAGGATATGAATCAATTTCATTCTCATTGACTGGTGTATAGATATTATTATTTTAGATTGATGTAAAATTCATTATTATCGTTACAATTTTGATTTTCTGTCTTTTTGCACATTATTTATTATTCGTCACCTTCTTTCCCATCACATTTTCATTCCTATGATCACCGGATATCGAATCATACCATCATAGTATTAGCCTTTGCAGGGTGAAATGCAGTGGCGCAGGGAACTAAGGCGGCATTACAAGGGACTATTGTATAAAATTTTTTTTTACTTGTAATATTAATGTCAGCCTAAAACCTTAGTTTTATTATGTTAAAACCTAAATCATACTACAACATAATCAATTCACAAGGGTTTTTGATTGGCTCACCCCAAGACACTCCTATCACCACTACTACACTGAAATATATCAAACAAATACTATAACAATAATAAAGAACTCCATTTATCAATAAATCCTTATATTAGGAAAATGCAACAACAAAAGAAATAAAAGTTTTGTAGGAAAACATACTAGTGCAGCAAACCAATATAATCTCTGCCAATTACAAAAGAAGCGTTTAGAAACGCCTGCGTTCTGAAAATATAACTTTAGAAACCCGCCTTAAAAATTATAGCATACAAATCGAAAAATATTATTTATTTGTTTCATTGCAATTACGAGAGACTAGAACATTAAGGGTGAGTTGGTCGCGAAGGGCCTATTTTAAGAGGAAACATGGGGCGAAGTAATACCTCTTCAATACCAGCGAGGACCGATACGGCCTTTAATTGAGCTATCTCCCGTGATCGTTATAACAAAGTAATGATGGAACAAGATCACGTAACAAAGAAAAATGGTGCATACAAGGAAGTTGCTATTTGGAATGGAGATTAATACTACGATAGTCTTGAAAAATGTTACACCACCTTTGATTAACCCATTTTTTTATATAAAAATCATATTTAAAATATCAATGTACAAGTTCATATAATCACTACTCCAAGGGTTCAAGGGAATTTTCCTTTGTAATTTTTGGGATTGGTATAATGCGTTTATAAACTTGACAACAAATACCGTTGTAGATTTTATGGATTGAATTAAGGCCCATTAATTGATTTGATTTTCATATTATTTTTTGTGTAGTTTTTTGTTGATTGGGGTCTTGGATTCCTTTTATATATTTCCTATATAATTTTGGGGATACATATTTTCGCATCTCTTTCTTTAACATAGTTGTTTACTTATTACAAAAAAAAAAAAAAGTTCATATTAGTATTTTTATTTATTTTTAATCAATAAGCACTTCTACTAAATCGAGAATATATTAACTCTAAATTATAAATATTAATTCGTTCTGAGATATTTCTTTAATTAGTCTAATGTTTTTAATATATATATTTATTAATGTGCCACATTAATGTGTATTGTCTTTTCTTTTTTTATACCGGGAAGGGGGACCCCCCAATTACACGCTGCTCAGGTTGAGCTAAGTATGGAGATCTCTTTTTGAGAATTTAACTGCCAATCGCAGCTAGCCTTCTCCCATACTGTTGTCTCCAACCACCATCTTCGCCTGCCTATCAGCCTGCAATTACTTCCATGCATGGCTTGAGGTGGATCTTGGTAAGTGCTTCACGGGAAATAATATTTTATGAATGGTTCATTATTATCACGTCATCTTGGTGGATCTTTATTCCCGTTTAGGACGAAAACAGAAACTACATTCATGCATCATGATAAACAACTTATATACTAGAAAACAAGATCACAATGGAAAATTCCCCTTCCATTATTGGGGAGAGCAACCATGATAGTGGCAAGTGGGGTAGAGACAGCAGAAAAGTATAGGTTTAAGAAAGGTGCTTGATTACCTTTCCAATGGATTTAAAAGGTGTTTTCCGTCTCTCAAGTTAAAGCTCCTTCATTAATTTCTTTTTATTATTTTTTGCTCTCTGATTAACCCAATTAGTCTCTGAACTTAATTTTTTGTCATTTACTTTTGTGTTTTACTTTCTTAGTATTTAAAACTAATAATTTTTTCCTTTTCTCACATCAGGGATTTTATTGTAAACTAAACATGATTTTTTTTTCAAAATAAAAAATATTACGTTTTTCATGAATTAAATAAGATGACCTAAGAAAAATATAAAAACATATGAAAGAAAAAAAAACTGAATTATTTAATAGAGTGGTGTTGAGGAGAAAATAAAAATAAAAATTTAAATTAAATTAAAGATAGATTTAAAGCTCAATATTTATTTCTATATACTTCTTTTAAGTCTTTTTACCACCACAAAAAATTTTAGTTATATTATAATAAGTTGTCTCTATTTGGGAATTATATATATATATATATATATATATATATATATATATATATATATATATATATATATATAGATTAGCTGAGATAAAATGATGAAAAGTTACCTGCAGAGCGGAGTTCTGAGCTTTTAAGAGGGTTAACCATAGTTCACATACAAATTCAGACCTCCCACAATAATTTGAACACTTACATTTTCATGCATTTGAAAAGGCATTGCATTTCATTCTATACCGAAATTCTTCGAGTCGTGTGATTCACTCCGTTCTTTGCGTTTGAAATTTACCGGCGTTTGAAGTACCGCTACACCGGTAAGATTCTAAACCGTTCTATCTTGGGAGGAATTATTCTATTAACCTTGGATAGAGGAGAATAAAATTCCTTAAATTTGTGAGTGAATTATGTTGACTCGGTTTTATTTATTGCATTTCTTTATGATATTTATTTATTTTTGTTTGGTTATAGCTTTATTCATTTTAATTGATTTCAATTAATATAGGGTTATAATATTATTTAATTACTATAAATTAATATAAAGTAATACGGAACTAACAATCTTAAGGAATTTTCTTCTTTTATTTGTGTTATTTTCAGATACCTTATTTCAATTTCTTCAAGACTAAAATATTGTGGTTTCTACTTGGAATTAATATTTGTTTATTTTTCATCATTTCCAAGACTAAAACCTTTGTGGTTTCTACTTGGATTTATTCATTCATTTATTTAATTTGGTTTCTAGCCCATTGGTATTTTTGTTTGGAGACTAAAATCTTTGTGATTTTCTACTCTACCGAGATTAAAATATACCATTAGTTTTTCTCCTTTCAAAATTTACAAGGCCAAAAAATCTTTGTGATTTTCTCCTACAGAGATTAAAACCTTGGCTGGTTTTCTCTTTCAAAATTTAGGAGGCTAAATGCTTTGTGATTTTCTACTCTCAAGAGATTAAGAAACCTTCGTAGTTTTCTACTCATTTGAGAGACAAAATCTTGGATTTTCTACTCTATTGAGATTAAAACCTTTGTGGTTTTTACTCAGAGTAAATTTCGTAGAAGTTAAAATCTTTGTGATTTTCTACTCCAAGTTTATACTAGTAAATTTTACTAATAAAGTATTGGTTTAATTTTCAGAAATGGGATCTGAAATGAACACTGTTGTTTCAAACCAAGTTGCACACGCACCCAGAGCGGAGAAACACAGCAGGATTTTCGATTGTAAGACTTCAAAGATGGCAACAAAAGATGTTCTTCTATCCTAACGACTCTAAGTGCGCAAAAGTTCATCAAAGAGGTTCAGACCGAATGAACAAGTGCGAAAAGATAGATCTCTTGTGATTGAAGCACCGGAAACTATTCCGACTTCCTTCTGCAGGGTATATTTTGAGCGGGATTACAGATGATATTCTATACAATGTCTCTGACAATATTAATACTTCCAAAGAATTATGGGAAGCACTTGAGAAAAAGTATAAAGTGAAGGCTTATTTGGTTTAAAAGAAATTTAATGGCGACCAATTTCTTGATTATAAAATGGTTGATACCAAAGTTTGTTGTGTATAAATCCAAGAACTAGTAATAATTCCACGATCTTCTCATGAAAGAATGATTATTAATGAAGCGTTTCAAGGTGGCTACATTTATAGAAAAGTTACCTCTTTTTGCATGGAAGGACTTTAAAAATTACTTGAAACACAAAGCGTAAGGAGATGGCGGCAGAAGACCTGATTCAATAGATTAAAAAATTGAAGACAACGGGCATCTTGAAAAAAAGAAGCCTTAGGCAATCATCCATACTCGAGAGCAAATATAGTTGAATGCTCTAATGCGAAGAAAGAAGAAGAACTATGGTCGAAGAACCACAATAATAGCAATAAAAAATTCAAAGGAAGTTGCTGTAATTGTGGTAAATCGAACATAGAGTCCTCGAATACAGTGCACTATTATCTAGAAAATATGAATAAAGGTCAAGCCCAATATTGCTTGAATCAATGATATGGATGTGAAGATTTGTGCTTTTCTTTCGAGTGCAACTTGGTAGGAAACCCAAAGGAATGGTGGATTGACTCTGCTGCTACCCGCCATGTTTGTGCTATCAAAGGGATGTTCTCTTCCTATGCTTTGGCCGGACCTGAGGAAGAGCTGCATATGAGAAATTCTTCAACTTCCAAGATAGAAGGAACTGGAAATATTCTCCTGAAAATGACATCGGGCAGCTTCGACACTAAGAATGTCCCTCCATGTACTTTGAAATCCATTAAAATTTGGTCTCGTGACATCTTAGTCAGAAGCAGTTTAAGGTTGTATTTATTCCCGATAAAGTTGTAATAAGTAAAATGATATGTATGTTGGAAAGGGTTATCTTAGCGATGGCCTTTCAAGCTCAATGTAATGTGATCAATAATAATAAGAATAATGATTCGCCAGCCTTTGTTTACTTGAGTCGGATAATTTTATAGCGTACGTTTGGGACATGTTAATTACAAATCTTCTGAGAAGTAATAAACATGGAAACATGCCGTTTGAATATAATAAATCGAATGTCAAGTATATGTTGAATCAAAATTTCTGAAAACATCCTATAATTCGGTTAGAAAGAATTCTGAACCTTTGGACTTGATTCATACGGACATTTGTGATATGAAGTCAATACCATCTCGCGGTGGGAAAAAGTATTTCATAACTTTTATTGTGATTGCACTAGATATTGTTATGTATATTTTACTTAATAGCAAAGTGAAGCGATTGATCGTTCAAACAATATAAGGTGAGTTGAAAATCAACAATAAAAGATTAAATGATCGGAAGGAAATGATAGGAGGTGGTGAATAGTTTCCATTTCAGAAATACATTAGAAAGATGAATTATTCATCAAATGACAGCTCCGTATACACCACAACAATGGAGTTGCTGAAAGGAAGAATCGAGCATTTGAAGAAATGATGAATGCTTTCTTCTGTAAGTTACAGTTTACCTCGAACTTGTGGGGGAAAGGTGTCCTTACGACTACACGAGATACTGATAGAAGTACCCTACAGGTAAGACACAAATCATTCCATATAGAAAAATGGAAGGTAGCTCTAAACTTGAATTACTTCAAAAGTGTGGGGGTGTCTAGCAAAGTACAGAGTTCCCTAAGCAGAAACGGGGTTAAGAAATAGGACCGAAAACAAGTAGATTGTAATTTTATTGGATATGCCTTAATAGTAAACATATCGTTTTGAATTACTGTGTCGAAATTCCGATATTCATTCTAATACAATAATAGAATGAGACAATGCTGAATTCTTTGAAGACATTTTCCGTATAAGAATGAAGAGCAAAACACTTGGTGAAAGTTCCAAGCGACACATTCTTTTAGGAAAATGTGCCTAATATTGAGGAACCACGACGTAGTAGCATCAAGTACCTAAATCTTTTTAGTCCGAGATTTTCTAGCATTTACATTGAAAATGAACCTGCGACTTTTAAGGAAAGCGATAGAAGTCTTGAGCTCAATATTGGAAAGAAGCGGTCAATAGTGAAGTTGAATCCATATTGAATAACCATGCGTGGAAATTGATTTGATCTTCCTCCAGGAAACAAGCCATTAGGAAATAAATGGATTTTTAAAAGAAAATTGAAAGATGATGGTACTATTGACAAATATAAGGCAAGACTAGTTGTCCAAAGGATTTAGACAAAGAAGGTCTTGACTACTTTGATACATACTCAGGTCACAAAATTACATCTATTCGATTGTTAATTGCTTTGGGCATTGTGTATGATCTTCAAATTCATCAAATGGATGTAACGACCTTTTAAATAGAATTGGAGGAAAGAAATTTATATGGAACAACACGAAGGGTTTGTCCCTAGGACAAAGAAAATAAAATCTGTCGACTTGTTAGAAGTCTTTGTATGGACTTAAACAAGCACCTAAACAATGGCATGCAAATTTGACAAAAGTAATGTTGTCAAATGGATTTAAGATTATGGAGTGCGATAAATGTGTATATATAAAAATACTCCTAATCATAGGAGGTCATTGTTTGTCTATATGTGGATGACATGTTAATAATAAGCAAAAAATATTGATGACTTTCTAAATGCCACAAAGCAGATGCTATCCAAATCATTTGATCTGCCATAAGAAAGACTTAGGAGGTCTGATTTTATTCTAGGTATAAAAATCTAAAACTCCTCAAGGTCCTAATGCTATCACAGTCTGCTATATTGACCATTACTTGACAAATTCAAGTATTTGAATTTCAAAGAAATTAAAGCATCAATAGACTTAAACCTTGCTCCTGCAAGGAAACAAAAGGTGAAAGTAGATTCTAAGTGGATTACGCTAAAGTTTTAGGATGTCTAATGTATATCACTTCTGATTATTTCGACCAGATATCGCTTGTGCAATAAGCCAAACTTAGTCGATACAGAATGAAATCCAAATGACCGCATTGGATACTTAAGTAAGGGGCGTGTTTTGGGATATTAAAACATACCCAAAATTTTGCATTACAAAATTATCCAATGGTGATTGAAGGTTATAGTGATGCAAATTGGATCAAGTTCAGCGAAAGCAAATCCGTAGTGGATATGTGTTTGCGGTTGGTGGGGAAGCGATGTCTTGGAAATCTTCTAAGCAAACTTGCATCGCCCAGTTCTACAATGGAAGTGAATTCATAGCTTTGGATAAATGGTCAAGAAGAATTGAATGGCTCGGAATTTCTTAGAAGATATTAGTTACAGCTAACCAGATTAACTCAGAATGGGCATACATTGTGATAGTCAAGCGACTGCTCGGAAGGGGAATTTGGAAGTGTCCCATGTACAATGGAAAATCTCGTCACATATGACGAAGACTTAACACTGTTAGACAATTAATCTCTAGTGGAGTTATCTCAATTGATTACGTAAGATCAAAAGATAACGTGGATCCAAATGAGGCCTATCTAGAGAGTTAATTTGAAAAATCATCGGGAATGGGGCTGTGGCCTAGGACAAATCATCCTTAGCGGTAATTCTACTAGTATTGAAGTCCCAAGATCTAGGTTCAAGAAAACAAAGTTGTGTTTGATGGTCCAACATTGTCAAATTTATTAAATCCATTCTCATGACTGAGACAATGTTCGAAATAAGGATAAACCTAAAATGAAAGGTTTTAATAATTTCTAAGTTTGACCTAAGATTGATCAAATGGTGTATTCCACGGAATACACGTTAGGAATCACCTATGTGAGTGTGAAGTGGCAGCTTCAAGGAGAATAAAAAGGCCAGTTCTCTAAACACTCCTTGAGACCGGTGATTGTTCATGGCTAAACGAACACAACAATGAGAACAAAAAGCGGATAAGAGTTAGTTGTGGCGGCTTATATTGTCTTGAAGTATACACAAAAGTCAGTGGTTCAAAGATATCATCTCAGATTGACGGTACTCTTTGATATATGTTACGCTGAAGATTCAAAGAAACCTACTTATTGAGATCTTTAATTCTTTATGAATCACCGCGATTTTATACATAAGATTTTTCAAACTTGTCATTCTCCATTCATGTATGAAATTTATTAGAATTATATATATATATAATATATATATATATATATATATATATATATATATATATATATATATATATATATATATATATATATATATATATATATATATATATATATATAGAGTGTGAATAAAATGATGAAAAGTGCCCTTGAACCATTTGCAACTTTTCAAAGTTGCACCGCCGAACCATTGCAACTTTTCAAGTTTGCACTATAGTTTCCTATAAATTCGGACCTCCTAATAATTTGAACCTTACATTTTTCATGCATTTGAAAGGCAGTGCATTTCCTTTCTCCTCTCAAAATTCTTAGTCGTGTGATTCCTCCGTTCCTGCGTTAAAAATTTTGGCGGTTGATCTTCCAAGTGGTCTAGTAGTTCTATCTGGAGGAATTATTCTATTAACCTTGGAGTGCAAAGAGGAGAATAAAATTCCTTAAGGCTAAACATTGAATTACATTGGCTCAGTTTTATTTGTGCATTTACTTATGATATTTATTTTGTTTGGTTATAACTTTATTCATTTTAATTGATTTCAATTAATATAAGTTATAATATTATTTAATTACTATAAATTAATATAAGTATTACAGACTAACGATTCTCTCGAAACTCGAATTGAGACCCCTCCGTTTCTACTATACCCTTATACATTTAAGCGTTGAATGTTCTACTACATTTTATATAAGTACTAAATAATTTTAAAACATATTAATTATTAGATAGAATTTTAATTTTCTTTTTTTGTAGAAACTTAATATTAGAAATTGTTTTTTAAAATTTTTAATATTTTTAGAATACAAATATAATAAATAAATAGAATCTTAAAATTATAGTTGGTAATAAGTATCCCACTCTATTATATAATCATAAGCCTTCTACGTATGCATACGTATGTGAAAAGTGTCGTAAATAAATCAGTATTAACGATTCACTTAAAACAGGCTGAAGATGCAAAATTATTTTGGTGATAATTATCTCTCGTCAGTCGTCACCGCCTTTCCATAATTTAAAAAAAATGTCATATTGAACAGCAGTAATGGGTCTCATGGTTTGTGAAGAAGCCAACCAAAAATGATTGGTTTTAATTACAATAAAAGTTAAAATGACAAAAAAAAAAAAAATTAGTTGAAGAAATAAGTTGATACATGAGTCATAGCTGAGGGCATAAATGATAACAAAAAAAATTAGCTGAGAGTCTTATTTGACGCCGGACCCATGGCTATTTACGTAATTGGTGACGTTCAAGCATTATTAAACAACGTTAAGATGGTAATTATCATCCACCTAGAAAATCAAAGTTTCAAATCCCCATAATCATCTTTGTAATTCTGTTCTTTTTGTATATATATATATAAGTAAAGACATATGAATCTATACAAATCAGAGCTGCATCCCAAGTGTTTGATAAAAAAAACATGGAGTCTTCTTCCTTCGCCTTGTTTGCTGTTTTCTCACTTCTCTTGGTAATCATCCCTAATAGGCTTACAGCTTTCTGTATATTCATTATTCAGCATAGCAAAATTCTATCCTTTGCCTTTCTCTGAGCAGGTTGGAAACGCAGTAGCTGCGAGAAAGGACCCCGGAGAGTACTGGAAAGACGACGCCGCTGTGAAGAACCCGGCTGACTGCCATACTGCGACGGAGGCAAGTAAAGGGCAGGCTGAGCAGATTCTTATGGATTTTGAGCATAAAGTAGAGAAGGCTTTTACCGAGGACTTTGAACCTAGACCCAACGTCTCGGTTTACCATGATGATGGTAAACTTGGAAGAAAAATCATTCATGAGGATTTTGAGGCCTGAAGCCCTAACTCCATCTCAGTATACCATGATAATTAAAGTTAGTGCTTCCAAGAAGATAAGTCTGTTAAGGACTTTGAACCAGGCCTAATATCCTCCTGTCTCCACCATGACTAAAGTGGATTAATGGCTAAATTAATTTGAAACCAGCTGGTACAAGTGGGTCATAGCCATTCATATAGAAGTAATGTGTTTGAAGTTTATGAGTGAAGGTGTGAAGCTAGTAGTATTGAAGTGTAGATTGTATTTTGATGATTTAATAAAAACTTGTATTAGGTTTTCTTCTTCTCTCTGACTCCGTGTATGAGTAGTTAGTTTCAAAAAAAAAAAAAAACTTATCATCATAAGTTCACTTTTTAAGGTAAATTCATCTATTAAAATAGTGAATTCCTTTTAACTTCAAATCTTTACAATGGACTCATCTCATAATAATGTGTGTGTTATTTTGAATTATTATTTATCTGTTACAATATATTTTAAGAAAAATACACCATTCTCAGTCTGCGCTATGGGTGTAGCAGTCATTCTTCATGGCCAAACCGAGTTCAAGCTAGTAAAATCTTCGAATTTATTGAGTTAATTGTAGGTCGAATTTAAGTTCGAGTAACTTGTCAAATTAAGTTTTGAACATCTAAAGAAAAGCTCAATCGAGTTTGAATCGAGTTCGAGTTTCAAGTTTTTTAATTGAGTTGAGCTCGAGCTTGGCTCTATAAATCGACTTCGATTACAACCCAATTCTGCACTATATAATGGTAAGATTTCAATAGACTCACATTATATTCTAAGTAAACGTATAAATAATTACTGAGAAGTTAACAAATATTATTAATTTATTTTGTTATAAGTTAGTTAGATGCCCCCACCCTAGAGCCTTAGCTGGCTCTTGGCCTGTTTCTAGCAAATCAGGTCTTACAGTTCAATTTCTATGCACTTTCAATTCTTCATACACTAAATGCGCATATAGATTACTCGTCGGATACACGTGATTATCAGGAACTACAAAATCCAACTTTTACATTTGTTTTTCTTGTAGCTTCGAGATATATATAGATACATGTGGATCAGTATGCTGTCCGCCTGAGCTACAGGCCACAGGGTAGAGATGAAGACTCCTCTTGCTTTCTTAATCTTGGCTATCTTCTCACTACTCCTTGTGAGTATTTTTTCAGTTTATTTCCCATTCTTTGCACTTAATCCTCTTTCAGATCTTTAATTTGTGAACACTTGGCGTTCATATTGGTGAGGTTGGAATCTAACCATTCCTAAAGCGAGATTAAATTTCTCTATTACTGAGCAGTTATGCAGCACCGCAGATGAGCATGCAGAAAATACCAGGGCAAAGGTATAAATCTGAGGATGCAGCTGGTAGCGCGGGAAAGATATCTGAGTTGGCTTGATTGGGCGGTTGTGTTGGGTTGGGTTATTTCTTCTGTGGAGGAAGCGGCGGAAATTCTAGATATATTAGCGCTTAGAGTATGAAAGAAGAGAGTTAGTGTAGCTGTCTCTTGAGAATTTTTTTAGCGTGCATTATCAAGTGTCTTATCTTGCTTTTGATGTTTGTTGTGCCGGCCAAGAAAGGAAGAGAAAGAGAGATCCATTTTGAAGTTAAGAGGAAGAAAAGCAGCAGTTTTTTCTTTTATCTTCACTGCCCAAATTTTATGTGACGATACCGGTTCATCTGTGTGGTTCGATCGACCTGGAAATCTGGAGGAGGTTGGTGACTTGTTGATCTTCATTCTGAACGGTGAAGATCTGGTTGGAAGTTTCGGAAGGTCATATTTGCAGTCCGAGATCCAGTGCCTCTGTGCTCGCGGGTTTTCACCCGGACAGTTTCATCATCAGTCTGATCCGATTCATCCGTGGTCTGATCAAACTACTGGTGAGCACGTTCTTAACTCATTGATCTTCATTTTTGAACGGTGCAGATTGGAATTGGGTTTCTGAACTAGTGTTTATAAATAAAGAACAATGACTCTGTTTTTGTGAGATTTCTCTATTGTTTTATACAAGTTGATTTGCATTTGCCAAGATTAAAATTCTTGAGATATGATTGGTATATGCCTGGACATCTAGAGAATTGTGTAACCATTAATTATATTAGTGGGAGGTGTTTAAGTAGCTGGGATCATTGGTTTTTACTTCTCACATTTGGGAAGGTTTCCACGCTAAAATTATTCAGTATCCGTATATTTAGCTTTGTTGAATTGTTATTGCTCTATTAAAATTGTTTCCTATTAGAGTTTCTCACAAGAGGGGATAAAATCTGGTTGTGCATTGTTTATGTTTATCCCATCAAAGTGGTATCAGGCGGAGTTAGAGATAAGTTGTGCCTTGTAGTGATGATGGAAGCAATCTGAGTAGAATGATCCTTTGAATGGTTCCAATTATCATGTTTGGAAAGGAAAATGGAAGACATATTGTATGAGAGAGTTATTATTTGCACGCATTTGCCTTGGCTTGAGAAAATAAAACCGTCACGAGAATGGAATTTACTTCATCGACGGGTTTGTGGTTATGCTCCAGACGATTGGGTGAATGATAATGTTCTCAATCATGTTAGTGAAACATGCAAGAAGTTTATGAGACAAAGCTCCGGAACAATTATATGCTCGAAGTGGAAATAATAAATTGTTTATGATCAGAAGATGATGAGTTTGAAGTATCAAGATGGAACTCTATAATGATCTTGGAATACATTCCAAGGTATTAATGTAATCAATTAGGTGGAATGAACATCAAGTTTAGGAGAGAGTGCGAGGTTGCTGGATTCTTGGTACATTCTTGGGACTCGTGGGAGGCGTTTAGAACTTCTTTGTCTAACTGACCCAGATGGTACTATGAATATGGATTTGGTTAGAGTTGTGTTACGAAGATGAAGAAATGAGGAAGAAATGCATGGTTCTAACTTCACGAGTCGAGATGTCTAAGTTATTGAGAAGGGGAGGTAAGAGTAGAGTCAGGCAGAGATAGAAGCAAAGCAAGAATAACAAGTTTACCAATGTTGGAGTGTCACTCTGTCATTTTGAAGGGCATATAAGAAAGTATTGCTTCGCCCGATTGAAGGAAAGATATGAAACAAAGGAAAGTAAGAGGAAAGAAGAATGACAATGGTGGGTGAAGATGACCAAGTTGCCACTACCACTTGATTTCTTATTGTTTATGATAGTGATGTTGTTAATTTGCTTGCGACAGTTGGGTGATTGATAGTGTGCACCTCCATCCATGCTCTACACCTCGAGGATTTCTTTACATCCCTACACATAGGTGACTTTGGAAGTGTTAGGATGTTGTGGGGGTAATGATAAACTCAGCTAAAGCCATTGGTATGGGAGATGTCTTGTTTAGGAGACTAGTAATGGTACTATGTTGACTTTGAAGAATGTTAAACACATTCAGGATATTCGCATGAATTTAATCTCACAGAAAACTGATGATGAAGGGTTCTATGACACCTTAAGTGATAGTCGGTGGGAAGCTCACTAGAGGTTCTATAGAGGTGATAAGCAAAAGGAAAGAAGGTTCCTCATTGTATGTATTGATGCTGAGCAAGGGTAATTGATTCCGATTATCAATGTGGATGATGATAAAATGCAGGTTGGCTTTGGCATAATAGGCTTGATCACATGGTGAGAAGGGCTTGATGATTTTAGCTAGAAAGAATCTTCTTTACATTTATGAAGAGGATCTTTGAAGAAGTGTGTTGGCAGCGGAAGCGGACGAGTTGCATTCAAAACGCCGCCATACAAGGAAGCCCGGGTATGCTTGATTTAGTGTATTCGTGTGTGTGGTCCTGAAACAAAAAAACCTTGGTGGATCTCTATATTTTTGTGGCTTTTATGGTGATCATTCAAGAAGATTTAGGTTTATACTTTGAAAACAAAGACCAAGTGTTAAGACGTGTTTAAGCAATTTCATGTATAAATTGAAGTGTCACGATGGGATGAAATCTTATCGGTTTAAATAATGGGAGGTGAATATTACGGTCCTTTTGATGAGTATTATGAAATGACAGGTATTCGACATCAAAAAGACACCTCCTAAGACTCCTCGGTTGAATGGGTTGTTTGAGAGAATGAATAGGACACTAAGTTGAAGGGTAAGATGTTTTTCGCAGTCACGAGTTGCCCGAGATCTTTTTGGGGTGAGGCTTTGAATATTTATTTGTACATGTTCTCAATCTTACACCATGTGTTCCTTTGGAATTTGATGTTCGGATAGAATTTACCATTCCAGGATAATGAAGTCTCTTATGATCTTGCGTGTCTTTGGATGCAAGGCTTTGTGCATATTCCCAAAAGATGAGAGGTCTAAACATGATCTCAGACAAGACCTTGTAATTTATTGGCTATAGTCAGGGATAGGCTTGAGTTCTCGGGTTTTATGATTGAGTCTGAGAAAAAACTTGTAAAGTAGGGATGTTGTCTTTAATGGAGATTATACTATACAGGATATTGAGAAGTCCCAGTACAGCAGAGTCTCAGCTTATAAGTGATGATTTGATTGACTTGGATCCACTCCCTTTGAATAAATCTTCTACGGGTTGAAGATGAAGCACATGATGACCAACATGACCTTAGGTGATGTTGAAACTCCCACGCAAGTTAAGATGGATGATGATGTTCATGGCGGTCACCGGCGGCGAAGCTCCATCGGATATTCCACTTAGGAGGTCTACAAATTCGACATCCCTTCTACGATGTCTGTTGATGGTATGTGGCCTTCCCACTGGCGCGGGGAGAGCTTGAAAGAGAAGTTATAGGAAATATGAAGAAGATGAAAATGAATGAAGTGGTTGTCTTATGCAAGATGAGATAGAATCCTTGCCTTGAGAACTTCATTCTTTTAAGGCTTGTCAAGTTACTCAAAGGAAAAAGAGCTTTGAAGAGCGGTGGGTTTGGTGAAGCAAAGAAGGGCACACTTCCACTGACCTCGTTTACAAAGCTAAATGGACGTCGAAAGTTCAGTCGAAAGAAAGGTATTGATTTTTGATGAGATATTTATCCTGTTGTTAAGATGTCATCTATTCATTAGTTTGGAGGCTTATGACTAGTGTGATTTGAGATTCAGCAGGATGGATGTTAAGGCTTGCTTTTCTCCATGGTGATTTAATTGAAATTTATATATCTAGAACAACTGAGAGGTTTGTGATAAAAGGGAAGAGGATTATGTGTAAAGCGAGAGAAAAGTCTTTATGGCCCAGACGGGCACCGGACGTCAGTATAAAGTTTGAGTCAGTTATGGGGAGCAAGGCTGCAAGAAAAACCGCCGAGCCATTGTGTATTTGTCGCAGAAATTCTTTGATGATGAGATTTTGTTATAGTTAATTTGCTCTACTGTTGTTATTGATATCTCTTGATTGTTGTTTGAAAATGTTTCTAAGAATTGATAGCTTGAAGAAACTTGATTAAGCAAATTCTTTGCCATGGAAGGATTTAGGGCTAGTAAAGGGTGCCAGTAGAGTGGCGGGATAGAGCATCGAAGCTATATATATCGGGAGCAATATATTGAATAGGTGCTTGCGAGGTTTAACATGAGCAAAGCTAAAGTGGTCATTTCTCCTCTAGCTAGTCACTTTAAGCTAAGCGACGGACACGCCTTCAAACGGATAAGGAGAAGGAAGACATGAGAAGAGTTCGTATCGCCAGTGGTAGGAAGTTTGATGTATGCCATGGTATACTAGACCCGGACATAGCTTATGCGATTGGTGTTGTTAAGCTAGTTTTCCTATCGAATCGAGGAAAACTGACATTGGGAAGCGATCGAGTGGATTATGAGATATTTGCGAGGCACTTCAGGTTGACTCTTTTTGGAAGTGGGAAACCAGTACTTAATGGTTACACTGATTCGGACATGGCGGGGATGTGGATAATAGAGAAAGTCTACGCCGGGCTATTTGATGACATTCTCGGGAGTGCGTGTCTTGGCAATGAGACTACGATGTGTTGCACTCCTACCTGTGATGAGTATATTACGCGACGAGAAGGATATAAGGAGTTGTTGTGGATGGGCGTTTCATGCGGGGCTTCGGGTTTAAGCAATGACACTATGTGGTATATTATGATAACGAAGTGCTATTCTGTTAAGAATTCTACCTTTCATGCAAGATCAAAACACGTTGATGTGAGTATCATTGGATGAGAGATGCTCTGTTGACAACTTAATTTTGAGGGGTAGGAAGATACAGCCACCGATAACATTGGCTGGATATGTTGGCAAAGACAACATAAGGAGAAGCTTGGAGTTGGCGTTGTTCCATTCTTTGGGATAAGTGGTCCCTCCCATAGTCGGAAAGGGAGATTTTTGGGTTAGTTATTTCCTTCATGTGGGAGAAAGGCCTTGAAGCCAAATTAAAGCCTCATAAGCCTTAGTATGAAAGAAGAAAGGATTAAGGTCTTCTTTGTTCTCTTGAGGAATTTTTTTTACTTGACCACTATCCAAGTAATTCTTCCTGTGGCAGTCTTTGTTGTCTCCAATAAGAAAGGAAGAGAAAGAGAGATCAAATTTTGAAGTTAGAGAAGAAAACACAGTTTTTCTTTTATCTTCAACACCCAGATTTTATCAAGCGGCCGTCCCCCCGTTCAATACGTAGTTCGATCGACTGAAATCTGGAGGAGAGGTTGGTGACTTGTTGATCTTCATTACGAGCCCGGTGGAGACCTTATTTGGGTTTCGGAAGGTCATATTTGCGTTGAGATCCCGGTGCCTCTCTTGTCTTTGTGGAGTTTCACGGACAGTTTCATCATCGGTCGATCCCTATTCATCCGTGGTGGATCAGGCTGATTTTTAGTGGAAACTACGTTCTGCTCATTGATCTTGTTTGAGCAGTCTGGATTGAGATTGGAGTTCGAGCAGTGGGTGTTTATGTCAGAAACAGTGACTCTGTTTGTGAGATTTCTCTATTGTTTTATACAGAGTTGATTTGCATTTGTGAGATTAAAATTCTTGAGATATGATTGGTATATGCCTCAGTTTTATACAGAGAGAATTGTGTAACCCATTAATTATATTGGTGAGTGTTAAATTGGCCTAAGAGATTAAAGTGGTTTTACTTCTCACATTTGGAAGGTTTTACCTTAAAATTGTTGGTGTCAGCCTGTTGTTGCTTTGGGTGAATTGTTATTCTTTCTGATAAATTGTTTCTATTAGGTTCCTCACAAGGGGATAAAATCTGGTTGTGCACATTATTTATGTTTATCCCATCGGGTTTTAGATCAGGCGATGAAGGCGAGGAAAGTGAGCTTCTTGGGACCTCACGAACCGAGTTAGCGGTTGCTGGTGGAGTCTGAAGAGAGCGTGATGGCACCACCTCAAAACAGTTGGCAGTGGCGATGGTTGTGTGGTGATCTTTAAAAAGAAGGAAGTCTCTGCAAATGAATGGGGCATGCGTAAATGTGAAAGTGAACTGAGAAAGTGTTTTGGTGCATGGATGATGATATCTCAGTGACATGTGAAATAATTTCTCTTATATATCATGGTTATTTGGGATGTGAAATAATCTATATATATATATATATATATATATTTACTTTGCAATGTGCACTATTACATTGTACTTACTACTTCTTACAAGAATTCTATTCCGAACCTTAGGTGCACCTATCACATTCCTCTCCCACATTAAAAAATATTGAAAAACATTTCATGCTTATGCTTATAAAAGACTTAAAAACTCCTCTTCAATCCCTTTTAAGGAATTCAAAACAAAATATTATTAAAAATAATTGTTCAAATTTTAAATAAAATTTAGTTTAAAATTGGAATCAGCGTTATAAAAATCGTTCCAGACTAACCGATCATACATATTCAACCGTTGATGGATCGATTTTCTGGTCAGTTTAAACCTCAAACCAAATGGTAAAACAAACTGCCCTTCAGTCATGCAAACTGATGATCGATCCTAGGATTTTGATCTTGTTGGATCATGGTCACAAAACTATCCCACAAGTTCCAATGGGCTAACATTTTGATTTGGGTTAAAGGTTATTTTTGCCCCTCCTATGGCTCGACGGTCAACTTAGCCCTTTAACAATTTTTTTTGTCATTTTTGTTCATCAACTATGATTCAACCATTCAGGTGTCCCTTTAACTTATAACCTTTTTTTTTTTTTGTCATTTTTAGATTTATAGAATTTAAAACCAATAATTTTTTCCCTTCTTTTCCTATGAAGTTGATATATAAAAAATTAAAAACATATTTAAACTCAATATTTTATTCCTAAACACTTCTTTAAATGTTTATTTGTTATATATATAAGTAGTAATATTTGTTTTTTGATAGAAAGTATTAAATAATTTAAAAACATATAATCTAATGAATAAATTTTAATTTTCTTTAGAGCAATAATGAAAATTATTTTCTTAATTTTGTAAATAGTTTTAGAGTAAATGTTGTAATTAAATAAGAATATCTTGATTATAGTCCGATAATCATAAAGATACACCAACTTCATCAAACAATTCAATTTTTTTTCTTTTTCATATGGAAAAATGACAAAAAAAATTAATTTTTAAATGCTACAAAAATAAAAATGACAAAAAAAATAGTTGAGGGGTTAGAATTATTCTTTCTCATAGTTGAAATACGCAAATGACAAAATGAATTTAGAAGAGCTAAAAGTTGACACTGAGCAATAGTTGAGAGGCAAAAATGCCCTTTAACCCATTTTGATTTTGTAGTATTATAACAAAAGTATATTTATATAACTTATTTTGAAAATATAAGCGGAAGCTTTGATGCATGAGAATATCAATTCAAGAACACAAAGATAAAGAAATCAACATAAAGATGCACGAGAGTTTTAACGTGGTTTGACCAATCATGTCTACATCAAAGAATGAGAATTTTCCCTTCTTGCATGAAAGCGGGCACAAGGTTGGAGTATCATAGTATTACGACAACTAGGAAAAATCATAAAATCACAAGACCCTATGAATCCCACAATACCAAGAAAATACCTCAACAATACTCCCAATCTCTAAAACTCTTACATCATTGTGCATGTCGTTAGCCTTTACAAGTTATATTTCTCTCATGACCTATAATATTTATAGAGATACTCCTAACAACTTTCCTTATTCTATAAGAAAACATAATATTATAATAAGATAACAACTATGAATTATCCTATACAATATTCTTTAATATAACTTAAGAATTTGAGACATATTCTAACAAATCTTCACCTTAGATCAAATTTCATCGAGTTAAACTTACAACACATCTTGATAAAAGAGCAATCGACTCCATCTTGAATTAAAATTCTTTTTATCATCATCTTATGTGATGCCCCAAAACCAGAGGTCCTTGACTACCGAGTCAACTGCTGAATACTCGTGGATACTTCGAATTGCGACGGGCTCACTAAAATCGAAATGAGTCTCCTTTATGCGGGGAGCTCTACCCATAGTACCTAACATGTCTCCCCCAATCCATCATAAGACATAACATAGTAAAGGGCCATAGGCCCATAAAACAATACTCATAAACATACCAACCATATACCATAGTTACAAAGTTCAAAATTTTACTCTTCTTAACATATATTAAAATTCACAAATTTTTTAATACATATATACATCATAAAACCAAAGTCACAACCCGGCTTTCTTCTGACGGCTTCTATGATAAGGCCGTCTCCTCGTCATAAAGCTCCTGCATATTAAAAATAATAAATTTTCGACATGGTGAGGTAATGCCTAGATGGAATCATTTCAAATGGGTTCTTCTCCTTTAAGTGCATTACGAAATGCTCGGAATTAGAAAACACACGGCATTCAAGTAAATGCCGTGCTCTACTTGAATGTCTACACTGTTTCAACTCATACCGAGTCTCAGACTCCTTACACTTCACCTAAATACGTATAGAAACATTATTTTCAAAACAAAGATATTTGTTTTTAATTGTGGACAACCCTCCGATATAAGTAGTGGACCGACTCCGATGATCTTTTTAGTGGACAACCCTCCGATGTATATCAATTGGGCCGACTCCGACGATTGATATTTTATATGGACTACCCTCCGATATTTATGGCTGGACCACGCTCCGATGGTATTATTATTGAAATCGACCCTCGAAAACCACTCTCTCGATAAACCACCACCTCATGCACTCACTTCTATAGATTAAAGTGTGCATATGGAATGTGAAATACCAATTCCAATACAATTTATATAACACATGCAAATATGTCATCATGCATATATTTACGTAATTTAAATCACCTTGAAACATGTTATGTAATTTACATCCATTACGCTGAAATTAGCTCGCTGGCTAATTATCGAGCAGAGCAATTCAGCAGTTATCGACCAAACTGTACTACACAAAAATTTATTTTACGTGTCACTATTCCACGTGAGCAATTTAAAACCCCTTGGGTTCTTTATTTCACGACCAATGCAAATGTCGGTTTCACGTTGTGAACTCGAATTTTGTAGCCATTCGAAGCCTCATACATACAATACAATTTGTTCCACAAATTGCTACAATTAATAACAACCGAACAGCCGTGTACAATCACGGCTGCACAAATGGGTTTCATAATTTCTAACAATTCGGTTGAATTTGGGACGTCGGCAGCCCTCATGGCCTCAATCAACTCAAGCATCATAAATACACTTAAACAAAGTGTAAACTCAAGTAGGATGAAACCCCCACCTCATGGAGTTTGTCGAAACTCCTTAACCTGGAGCCCATCACGTGGCGCCGTGCGTCGGCGACTTTCATGTACTTATCGACCAATTTCGCGGTCGGATGCCAGTAATCTGAAGGAGAAGTCACAGCTCTCTCTCTAGGTTTGAAAATCAAAGCTTCTGTAAGATTTTCCCTCTCCCCTCACGTTTCCCTTTTCAGTTTGAAGGATAGTGAGCCACTATACACTATTTAGTCTGTATCGTTTATTTATTCACTAATGCTTTCAAATCTTGAATTTCCGATGTTGGCACTATTTGATAAATCCGTTTCATCGTCTCTCTTTGCGTGACATGTGTCGTGAGTCGTCTATAGGTGACTTTCGTCACATCATGTCGTTCTACGTGCGGCTTCGATACCTCGAAAAGCGTGCGATTCCATTGTATCGAGTCGACGAGAAGTCTCGTGTTAGCTAGATTTGAGACGATTTAGCGGTGAAATCTTGTTTCATCATCCGAATCTACGAAAAATTTAGGTTTATTCAAAATTCTGATTTGCCATTTTCGAAAATTAGAATTTTCTAAGGTCTTACATCTTATGTGCTTAGTAATCTTCGTTCTTCCATATATTTTTCCAATCTTAAAGTTTCCAATACCAATTATTATAAGCGGAAACTTTGATGCACAAGAATATATTAGAAAACAAAACAAGAAAATCAACATAAAGGTACACAAGGGTTTTAACGTGATTAAACGTCAAACCCACATCCTTTGGCGATTCAGCGTGCCCATAAATTTAGTTAGAGAAGGCTCTTGGAGGCTAGATGAGCCTAGTGGTATAAGATTTATTGATTTAGAGGACATAATTTAGTTGAGTTTAGATCCAACCGGGTTACATTTAATTTTTGCAAAAAAAAATTGAGAACATATACTCACAGGCTAAAATGCAGATCATTGTCCCACGAATGAGGAGGAAATTTTCACTATTAAGGGAAAAGTCTGGAGGTTGATATCATAGTATTACAGTAATTAGAAAACCTAGTCATAACACCCCTAGGATGCCTATGATACCAGAAAATGCTTCAATAATACTCTCAATCCCCTAAACTATCTCTCGCACATCGTGCAGCACAAACTCATATCTCTTATAATTTTCCCTCATAGGCTTAAAATAATAATTATATGGATATTCCTTACAAACTTTCCTTATTTTATAAGGAAACATAATGTCTGATAAAATCTGTATTACAAATTATCATATTTAAATCTTTACAAAAATGAATTCAATTGAGACATATCTAACAATTACCTTTTCTATTTTCAATAAATTTTTATCTTTAAATATTATATATATTATATTTCTAAAATTAAAATAATAATCACTACAAGAAAAACATATTGTGTGGACCAAAGTTTATGAATGAGTCTGTAATTTCTATTAACTAAAAAGTAACTTTTACTGATGGGAATTTTAACTTTCATCACTAATATTAATTTTAAGAAAACTTTTTTGATAGACTTGAATATATTTTCATCACTAAAAAGACATGGTAGAAGCTTTGACGCTTTTTTCTCCATGAAACACTTTTGTGACAAAAACATATATTCTGCTTATGAAAATATTTGTGGCTAAATAATTTTAATGCGAAAATAATTTGCTTACTAAAGTTAAATCTTTTATGTATATATATTTATTTCCAAATTGAAAATTGTTGTCAATAAATAATAAATTAATTTTAATATTAATAAATAATAATGAAAAATATCTCATACTATAAAATAATATAATATGTAGTTTTAGACTCTCTCTTTATATATATATATTATAATATTTATTTAGTTGATAATCGAAATAATTAAAGCGGCATAAGGTAGAACTACAAAGATATATCTATATAAAATGAAAATGTTTAAATTTGTAGCCATCTTGCTTTCAGCACGATTAGAATTTGGAGCGTGTTAGGGTCGTTGGGCGGACTGTTCTTATTGAAATTTGATCTGCACGGGGAGGCTCCGTCGTGGCTCTTCTCTACAAAAGAACAAGAAGAAGAAGAAAGAGTTGGCGGGGGCTTACTTGTAGCCCTTCTGTAAGACTCGAAATTCCAATTTATGGAAAAATGGTAAAATCGTCATTTGATTACAAAATTGTTATTTAGGTTAAAAATCAGATTTATTCTCGTCTTGGATGACAATGATTCCTGTTGGAATCGTCTGCAAAAATCCTAGCTATGCGTAAAATTTCGTGAACCGAGACGGTCGAATTTACCGCGTTCGAGGCATCGCGTTTCGGTGTCGTAAAGCGATTTTGATCTGACGAAAGTCACATATAACACGTACTCATGTGCCTTAAGTGGCATGAGTAGAGAAACGATGAAAATGGAAGGCCGAGGTAGTGCCGAATGACAAAACTGGGAAAAGAAGGGACAAAATGGTCATTTTTGAGTTTGTTTAAGTGGCACTAAAAGACAAAATGTTGTGCCGGTGTTTGTCTCCACAAATTCCAAATAAGAACGTGAAAGGCCAAAAAACGTGAGAGACCAAGCGGGAGATGCGAGGAAGGTGAGGAAATGGTGATTTTAGAGAGAGTAGGCACTTCTCTCTAGAAATCTGAGCGATCAAATGAGTCGCGATCTCCGGGACAAGAAGGAAAGGCCCATTCTCACAGCCCAGCGGAGCGACCTACGCGATAGATTGCAGTTTGTGAGTTTTGACAAAACTCCCGAGAGAGGTAGGGGTTTCTCCCTGCTTGGATTTTACTTTATTTAAATGTTTCGATGTTTGGTGTTAGAGGCCTTGAGCGGTTTGATGGTCCCAAAACTTGGGGCCAGAGATTGATCTAATTTTTGAACAAAATGGAATGACTAGTGAGGCGTGATGGGAAATTGTTTGGGTGAAAATGGCATAAATTATACTTTATAAATCATGTATTGATTGAAATGAGGTCGGAAATGGCAGTGAGGTCGGAGTTCTAAAGTGAGCCGACGATTATTGATTTTTGGGAATAGTAGCAGGGGTTTCACTATTCTCGGGAATGATGTTCTCAAAAAAATAATTTTTGTGGTCTAATATGTTTGGTCGAGTAATTTCAGTAGATTCTTCGTGTTTGATCATTGAGCCCCAGAGGTGAGCTAATTTTGATGTATAAATTAATTAATTTACATGACATGATTGTGTAGATAAATTTTTATAGAAATATATGCATGTTTATATATTTACACAGTAGATAAACTATGTGGAATTATGCATTGTCGTTAATGTCTTATTCTGAATTTTCTTAAGGCCTAGGAGTGAGTGCCAGAGATGAGTTTAGAAAATGGTTGGAGGGTTGTCTAAAAATATTATTGTCGGAGGGTAGTCAAATAAAAATATCAATCATCAGGTTACCCGATTGATATTCGTGGAGGTAGTCCTGAGACAAAAAATATCAATCGTCGGGTTGCCCATTGATATTCATCGAATTAGTCCACAAACAAATAATATCAATCGAGTAAGTTTTGAATTGATATACACACATCGGAGGGTTGTCCATAAACAAATAAATATAATAATTCTCATACGAGGCTTAGGCGAGTGTGAGAGAATCGATGAAGAATTTCGGGATGCGAGTTGAGTCGTAGACATTGAGTAGGATCATGCATTTGCTTGAATGTGTGCTTATTTTGGAACATTGCACTTTACTTAGGTGGAGAGTAGCCCACTTAGGGCGTTCCATATTGAGCAGTGCGCTCACCTGTCGGGGATGTTGACACTGCAGTGCAGGGCGGTCACGAGAAGAGACGGCTCGTCCTAGAGTTGAGGATTGGAAGAAAGCCCGGGTTGTGGCTTTGTGGTTGATGATATGCCACATGTATTGGGAAATGTCCCATTTAATATATGTGTTGTATAAAGTGAAAATATTGTAACTCTTGTAGCTTCTTTGAGTACCTCATTGGATTCATAGTTAGTATGTATTATGAGTATAGTTTGGCTGGGCCAGTGCGTATTACTCATGTGATTGGATATATTGGATATATTGGATCTATTGCCTTGTTTGGGATAGGTATATCATGAGTTTGTATTTGGTGAGCTCCCACATTACAAGGGCTACGCGATTTTCGTAGTGTGGGTCTGAGCATTCCACGAGTGTTCCATGGTTGTGGGTAGTCAGACCCCCCGGGTTTGGGGCGTCACACGCTCCGATGCCTAAGTCGGTTTCTTTTAGAAAGACCAATTGCTTAGAGGCGAATGTCTTCAACGTATGTTTGCGTACCTTTCAGATAGAAATTGGCCTTGTATTCATATTAGATGTTTATCGAGTTGGATGGTGGTTAGGACTCTTTCCCATTGGAGGGGATATTTTCTTGATATCGGATTTGTTTATGGATATAGAAAGTGCAGCTCTATTTGGAATTATTTATTTCCCTTATTGGTGGGATCTCGTTTGATGAGCTGTAATATTGCGAACTATCTTACTTTCATAATTGATAAGATTTAGTTTGATTTGCTGTATAATATATTATTGGGGATTATTCTATTTCCCTTATCCATGGGATTTGATTTGCAGAATATGGGTTTTCCTGATTACCCATAGTCGACCCTTGGGCGGCCAGAAGCGGATTAGGCCCTCATCCTTCATCTAGTTTGGCGTCAAAAGGTCACGAATAGCCGATGGGCATGCTCCGTAAGTTGGGCCTTCATCTGGGCTGGCGTGGCGCAGATATTTAATGGGCATTGCCTCCTCCTTTGGGGTTTAGCGGTGGGCCTTGGCCCATTTTAAACCCCTATCTGGTTGCCCCCGACCCTTGTGCATGAAGCGTTCGTGGGCAAGGGCTGTGCGTTCTTGTATCGGATGTTTCCACGATATGCGCTTGGTGCTGGGTTAGTTAAGGCTTGATCACCGTCATATGTCTTGTGATAATGATGACTCTTTGGTTTTCGCGCTTATTTTTCCTACTCCTTTCGGTTTCCTTCTGTTTCTTTCGCAGACCTCCTCTGTCTTGTGTGCCTCTGATCCTGCAACTTCTTCTTTACTCTCAGCGATTTCGTACTTCTGTTTCTCGTCGACCCTTTTGTGTAGAGTCTTTTACGGCGTTTTTCTGAGATATATGCCAGTTTATTCCTAGGACCGCTGCGTCTTTTTCTTTTTGGTTTCTTTTCGATTGGTACGACGAGGCGCTAGGGTTAAGTTGACCGGATTTCATTTTTATTATTTGCTTTCATTATGGGTCCGGGTCGCTCTTCTTCTTTGCGTATTGGCGGTGACTCTTCGGCTGTCGCCAGTTCTAGTCGGACTAGGGGCACCTCCGATCGTTCGACCGCGGTTGAACTTCAAAACACCCCTGGGGCGCTTCCTATTCCCTTGGACAAGGGTAAGGGAGAAATAAGCACGATTGAATATCTTTGGGGGATGGGAATACCTCAAATCCTTGTCTAGCATGCTTTGTGTGAGGCTAACCAGTGGGTCCCTCATATGGAGCTACCTTTGCTGTGTTACAAACCTCCTTACGATTTAGAGATTGTGGTCCCTGACGTTTGACCTTTTATGTAGTTTGGTTCAGAGAAATGGTGTGCTTCTTTGGAAGTATTTGTATGTGTGATTTCCTTATACATCCCTTCATAAAAGGGGTTTTACAGCATTTCAATGTCTGTCCTTCTCAACTCGCATGATAGTTTAGTGCTTTGCGTTGGCCTATTATGTGCTGCTGCCCCAGGACCAGGGACTGGGTGCTCAGTATAAGCTTTTGCTCCTTTATCTTTTTAGCGAAGAGCCCAGCGGGGGCTTCCTTTCGGCCCTCGGGCGCTGCGGCGCTCCTGCAGTGATTTCCGATCTTCCCTCTTCCCACAGGCCTTGGAAGGGACGTTACTTCTTTGTTAGCGGCCGCAATTGGGAATATGACCCCCTTGACAAGGACGACACCCTGGGCGTTCCGGTTGCTTGGGGCACCCTCGAGAATCTACGTAAGTGTTTGCTTTGTTTTTGGTATAATCTTTATGGGGTCATTGGGTATTTCTGATTCTGCACTGTATACTTGCCTTTCAGGCGCTCGAATCGATCTCAGCGCCGAGGATAATGTCATAGCACTAGCGCTGGCTGAATGCCCTCCTCGTCCTTATGCGGAGTTAATCAAGTCGGATATTCCTGGCCCTTCGAGCTCGAGGTCTGCTCACTCTGCTGCTTTGAGGCCCTCGCCTCCTTCCACCATGAAGGTTTCTCCCATTGGGCCCTCATTTTGCTAATCCATGAGCTCACGGCTCGAGTTGGGCGCTAGCCGGAAGCCGGGAGGCGTGAAAGCGAAAAAGAAACCTGGACTCCGTTGGGAAAGATCGACCGGCTTTGGTCAAAGTTCCGAAATTGGGGGTGTCTTCATCTTCTCCGTCTACTCTTGTCTGAAAGTCGGAGGGTCTGATCATAGCCTCCGGTGAAACTTCCCTCTGGAGTCTTGAGTTAGCATTTGTTTTGATGCAACTGCGAGAGAAACGAGGTCCGCAAATTGGATGCATTTGGCGGTCGTACCCATTAATGTGCGGAATACCTTAGCGAAGGTGTTAAGTGCCTTCTCGGCGGAAGAGTTGAAGTGGAAAGATCCAATCAGAAATTGGGGGAATCAGGGATTCGCACACAGCTACTCAATGCCGAACATGGCGGGCTGTGATCTAGATCCATTCTTAAGGATTCTGATCTCAAGAGATCGAGGGCGCTGCCCGTTGATGAGGCTTTGGCCTTATCTCTCCAAGGGGTCGCCTCCGTAAGTTCCCATACCTTGTTGTGTCTGATTCCATTTTGAGTTGAGTGTCGAAATTGCATTTGGATGTTGATTCTATGTTGGGCGTCACGGTGGCTTCTCTACATTTGAAGGGGTTTGGTCTCGAAGGCCAAACTAATGAAAGTCATGCTCGCGGCCGGATTCTGGCGAGGGTGGCTTCCTCACATCTAATGGTAGGCTGCGGGTCGGGTGCAACGTCATGACCGAGACGTGAAGCTCAAGTGTTGACATGCCATGTCGGCACGTGCTCGGGCCGGGTAGGAAGATGGGGCCCGGAACAGCTTGAGTGACCGAAGGCGAAGCCCGGGAGGTTCGGGATGATTCTGAGTACCTGAAATGACTTGCTAAGAATTTGGGGATGGGTTGCGATCGCGATGAACTTCGGATGGTTGGGATTGACTTCTCACATCCCAAAGCGGCGCCGAAGTCTAGGGAAAAGCTGCGTCTGCGATCAAAACGACTGCGTGATAAGGCAGCGTTCTTGGAGCGGGGCTGCGTCGCGAGGCGGCCAAAGCTGCCGACCGTGAGCGCGGCGAGTGCGCGGTGCGTGTGGACCTTCATCAACAAACTTTGGTTGCTCGGCGGGCGAAGTTATGAAGGTGAGACCAAGCGATGCCAATAGGCTTACGGGTAACAGCTTTTCAGCGAAGGCGTGGCGCTTATTTAGGTTAGATTTCAACTTGACCTCCACATGTGAGGAAATTTGAGGGTCTTCTCATGAATCCTTTTAGAGAACCTGTACCCCTCACGAGGCTCACTCCCTTCTTGATGTATAATCTTTTCGCGCATAAGGAACCTTATAGCCCTTTCTTAATGAATATTCATTTTTATTTCCATCACTTCGTCTTTACTTGTGCACTCCGTGCTATTCTTCATAGCTATGTCAATTCTTAGTGCATGGCACAACTTGAGCACTTAGAGTTGGTCAGTGATGGATAAAGTTAGGAGTTCTTGACGGAGCCGCTGAGACTTCATAGGCTCTCTGCCGGGCTAAACGAGGGCTTTTAGAGACGCATGGCACACGGAAGTAGAATAGTCGAGGGTCGTCGAATTAAATTCTTGGGCCTCTTAGTCTTTGAGGGCCTTACTTGAATTTGAATAGCTTAGGTGATTTGGAGTCATAAATTGCATGGCACAGTACATAGTAATTGAACTCGTCAAATTGAGCCTACTAGGCTCAGGAGCCTTTTGAAGACATGGTGGCAATCCATTTGAGGTGATCGGCTTAGTTTGCGTGGCGCAATCTGAGTGGTAGTATTTCGTCGAAGTGGTGTGGGCTCTGAGGCCTTAGTGGCGATTCATCCACGAAATTGATCGACTCCTGGGTTGCGTGGCGCATGCGAGTAGTCAAAAGCTCGTCAAAGTGAAAGCTATTGGGCTCCGGTGGCGAGGCCGTGGTGGTGATCAGGTGCGGTTGATCGACTCCACCAGGAGTGCGCGTGCTTTATGCAGTGAGCCAGGCTTCGTCAGAGTGAGCTGGGCTCGGGGCGGCGTAGTGGTGATCGGCTGGTGATCGGACTCCTAGAGGCTGCGTGGCACGTGTGTTCGAGCTCATCAGTGAGCTTCACTAGGGCTCCGGCGATTGAGGCGCCAGGTGTCGAGTTATCGTGAACCGCTTAGCGTTGTCGACTTTCAATTCTTGGAAGATCGCAGGTGTCTTTAATGCTGATTCCCCATGGAGAATTTACAGGGGCGATTCGCGGCGATTTTGGGGTGCTTTGACCTTCTTATAAATGTGAGCTTCATTTACTTCCATGGAGTCTATACTTTTTGGATATTACGCCTCTTCCGATCGTCGGCGAGATCTGCCTTTGAGATGAAGCGTCGAAGCTTGATTGTCTTCACAGGGATCCACTGAGATTCTAGTTTAGTTTGTTGAGCTTATACGCTTGTGCGGGTTGTGTTTTTCCCCTAATCTCCCTTGTAGAGGTCATGTTCCTCCCCTAAACTGCGCTAGGGGAATCTCGTCGAGGAGAGCGTACATAACATGCCGCTTTCTCACATTTTCTATTCTTAACTCCCTTCATACTCTTCTTCTTCTCCTTCTCCTTCTTTTCATTCCTCTCTTCCTCCCTTTCTTCTTTTCTTTACGTCTCGTTTCTCCTTTTCTTTTCTTACACGCTAAACTCCTTTCCATCCCTTTTTTTCTTCTTCTCCCTCTTTTCCACTTTCATTTCCTTCTCTCTTTCTTTTTTTATTTTTATTTTTTGAGGCCCATTTGTACTATATTGCTTCAGTCTGTCGATGACACCACTTGATTGTAATTATGTAATTTATTTGGAATAAGAGATTTTCCTTTATGGATTATGAATTTTTCACGTTACGTATTTAATTTTCTGCGCCTTGTATGTTTGAAGCGATACGAGGCGTCTAACTCGGGAAATAACAGTGGAAACGATCAACTCATCATTTTGAAAATTGATAATCTTTGTTGAATTACAAATCGATGTTTTCTTTGGTAAAAACGATTTAGATGCACTCCGCATTCAGTGCATCTTTATCAAATTTTTCCCTCCTCATTTAGAGCTCGTAATTGCACAGTCGTGACTCGAATCTGATGTAGGGGCCTTGATTAAGACCCGATTTTCCATGTGTTGGATTCTTCCCTTCTTGTGGAGCTTCTTTAAGACTAATCACGATATGCAGCTCTGGGTTTGACTTTGGTTGTAGTACCTCGCCGTCTTTCTTTGATATTAGTCTTAGTCGCACCCAGAACCTGCTCGCATTTTTCATCTAGGAGATCTAGGTCGAGACGGAGAGCCTACGTCATTGTGTTCCCTTTGTTGCTAACTCGATCAGGGACTTTAATCCAATCTTGTGAGGAGCTCTTTGCTTGATTACCAAAAGGCTAGAGGCGAATGCAGGGTTTCCGGGTCATTGACCACAGTGTTGTCCTGTGGGCCCATAGCACCTCGGGAGGTAATTCTACCCCATTTCCTTTAAGATCTTCCAATTTGGTTTTCAAAGCGGCCTTAGAAGGTTACGATGAGTGACTTGACCTGACAATTAGATTCTTGGATATCTTTGGAGACAGTAATAATTCTTAATTCAGAGCTCGGCACGAGAAATCCTACGAATTTGGCATTGTCAAATTGTTTCGTTGTCACGATACGGAAGCTCTTCCGGGGATACAGGCACTGCATATGATAGCTCGCCACCTGAGAATTGTGTATCTTCTGCTCTATGATTGTGGCGAAAGGTTTGAAACCCCGAAGCCCACTTGGTGCGAAGTAATCCCACTCTGAGCAGTGATGAATTTGCATTGGCCCTTCCCAGTAGGCAGAGGTCCCAGAATGTCCAAACCCCGTTGTTGGAAGGCCCCGGGGGGCTTGTAGTTGAAGTGCCAGGGCTCGGAATGGGAGCGTGAGATCTTGGCATGCTCTGTGAAATCTTGCATTTCGACTAGGTGCGCTAGCATCTCTAAGTATCATGCATTTGATGGCATCACACTTAAGACCTTCAGTGCCAATGCGAGACTCAGATGATTTCCACCTGTACCTTAAAATAACCTTCCCTGCACATGTCGGTGTTTTTCCCTTGATACATTTAAGGATGGGTGTGAAGAAACCTCGTTTGGCAAGGCTTCCCTTGTGATTAGTGGTTGTTTGTCTCGTCAATTTTAATTGCTCTTGAGATTAGTCGGGGTGGGCGATCCGTCCTAGTATGTAATCCCAGATGGGGTCACGTCAATTCGGCTCGGATCCGACCCGAGCCTTCCCGTCACGAGATGCATGGGGCTGCCGGTATTGACGGTGTTGACTCTTTGAGGTCTTCTGTAAAAATTGTATTTAGTTTACCCCAGCGTCGGTTCGGGGAGTTCGCTGCAGGGACATGTCGACTGAACCAACCGCAATTTTTCGAGTAAATCTTGTACCTTTTGGAGGTATAGGATCATCCTTACTTACCCCAGCTGTGGTGTCTTGTTGTCTTCTGCTGCAGGCTGGGAGTCGGCTGAGACTTCTGGTGGTCAGCCTCGATGAATGGGTGAGGTTGAGGCCTGCTATGACGGCCTCATACTCGGCCTCGTTGTTGGAGACTTGGAATCCGAATCTGAGTGCGTACTCAATATCTATTCCTTCGAGGGAGGTTAGGATTAGACCTGCTTCGCTTCCTTGTGCGTTTGAGGCTCCATCCATAGAGTTTCGGATGGAAGTGGAGTCATTGTTTGAGCATTCGACCAAATTCTTTGAGTGAATTCATAAGCGAAGTTAGTAAGATTTGCCCTTTTATTGCGATTTAAACATATCGATGTCGAACACTCGACTCTATAGCCCTTCATCGACCTTCGAATCTACGGTTTATGTAAACATTTCATCGGGTATTATATTTGGAACTTCTATGGTGAGCGCAAACGGGCGGGCTTCCGAGCTCACGGTTACCAATGCAAAATTAATTTTTCCATCCTTGGGTACCTCTCCTCCGCTCCTCGAGCTCGGGTATAATAATATTTGGGTCTTTGCACTTTCGTTCTTTGTCTTTGATGGGGATAGCTCACGGTCGAAGTCGATACAACTAAGTATAGAGTGAGAGCTCCCACTTCAATGGACTTACTAGAATGGGAGAACTCAAATATGTTTTTCAATGAGAATGTTCTTATGCCGTATCCATTGAAAGGCCTTCTTCGGGACTTAGGAAGTGGCATTTATCCTTGCCACGGATACGAATCGGCAAAAACTGACAATCCTTCTGTCAGGCTGTTGGACTTCCTTTATACGATGGCGATGGCATGTCGAAACGACCTTTATTTTTGTCTGGATTTCTCCAGTTCCTCGGTGGTTGACTAAACCCGAATTTTCGGTGATACTCCAGAGAAGCGCGCCATTGGATTCGGTTTCATGTTGTAATTTCTTAGGATCACGGATGCCTCGGACCGGATGAAATTTGTATGTGGAACTCGGCTGTAAGTGGATTCCCCTGTGACATGTCATCTATGTATACCTCCATGGTTATGCCTATCTGCTTTGGAACATTGAGTTCCTGACCTCCCATTAGGTAGCTCCTGCGTTCTTGAGCCCCAGCGGCATCACCGATAACAATAGGGTTCCATCTTTGCATCTGAAACGAGTCTTTTCTTGGTGATGCAGGTCCATCTGATCGGTTTGTAGCCGGGAGGAAGGCGTCCATAAATCTGAGAAGTTCATGGCCGGCTGTGGCATCTACGATGAGGTCGATCCTTGGCAAAGGGAAACTATTCTTTGGGCACACTCTGTTGATGTCGGTGGAAGTGATCTGGTCGCCACTTGCCGTTCTTTTGACCGTCTGACGTTGGCCAACCACTCGGGATACTCCACCTCCACATTCAGGCTCCACCTTGGAGGAGTTTGCCGACCTCCCCTCGTTGATGACTTTTGTCTTTCGTGGCGTAGCTCCTCACTCTTTTGTTTGATTAAGCCCGAAGGATGGGTTGGCGTTCAACTATGAGTGATTCTTGTGGTCGATCCACTCCCGTATCCGCCTGCTTCCATGCGAAGACGTCTTTGTTTTGTCTCAAAAAATGGGTGAGGCTTTGAGGGTGATACAACTGGCTTGGGTCGATGTAGGCGGGGATGTTTCGAGGTCGTCAATCAACGATCTGGGGTTCTAGTTCTTCGAGGGCTCGGGTCGGGTGGAGCACCTCATCGGCATGTCGATCCTCATCCATGTATATGTTGTCATTGCTTTACACTTCATGGATCTTTGAGTAGCATTCCACGGCCACTCTCGTTGATCTCCTCAAACCATTCCTACTTTCCGCTTATGGTACAGAACTTGATCATCATGGTATGCGGAGGGATAACTTTGTGCATTGAGAGAAGTGCGCTAACAACATATTATAAGCGGATGGCGTGCACAGCGAGAATCTTGCTCCGTCGTTGCTGGTAGAGTTCCCTCAGGGGTAGAAGTACTAGTTGTAGCAAGGCCCCGAGGTAATACCTTTTCCCCCGGAAAACCCCGCGAGATGTGTGACTGATAGGTTCAGTCTCCCTTCCAATGCCCATCTTATCGAAGGCGCGTGAAGATGATGTCGATTGAGCTCAGTTCTGTCGAAGCCCAGGACCCAGATGAAGCCCCATTTTGTTGGCCACATTTGCGAACTGCCAATGGGTCGTCATGGGGTGTTGGCATCCCTCAGTCTGAGTCGAAGATGTGATGGGCATTCCTTCGGGCCAGCGATGGATTTGGGACACCGCTTGTATCTCCCCCTATCTCAGATTGACGATCGCTGCGCGGATGGGCCTTGTGGTTGGACTCCCCTCCTCCTGCGAATCCTCCACGGGATCCCATGGTTCTCCCGGAGGTTCTTTGGTCTTGGGTTGTCGTCTGTCGGGGTGGTGGTGGTGGTGCTCGGTCGGAGCTTGGCTCTGAGGCGACTCGAGTGATTTTCGGGGATATGGGCGTCGGGGTACCGCGTGGTGATAGAGTATTCCTATTTCCCTCTTGGGTTGTATGCGGTCGTCAGTGCGGTGCAGTAGTCCCTATGGAACCGCGAGGTCACACAGTGTTGTCTCTTGGCCAAATTTGGGTTGACATTTGAGTTGGCCACCTCGGGGAATTGTTCGTTCGTGCCAGCGCGGGACTTGTAAATCTTGAGGTACGTTAAAGGGGAGTGAACCATTGAAATGAATAACGTCGTCGTCTTCCAGTGCGGTGGGCCGACGATCCCCGAGGTTCCAGCGCCTTTTAGGGACATTCTCCGTCTTTCTTTGGGACCCTTTCCGGTCGCTTTGTCTTTAGGGCTTAAGTCCTCATTCGCTTATCTGTCAGCTTTTTCTTTATGGGTGGAGGCTCTCTTGGATGAGCTTCACGGATTAATACTTCTACCTTTTGCAAGCATCTCAGCCATGCTTGCTTAGAGTTTTAGAGATGGAAAACATCAAGTCTTTATTGCAGACACAATGACGATGAATGCGGTGATATGAACTTCATAAGAATTATGTCTACCTTTAAGGGCTTCGACATTGAATCTCGGTATAGACCTCGGGCTTTGCCACGAGCTACGCTTGATGGTCAGCAAGTGATAACGGCTACTTATACGTCTGGCCTGATGAAGTGAGAGCGAGCGTAATGGATAGCTCGAATAGGGGAGATTAGTGTGGTGGGCTTATATTAAACGAGCCAGTGGGCCTTTTAATCATGATAACAAAATCTCATCGTAGCGGATCTTGATACCAGCATAGCTCCATTTGGTTCCTTGTAAGTGTTGAGATGATCATTTGGATCCACGACACCATCAGATCTGCTTCCACTTATGGCATCCCGAATTTTCTTTGGAAAGAGAGTGAAGCACCTCGGCTATGAAGAGGGTGATTCGGGTTTGTTGTACCAAAGAGTGTCCATAGTGTCAGAAGCGCGTCCTCTTACCACCTCCTTCCTGCAGCGAGGCTCTTGTTGGAGGCTCTTGAGCCTCTCTTTCAGCAGTGGATCTCTGCCTTCTTTGAGGTGGCATAGTTCTTCGTTCACGATGTTCTCGAGTGTTGCTTCGTTGCCCTCCTCCTCCCGGGGGCCAATTGGTCAGGTGCCCCTGTAGCTCGGCTAGACTACGCCTGTTCAGCGCCTCGGGGAATATCGAGATTGTGTTACCCTTCATGAGGAGGAAAGTTGTGACCTTCTTATGCTTGTCGTGTATCCCGTGGGTGTTGTATCTGCCTGGTGAGTTGTTCTAATTCTCCTACCAGGCGTTGGTTGGTGAGGCGGAGTGCCTCCACCTCTTCGTGTTGGCTTGGCAGCCTGTGGCATGTGCGGGAGTGCACGGCATGGCATGCGCTGGCGGATCACGCATCCCCTTGAGCGGTTAGGCGTTTCTCACGCTTGTGTTGAGTTGATACCATCGATGGTGAAATCGATTTATATTTAACAAAGGCTGTCGTTCCGGCCGACGAAATAGCCCGTGATGCGCTTTTTCAACGGATTAGGTACAGGCGTGTTGGGGTCATTGGTGGACACGGGCGCTGCGGCGTTTGGTTGGAGACTCAGGTGCGTGGCTCTTCTCTACAAAGAACAAGAAAGAGAAAGGCGGCGGGAGCTTGTAGTGGCAGCTACGATACCTAAGTGATTTCTTTTTTAGAGAAAATGAGTTGCAGAGGGCGAATGTGCTGCTTATGTTTGCGTACCTTTCACCGATGGGGTGGCCTTGTATTTATAATAGATGTTTTACCAGTTGGATGGTGATTAGGACTCTTTCCCATTGGAGGGGATATTTTCTTGATATCGGATTTGTTTATGGATATAGAAAGTGCAGCTCTATTTGGAATTATTCTTTCCCTTGTGGTGGGATCTGTTTGATAATTTATATAATGCTAAATTATCTTACTTTCCCTAAGCGGTAGATTTAGTTTGATTCTTTGGATAACATATTATTGGGGATTATTCTACATTCTCTTGCTCCAGCGGGTTTGATTTGCGAATATAGGTTTTCCACGATTACCCATAGTCGACCATTGAATTGAAACAGTTGAGCCTCATCCACATCACAGTGCATCGTCAGATCAAGATCTTCAAACCTGAGCATCACTCACAGTTGGGCCTTCATCACATTTGCATTAAAGAAAGTGAATATTTTAAATGGGCATGCCTCTCCTTTGGGGTTTAGCGAGTGGGCCTTCGAGCCCATTTTTCATACCCTATCAAATATATTTGTTATGAGTAATAAAAAGATTATTATTTTTATATTGATATAAAAAACAACATACTCTGCTCAAAAATAGAATATGGATTGTGTCCAAACATAAGTAATACTAATTATTTTATTAATAGATAAGTATTATGTATAAGAAAGTCTGTATACGATATTACATTTAAGTTAGTATGAATGTACAACAACCGTCTATTGAAATTTTCTCATTCAAATCATACTTTCCCCCAAGTAAATTATATTATAGTATTTATCATAAAAGAAATTATATTATAATATGCAACTATATAGTATAAACCAGTGAAATGTATGTTTTTAAATTATTAAATGAATTTTAAATAATTATTCATGACAATGAATTTGTAAATAATAATATCACTCATTTATTTGGATAAAATTTTGTTATCATACATTTTTCAAAGCATTTATTATTAAAGTAAAAAAATTATAACTTATTCCATAAAAGTAACCTAATTTTGTAATTATCTATTTCATTTTGGGATTTAACAAAAATATTTGGATGGATTTTGTCATTCTAAATAATACAGGTATATTCTAATTTGGTACTTTAGAATTTTAAATGTATATTTTGATCTTTAAATTTATTATATATATACTATATATATATATATATATATATATATATATACATATACACATATTCTCAATTATTACTATTATTTTGACAAAGTGTTTGGATAATAAAGTGATAAGTTATTCCACAAAAGTTATAGATTAGAAATTTCAATTTTGGAAAAAGGTAAAATCGTAATTTTCGGTCAAAATCAAAGAAATTTATTCTCTAAGTCTCGGATGGCCAGAAGCAGTTCAGATTTAAGGGTAGTCTCACATGAAATCTAGCCGCTAACTGTCGAATTCGAGACGGTCGGAATTTACCGTTTTACCGAGGCATCGCGTTTCGGATCTTGAAACAAGCGATTTCGATCAAATAAAAGTGGCATATAACCGTCTTTATTGTGTCGCAAGTGGCATGAGTAGAAAAATGATAAAAATGGGCAAATTTGAGATAGTGCTAGAATGTCAAGAATTAGGAAAAAAAAGAAAGACAAAAATGATACATTTTAGATTTGGAATTAATAATATTGAGACAAAACACTCAATAAAATTAAGCCGTCTACTTCCAGGTGTCAGACCAAGACCAAAAATTAGGAAAAACCGAAATGACGGTGGCTATGAAAATGTGGAGATTTTGAGAGAGAACATCGACTTATCTCACAAAATGCAGGGCGATCCACGACCGATAGAAGTCGTCGGGACAAGAAGGAAAATTTGCTCTACGCATCGGACCTACGAGTGGGCTTGCAGGTTTCGAGTTTGAGCAAACTCAGTGAGGTGAGGTTTCTCCCTACTTGGTTTTACTCTTTGTTTAAGTACTTTGTTGATGTTTGAATTGAATGAGGCCGTGAGGGGCCGTTTGATTGGAACCGAGGTGTTGGATTTTTGAAACCCATGTAGACTGATGCCTTGGCTATCCAGTGACTGAAGTGCCATGGTGCAAATTTATTACTATGAATGATGCATTAGCGTGTATGAGTCAAAAATGGCATTAAATTCGGGTTCTCAGCAACGGAGTGATTATTGAATTTACTTAAGAATAATGTGAGGTTTTAGCTATTAGAATATGTTCACAAAATAATTTTGTAGATAATAATTTTAGTTGAAGTAATTCAAATCAGTGTTTAACAAGTGTTTTGATAGTTAGCCCCAAGTGACTAATTTTGGTGTAATGAAATGTAAATTTACATAACATGTTTGTGTGATTTAAATTGAAAATATGCATGATTATATATATTTGCATGTGTTATAGAATTGTAATGGAATTGGCATCATGCATTCCATTTTTACGCCCAGGGCATCCTAGAATAATAGGAGTGAGTGCATGAGGTATTATCGAAGAACTCTGGATTTCGGAGGGTTGACTAAATAATATAGTATATAATATGAATTGAATCCATATATAAAATATCAATGTTGGTCGACCCGATTGTTATATACCCGAGAAGAGATAGTCCACTAAATATAATATCGAATTCGGTCCACTACTTATATCGGGTAGTCCCATAAATAACCTTAAAATATCTTTGTTAAAAATAATGTTCTCATACTTGGCTTAGGCAAGTCAGAGGAAGCAGATGAGGACTCGGGATATGAGTTGAGCATATAGGCGTTGAGTAGGATCATGTATTTGCTTGAATGTGTCTTTATTTAGACGTACGCCTTATGCACTTAGGTGGAGAAGTAGCCGTTTAGGGTCATTCCACTCCGGCGATAATATAACATCGAAGGATATCATTTTGATACGGGAGCGCCTGTGACGACTTCGTCTGAGACCGTTTTAGAAGAAAGCCGGATTGTGGCTTTAGAGTTTTAGTTGTGTATATATATTAGAATGTTACATTTTAATATATGTTGTATAAAAGAGAAATCATTAACTCTTTTGAAACTGTGGATACTAAATTTGATGTATTATGATGAGAGTATTGTTGGCCATTTAGGTAAACGTTTTACTCATGTATTTGGATTTTGATGTTGTTGGGACAGGTTATGTACTAAGGGATTTGAAACCATCTGAAAGAGGCTGTGTAGATTTCGTGAGAGATCTTCGGGTCCACCCGACATTCACGAGTATTCAGCGGGTTGTGGTGATCAATGTGCAGACCCAGGTTTTAAATATAAGTAAGTAGCTATTTGTTCTTGATTGGATAACTTTTTTTTAATGAAAATTGAATCTATATGTAAAATGTTATTTAATTTTATAAAATTTAAAAACTAACAAATTAGTTTGATGTATTATTATGCAGGTAATAATTTGTATTTTACTATTTTATACTTGTTCCATTTAATTTATTAAATCCATTTGACCTTCTAATATTAATTTGTTGAAAAATCAAATAAATTACATCATAAAATAATAATTATTGTAACTAACATTTTAGTTGTAACTAACATATTACTATTATATTATATTATATTATAATATATATATATATATATATATATATATATATATTGACTAATATTTTCGTTATTTAAGGACTAATATACATTTAATTAGTAATGTTGTCCTTTTAAAAGTATTTGTAGTTGACTAAAGAAAAAAATAATAAATTATAACATAAAAATAATAAATATTGTAACTAAAATATTTATATTCACCTTTTGCACATGGCTTTTAAATAATAAATTATTCAATTTTGATTTATAACAAATATTTAACTCTCTAAAACAAATTATAAGTTATGCCACAAAAGTAGCAACTATCATAGCTATTTATTCTTGATTGGATAAGTTTTTTTTGACAAATATTGCATCTATATTTCAAATATTAATTGATTTGTAAATTTAAAACTAACAAATTAGTGTACAATATTTAATTACTTCTTAATTCATTTTTTATTTATTTTAACATATACTTGTTCAATTTAATTATTAATCATTGATCTTCTAAAATTATTAGTTGTTATGAGAAAAATAATAAATTATATCATAAAATATTACAATATTATAACTAATAACTCTTATTTATAATTAAAATATTTTATATTATATTCATACTATATTATATTATATTATATTATATATATATATATATATATATATATCTACCTCATATATATATATATATTATCTCAACCTAGTACTATTTAATTTTAAAATTATTTGGATAATAAAATTATAAGTTATGCACAAAAGTTATAACTGTCATTGCTATTTATTTTTTATTGTATAAATTTTGAATAAAATAATGAATCTATATTTCAAATATTAAGTGGTTTGTAAAAAATAAAATTTAAAAATTAATGTAAGTATTAAATTACATCTTAATTAATAATATTATTTTATTACACTTTAATGATTATTCTGTTTAATTGTAATCAATAAAAATAATAAATTACATAATAAGATAATATATAAATAATTAATAATTTATTAAAATTTTATATTTTATAGTTTAAAAATTATTTACTTTCTTACATTAAATTTTATTTTTGGTTAATTTTTAATTTATGAAATATAATTAGTAATTTTAATATTTTTAGCTTATAAATTTTTAATTACTAGAATTAAAGTCTAAAATGAATCTTATTTTTAGTGTAATTTTTAAAAGTAGGCCCGATATTTTTTTAATTTATAATTATTAAAATTTCAAACCTTTAACAAATTTAATTTTTAGTTTAATAATTTGTAAATTCTAGTTTTAATTCTTTGCTTTTATGATATTTAAACTTTAAAAAATATAAACGTGCCTTCATGTTAAGCGAAATAGAGCTTAAATGTAGCAATATGCTAACAAATGGACGTAGTGGATACATATTAGTTGTTTGTTAAATAAAATGAAAATAAATAAAAAGAAAAAAAGAAAAAAAGAAAAAGTCTTACTCTAGAAATTCAGTACTCATTCTCACCACATCTAACAAACATAGGCGAGATAGCAAGCATTACCTTGTATAAGCGGTGATCCATGACTCATTCTTGATTATTATTCGCGTGACTAACTACTGAACTTGATGTCCTGCTTTGTGGGCTATTCTCTGCCTCATTTTAATCACGGCCTCCTCTGACCTACACAGCCAAGAAAGCAGGGGAGGTGCCGAGTGTAGCTCCACTGGCCCTAGCGACTCCTACGGCCTATCAGTGCGTGAGAAGGAATATCTTGTGTCACTCTCTTGTCCTACCAGCATTGGGGATGAGCCTGTCCAAACCACAGGATCTGTCTTTGGGAACTGATCCTCCCCTCATATGTGGGTTGTTGACAATGGTAGCACCACCATCACACCAGCTGGCCAAGGCAAACTCTCATCTTGTCCCTTTGGCCGAATGGCGCGACTCACCGAACCCTCATTGAATTAGAAGCCCTCTTCTTTTAGGCTTGGAAGAAGATGTCTCCTTCCTCTTGCTTTACTAACTCCCGCATCTAGGTGCTCAGGAGCTCCTCTGTCTCTCTGCTATGAATTAGGGTTGTCAGGCCACTTGAAGTCCGCATCCACCATGTGAAGTCTCATGATTATGGCCCGAATGGACAACCATTACATTCTCAAATCTCCCTAACCTTGGCCGTAATACGTGGCCCACGTAATCATCGACAAATCGGTGCTACGCGAACCCCAACCGCATAATCCATCACGGTCATGCGTCCCGCCGCCCGACTCCGGGAACTCTTGAGCCTTTGCACTTCATGATGTCTGGAAAATGCCTGTGCTGACGACTCTGAAACTCTTGCCCATGTCATCGCCTCTAGATCTAGAGGTCATACTTATTCTGCATACTTGGGCCTCACCCTCTATTTGGAGCGCGGCTGTCGATCTTGATCGCGTCGGAGGGTAATCTCGCCGCTGTAACACGCCTTTACCACGCCAGACCCAGCTAGTGCGCGCGTCGAGATCTCCTCCACTGTGAATGCTGGATGATGCGCCTAAACCTCGGAGGTTACTAGGACCTCCACGACTACCTTTCGCTGCTTTGTGCGATGCGACTTGCGCCAATACCTCTGACCTCTGAGGCGCAGTCAAATCTGTTGGCGGTCGAATCACCGGTGGTGCTTGACCCGGAGTGCCTCGTGGAGCGCCCTCTCGTCCACCGTCCTCGACTAGCCATCTACCTTGATTCAAATGGCAGTTAAATACAATGCAGTATCTCTAAGGCATAAACACAGCCCCGGTACATTATTTATACACAGAAATCAGGTCTTATATACAAGTCCTTATTAAACCAGCGGACCACTATTAAACCATTTTTGTCAACAAAAATTTTATTTTCGAAAATTTCATTTTTTCCAAAATTTTATCTCATTTGATTTGATTTTATTTTATTTAATTAAAATTCTTTTTTTCACACATTAATTTCCAGCTACTAGAAAATACAAAAAAATATATATACTTATACTATATATATATATATATATATATATATATATATATATATATATATATATATATATATATATATATATATATATATATTCCATTTTCCATAACACTCGAATAAATTTATAAAAATTTATTTTAATTGATTTTCTTAGTTTACAAAGCGTAAAATATAGAAATTAATTTTCTTCACCCTTAACTTTTTTTTCATTTAATTTTTGGACATTTGTCCAAAATTTCCTCAAATCTCATGATCCAACACTAAACCTAGTATTCAACCTTAAAATTTATTAAAATTTTATTTTATTATCCACTAAACCAAATAAATTTATTCAAATTTATTTCATTTATTTCCTTTGTTCCAGTTTTACACACTGTAAAACTCCCAAAATTTTTCTAACACCCTATGTGCTATTTACCTAAGTACTCAATTCATACAACACATACAATGGTATACCACCATTCACACAACCATTCATCAATCACACAATCACACACCAAACACGTCAAACAATCACCTAAAACACATACATGCAGTGTCCTAGTTTTGTTCTGTGCCTTCCTAGGTAATCGCATACTAAACTATCAAACACAGTGAGTGGTGGATCACCCAAACCAGGCTCCTAGTTTTATTCCCTTATACCTAAGCTCTGATACCAAGTTGTGACGCCCCAAATCCAGGGGTCCCGTTGACTACCATCAACCGCGAATACTCGTGAATGTCGGGTAACTTGACACTATTCATAGCTCGAATGAGTCTCTTCTTTGTACGGGGAGCTCTACCAAAATACAAACATGTCCCAAACAATCCAATATAATCCAATATGAGTACAAATGGCCATTTGGGCCCATTTACTAATGCTCATCAAAATACACTAACTATATACCATAGTTTCAAGAGTTAATAATTTACTCTTATACAACATATATTAAAAGTTTAAAACATTCTAATACATGTAATACATCATAAAACCAAAGCCATAACCCGGCTTTCTTCTAAAGCGACCTCTATGATGAGTCGTCTCCTTGTGCGCTCCCTGTACCTGAAATAATATAATTCCCTCGACAGGGTGAGCACAATGCCCAGTGATGGAATCACCTAAATGCAGGTTGCCTCTCCACCTAAGTGCATATACAATGCTCCAATGAAAACATACATTCAAGTACATGCGTGATTCTACTTGAATGTCTACATATTTCAACTCATTGCAGAGTCATATGACTCCCTCACACTTACGTAAGCCATGTAAAAACCTTATTTTCAAAACAAAGATGTTGTTTTTAATTCTTGGACAACCCTCCGATATAAGTAGTGGATGACTCAATGAGTCTTTTAGTGATGGACAACCCTCCGATGTATATCAATTAGGCCGACTCCGTGATTGATATTTTATATGGACTACCCTCCGATATTATGTAATGGACACTCAGGTAATTATTATTATTGAATAACTCAAAACCACTCTCATGACACCTCATGCACTCACTCCTATCGTTCTAAAGTGCGCAGGTCGTATGGAATGCATGATGCCAATTCCAATACAATTTATATAACACATGCAAATATATCATCATGCATATATTTACATAATTTAAATCACACAAAATTAATTCGTGTCACTATTCACATGAACAGTAAAACCCTCGGGTTACTGTTCACGGCATATCATCCAATCATCGGTTCACTTTGAGAACCTTAATTTCATGGCCATTTCCGGCCTCATATACATCACAATACATGATTTATTAGTATTCTGGCCCAACTGACCCACACCCAGTCCACACACGGTCAGTGATGTCCAAATAACTCCAAGAATTCTAACAATTCGGTCCCGAGTTTTGGGACCGATCAAGCAACGTTCAAAGCCTCAACCCGACGAAACATCATAAAACACTTAAACAAGTACAAACAAGTAGGATAAAACCCTACCTCCTGAATTTGTTGAAACATGGCGAAGCACCATCGTAGGACTCTCTACGATAGACGACTTTCCTTCTTGTCAGGCAATTAGACGGTCGGATCGCCCATAAACCTAAAGAGAAGTCTCTCTCTCACTCTAAAAACTCACCATTTAGCCTCGCACCAGCGTCCAGTACTTATTCCTTTGCCTTTTAGACTTTGGAGAAGAAACACTATTCTCTATTGTTTATCTAACTTAAAAATTTTAAAATGACATTTATGTCCCAATCTTTGGATTTTTGCCATTTTACTCTCTGGTGTCCGTCATCTGTTTACTCACCATTACAACATGCTGTCACATGGTCACATAATATCTATATCTTGTTTTATTAAAGCTCAAACATTGTTCGCAGGAACCCAGATTCTCGGTGCTGAAAAACGTGCTAATTCCATTGTTCCTAAGCGTGCCAATTTCTCTACTCATGCAACATGTGTCACATGAGTACATGTTATATAAATTTTGGATTTTTGACCGAAATTACGATTTTACCCTTTTTCCATAAATTAGAAATTTCTCAGGTCTTACACTTACAAGGTCTAAATATCATTTCATCACTAAAAATTTAAAGGTATGTTTCTCTTATAATCCATATTTGAATGATTGATTTGTTCTTTTTTAATTTGTTAATTTTCTCTTTTCTCTTGCATGCATATGAGAAGTTGTTGGAGATATAATGACAATGATATCGAGACAGTTCATTTACTTATGATTAGACGGAGATGTTTTGGAAGAATTTTTTGGGACAAGGATCTAGATATGTCAAAAGACATGCTTTTGGCCTCAAACTAGTTAGATTTTTCTAAATTCAGAGAGCTCGTGGTAGAGTGAAGAGAATAATACTTGCGGAGATTCAACAACAACAATTTAAGACTCAATGAGATCGAATTTAACAATTGGAGACTAAGATCTGCAATGCAATAACCCATATTGCATGATTGATGTTCATTACTATATTTTTCTTTTTGTTTGTACTAATGTAATTGTTTTTATGGGTAGTTTGTTAAATAACTACTTCATGTTTTTTATGTAATTATTAACATAGATTTTGTACTCTAATATTTACATGTTATGATTCAAATATTATCAACAAAATGATGTATGATATGTATTTTCATTTTTGCTTAAACAAGTTTTTATAATTAAATTATTATAATTAATGTCTCCTTAAGAGTTTTTATATAATTTAGGACAAAATAATAGCAAATTAATTTGTTAAATTATAAATATTAACCAATGAATTTGTAACCATTAATAACATATGTAATTATCTTGAGGAAATAAATATTTTGAGAAAAATAACAATATTTAATAAAAATAATAAGATATTTAATAAAGAAATAGTAAAATGTTTAATAAAAATAAAATATTTAATAAAAAATTCATAAAATATTTAATAAAATATATAATGAAATAATAAATATTTATTTTATATTAATATTTATTTTATAAACCAAATATTTAAAGAAAAATTATTAGTGAAAAAATATCTATTCAAAAAAATAAAATTAATTTTTTACGAATTTTGTTACTATTAAGTATTGAGTGACAATATTTCCTTTTTTAATGATAAAATTTCTTATTTTTGTCAATAAAATATTTTGTTGCGGAAAACCTTTTGTTACAATATTTTTTTATTTCATCAGAAAAAATATTAGGCGGCAGAAATAAGATTTTGTCACAAAACTTTAGCGACGAGGTTAAACGACGAATACAATACGAATAATTTCATCATAACTATATTTTTGCAGAAAAATCTAAAGTAGTAGTGACAAAATATTTTATCATCGAGCCTATTTTCTTACGGTGAATATTATATAAAAATGAATAGATTATTTTGCAAATATCAAATTACATATTTTAAATTTTTAAAGTAAAAATTATATTTATGACATCATTGGTTCAATCACAATTCCATCACGGGACTAACCAATAAATTTTAAATCGATACCTTTTTTTATTTCAATGGCCGATCCGATTTTTAAAACATTGATTGAAATCATTCTTAATATATTTTTTATTTTTTAAAAAATTAATAAATATTTCTCAAAAATTACTATATATGCACTTTATTTTAATAAATTTCATGTTTACATCATTATTATGTAAAACAATCCTATTGAATAAATAAAAACAACTAAAAATAAGTAATATATATCCTAAAAAATAGCCTTTTTAAGAGAAAATGAAATATATAAATATTTTATGATTATGGTATGTAACTATAATACTCTAAATATAAATATTTTATAATTATTTTTTTACATAATATTAATTAAATAAATATGTTAAAATTAATAAGAATAAATATTTAAAAATAACAAGAATAAAATTTTCAACTTTATAATTTAGAAAAAAAATTACTTAAATTCTTAAACGATCTTAGTACTTAAAGAAAAATAAGTAATAAATTTTTATTTAACAACTTAAGAATAATTCAACTTAAAGCTAACTTAAGTCATCAAGTGACAAAAATCAAGATTTACAAAAAATCCATTTGTTGTTGTTTTTTTTTTTTTGACAAAAATTTGTTGTTTATTTATTTGTTTTAACTTTCTATAGAATAATTTAACTTAGGCCCTGTTTGATAAACTATTGAAAATGTTCAAATAATTGAAAATGAAAATTTTCAATGGTTTTAATTTTTCAATATGTTTGATAACAAAATTTTAGGAAGCTCTTAATTGAAAATTTTAAATGAAAAAGTTGTTGAAAAAATTATAAGTAGGTAAGACCTGCTTAACATGGAATGTAAGAATATGGTCAACAAAAAATTTAAATGAAATAAATTGGACCAAAAGAGCCCTTTATAAATAATGTTACCTTAAATATCTTTTGGTTAGTTTGGATAGTTTTAAAAAGTTTAAGATTCTATTGGATTTATTTTAAACATATTTATGTGCTTTTTTTTTTGGATAATATTATTATAATAAATATTTTTACATATTTTTTTTAAACATGTTATTTACAATAATTAATAATTGTCTTGAAAATAAAATATTATTAAGAAACTCTATTTATTTTGGATAATAATATGTAATTTAATATTAAGCAGGGTAAATATGTAAAATACATAATTTTTCGATGACCGGCATTTACGATTTATCAAACAATATATTTATCTTCAGTATTCAATTGTTAGTAACTTATCAAACAATTTTTACAGTACAGATTCAATACTTATGAAATTCAGCACTTAATTTTTTCATTTTATCAAACAGGGCCTTAATAATGATCCAAATTAACTTGATCTTTGTTATTTTATTTTGTCAAGTATTTTGAAATTGGATTTTTGGTTGTTTCAAAAAGTTCTTTTTACCATTTGACAGAAAATCAAATATCAAATAGTTCATTTTTCTAATTGAATTTCAAAATTATCAAATAAGTAATAAATTAAAAAACTAAAAAATAAATCAACTTAAAATCTAAGATTTCAGTATTAACTCACAAAAAGTACAACTTAAATCTAAAATCTAGATATGTTTGTGTAAAACTATCAACACTCCTAAAATCTCAAATTTATAGGATTTGAATTTAATATAAATATTATGGCTTCACCGTCTCCACGTGCATCTTGTCTCATACCTTGCACGTGAAAGTCGAGACCCTCATGTCAAATGGCTTTGTCTGTGTTAACTGACCAACTTTCTTAAAAGTTCAAGTTTGTACAATTTTGGTTTAATATGAATGTGACGCCCCAAAACCGGGGTGTCTCGTTGACAACCCGTCAACCCGCGGAATACTCGTGGATGTCGGTATTGAGCACCACTCACGAAAATCGAAGCGAGTCCGCGCATGCGGGGAGCTCTACCCAAATACAACATGTCCCAAACAGTATACAATGACCACACCGGGTCCACATGCGAGTAAAATAATTAACCACTTGGGCCCCTGCATCAATACTCACAAAATACCTCAACTATAATTACCATAGTTCAAAAGTTAATAAATTACTCTTTATTCAACATATATTAAAATGTACAATTTATAATACATGTTATACAAAATTCTCTACCAAAGCCACAACTTGGCTTTCTTCTAAATAATGACCTCACAGTGAAGCGGCTACGTCATACATGCGCTCCGCAATATACGAAATAGTGATCCCTCGACAGGGTGAACAAAGCCTAGTACTTCCTACATGGGTTACTCCCCTTTAAGTGCACATGCCATGACAAACAATCACATCGAGCAATTACATGAACCTACTCGAATGTCTACATGACCAATCCATGTCGAGTCCTCAGAGCTCCCTCACATATACCTAAGCCGAGATGCGAGAAAATATCAATTTTCAAAACAAAAGTTTTTGTTCTCGAAAACTCACTTTGCGAATTTCGAGTAAATACATTGGTACCCTCCGGTAATTCTTGGATATTTCTCACGAAAGCAGTCATGGTCCTCATCGAAGTGATATGTTGGGCAACTCTCCAAGACAATTCTTAAGGAAAATACTTCCTTGAAATTCCTTTCACAAACATTTTTCGTTTTCTTTCAATTTCATGTCATGCACTCCTCCTAATATTCTAGGGTGCGGTGCATATGGAATGCATGATGCCAATCGACAAACTTAATACTAATATATAAAACATGTAATATCTTAACATAATTAATCCATAAATCATGTTATCTTGAATTCACAATCAATAACACCAAAATTAGCTCATGGACTAATTAACAAACCACCGAGCAATTCATTTTGAATCACTCAACATCATAAAAATCACACCAAAAATCCGTCACTATTCATGTGAACGGTGGCTTTCGAGTTGGCACTATTCCACGGCCACAACAATAGAGTTTTCTGCTTAATTCAAATGTTTTGGTCCAGCTTACAACTAATCAAGCCTCTCACCAACATCTGACCATTTACATGGCTCTTAGCGAATAACACAAGTAGGAAAGATCCCTACATCTTGGTTAGCTCCGGAACTCCACGGTGGTGTTCATGCGTAGCCCTCGCCGCATAGAACAACTTTACTTCTTACTTCGTCGAGAAGCAGGCGGTCGAGCATTAGCAAATCTAGAGGGCTCAGGCTCCTTCTCTCTCCTCCTAGCAACTCCATCTCTTTGCCGATTTTGGTCTTCAAAAATGGAGAATATGACACTATTTCAACTTTTGTCTTTTCCATTTAACATTTCAAATAATTCTCATCATGTCCCTTCCTTTCACTATTTGACACTTGGCACAATCTAGGTCATTCATCTCATCCTCTCACTAATCATGCAACATGTGTCACATGAGTACATGTAGTAGGTAACTTTTTTCACATCACATGTCTTTCACGAGCAGTTTTACAGCACCCGGCACTCGGTGCCTCGAAAAACGTGAAATTTCGATTGTCTCAGAATTCGACGAAATTCGACGTGGAAGCTAGATTTCGTAAGATGATTCCAAAGGTGAAGTCCGTTTCGTCATCCGAGATCTAGAAAAATTTCGGATTTTTACTGAAATTACCGTTTTACCTAGGGGTGTCAAACGTGTTGGGTTGGGTTAAACGGTTACGGGTTAAACGGGTGACGGGTGAAAAACATGTAAACCCGTACACGACATGTTTAATAAACGGGTAAAAAATCGAAACACGAACACGAACCGTTTAATAAACGGGTAACACGACACGACTCATTTAACACGTCTAATTTTAAACGGGTTGGGTTGGGTTGGGTCGGATTAACACGATAAACCACTCATTTGACCCATTTACCTGTTTACCACCCGTTTGACCCATTTAACACGGTAAACCACCCGTTTAACAATTTACTGTTTATTTAAAGTATTAACTATAAAACTAACAAACTAACTACAAAATGTAATAATACTGAATTTATTAAAAAATGATATATTTTCTATGTGGCTGTTATTAAAAAAAATGATTAATTTTTTTTGAAAAAAATATTATTTTATTAATTTTATTTAAAAGGGTAAACGGGTTATCAACGGGTTAGCATGTTTCACCCGAACACGACCCGTTTATTAAACGTGTTAAACGGGTTGACCCGTTTATCACCGAACCCGTTTAGGTCTCACCAAAACCCGTTTAATCAACGATTAATCGTGTCGTGTTAAATTTTGGTATAGTTTCTGCATTTTTCGAAAATTTGAATTTTCGGGTTTTACAATGAATATCATGTAACACTGCTTACTCCCTCGGGAACAACCATATACCCTGCATTGAAGAGTCATACAAATCAAAGAGTTTTACATGAGGCTTTGAATCAACAAATGAGAATAAATTACAAGAGATGACTCGAGCATTGACCTTCCGCCAAACCATGCTTTGATACCATGTGAAATGATTAACTCTCATAAAAACCCAAGCTTAAAGGATTTTGATTTAATAAGAATATTATGTCAACTACGTTTGAATTTCTCATCTAAGATTAAAATTTAAGAAATATTTAGCATTTCCTATCGTTGATTTCCACTTGTTAGGTTGAAGGCAAAAAAATTTCCATACACTTTTATCTTGTAAAAGTCTAGATCAACATGATTTTTGTATTAACTCTTAAGCCCTTCTTATGTATGAGTTGAAGAGTTTGACAATTTGGCAATCAAAAGATAAAGTTCTATTATTTCTTTTTGAAAATTTATAAGAAATAATGAACAACCTTAAATAATTAAAAATTTATTATTATTTAAATTAAAATAATAAAATATTTATTATGTTTTATTAATGTTTTAAAAATCGGATCATAATAACCAATCCACCTGATTGAATCGTCAATCGGTGACATTTTCAATCCGATTCGATTTTAGTTCGACCATATTGACCTTTTCAATCTGATTCAATTTCAGTTTGACCATAGTTGAACACCTGAATCGGAAATTGATAACTTTTTCAATTCATTGTATAATTTTTAAAACATTGTATTTTATTAAAATTTTAAATTGCTAATAGAAGAATATTCTTATCATTAATGTTGGTGCACTTCGAGTTTTGTTTTTGAAGGTAGAATTTAATTAAAAAAAATTAATACACTCTAATCTAGTTTCAAGGTAGTAAACTTCGAATCTGGACCCTCCCAAATGCCTTTATTAATTGTGAACCAGCTAATGATGTGCAGAATTTAACAAATATTACTTCTTGTAAGTTAACTAAATGCTCCCACCATCCAGCCTTTGCTGGCTCCGCCAATGCATATTAATTATCGCCGGATACGTGATAGTCGAGGCTTCTAAATCAACCTTTACATTTTGTTTTTCTTGTAGTTTCGAGATTATATATAGATGTATAGATCGAGTATGCTATCCATGCAAACTACAGGGCAAGAGATGAAGACTCCTCTCGCTTTCTTGGCTATCTTCTCACTTCTCCTTGTGAGTATTTTTCACTTTAATTCCCATTCTTTTCGCTTGATCCTTTCAGGTCTTTTGTCGAACACTTGGCGTGCAAGTTAATTGAGGATTTGAATCTGACAATATTCTAAGGGAGATTAATTTTAATCTCTTTTTATTGAGCAGTTGTGCAGCAGCACTGCAGATGGAAGAAAATACCCAGAAAAATACTGGGGTAAAGGTAGAAACCTGAGGACGGTGGAAGAGGGGGAGGGGCTTGTTGACACCTCCTCTGAACCAGTCGGCAGTGGTGGCGGCGGCGGAGATCCGAAAGAAGAGGAGCCAGTTGGCACTTCCTCCGAACCAATTGGCAATGGTGACGGTGGTGGCAGTGGCGGAGATCCTAAAGAAGAGAAGCCTCGCCGCACCTTCTCCGACGGGGGTGGTGGTGGTGGTGATGGTGTTCGTGAAGATCGTAAAAAGAAGAGAAGCCTGTTGTTTAGTTACCGTGGACCACAAATTCCTGTGAATTAATACGAACATGGTGTGTGCAAGTGTGAACTGAGAAAGTGTGTTGTCTTGGATGATGATATTTCAATAAAACTTGTGTGGAATAATTTCTCTTTATCATGGTTATTTAGATCCGTTTGTTTCTGGTTTTTGAAAACGGTTTTTTGTTATAAAAAACAAAAAGAACAAGAAAAATAGGGAGAACATCATTTGGTTCCCAAATTTTTGTTATGAAAAACATGGAAAACACTAAAATCTAAGAATAAGTGTTAAAGGCATGATATTCAAATTAAACACAAATCCTACTAGTTTGGTTGTTCTTCCACCATATTCTTTTGTAGCAACGTCTTTAAGCCACCAAAATTTAGATGTCCATACCGATTATGCCACAACCATGAATCTTCTTCTAACCTTGCAGAGAAAAATGTATGAGAAGTATTGTTGAGATGTAGTGGGAGCATTCGATTTGCAATCATGCTAACTTGAGCAATTAAGCCTAATTTTTCATCAAATATTCTGCTTACTCCTTTGATAGAGACCTCATACCCCTTCTCTTGCAGTTGGCCAATGCTAAGCAATTTTGTTTTCAAATCTGGAATGAACATTACATCAACAATACTTCTAAAAGAGTTTCTCTCAATTTGAATTGTTACCTTTCATTTCCCCGTACTAGAGACTTTTGAGCTGTCTCCAAACTTCACCGTATCACGAAAGGATTCATCCAACTCTGGAAATGAAGTGGGTACTTTGATAAAAGTATTGCGCACTGATCGGGGTGGAGAGTATAACTCATAAGAATTTGGTGATTTTTGTGACAAGCAAGGAATAAGAAGTCAGTTGACTACAACCTACACACCGCAACATAATGGTGTTTGTGAAAGAAAAAATCAGACAATTATGAATATGGTGCGAAGTCTTCTAACCAAGAGTGGTGTTCCAAAAAGTTTTTGGCTAGAAGCAGTCAATTGAAGCACTCATATACCGAACAGAAGTCCTACTTTTGTTGTTCAAGATATGACACTAGAGCAAGCTTGGAGCAAACATAGACCAGTTGTGGATTACTTCAAAATCTTTGGGTGTATTGCATATGCCCATATTCCAGATGAAAAAATAAGTAATCTTGACAACAAATGTGAAAAATGTTTTTTTCTTGGTGTTAGTAATCATTCAAAAACATGTAAACTATACAATCTTATCACCAAGAAAATTGTGATTAGTCGTGATGTCATTTTTGATGAGAAAAGCACTTGGTCTTGGAGTAGCAGTATTGTTGGGCAGAAAAATCAAACAGATTTTGATGGTGAAAATGAAGGAGAAAGGCAGCAGTTCCTACAACAAACCCCAGCAATTTGTGTACTTATGAATCCACAAAATAGAACCTTTGCAATAGCTGAAACTTCACCAACAGTAGCACAATTTCCCTCAACGTGTTAGAATGAGGCCCAAATGGATGGAGGACTATGAGGTAGTTGGTATTGACATGTCTGAAAATTCTCTTATACATTATGCCCTTTTTTCAAATTGTGATCCAACGACAATTGAAATTGATGTGAAAGAAACAAAATGGCTTAAGGCCATGGATGATGAAATTGTAGCAATAGAAAAGAATCAAACTTAGGAGTTGACAAATCTGCCTAAAGGGCAAAAGAGCATTGAAGACAAATGGGTGTACAAGACAAAATTGAAGGAGAATGGTGAAGTTAATAAATATAAGAAGCGTCTAGTAACAAAAGGGTATAAACAAGAGTTTGGTGTGGATTATAAAGAAGTTTTGCTCCTGTTGCTGTAAGACCCGAGAAATTCCAATTTCTAGAAAAAGGGCAAAATCGTAATTTTGGTTACGAAATTGTAATTTTGGTTAAAAATCCTAAATTTATTCTCTAGATCTCGGGTGACGAAACGGATCACACCGTTGGAATCATCTCACGAAATTTAGCTAGCACGTAAAATTTCTTAAAATTCCGAGATAGTCGGAGTTGACACGTTTTTCGAGGCATGGCGGTTCAGTGCCGATAAAGCGATTTTTCGATCTGACGAAAGTCACATATAACATGTAACTCATGTGCCGCAGTGGCATGGTAGAGAAATGATGGTTGGACGGCGAGAATGATGTAGATATCAAAGCGGGAAAAAGAGGACATAGATGACATTATAAGATTTGATTTAAATGATAATAATGCCAAAATGATCAGTAAAGTATCATCTCTTACAAGGTGAAATAGGCAAGCAGTAGTAGGAAATTTCTTAAGAAGCGAAAATGGCGATTTTTAGTGAGAGTCTTCCTTCTCTAGAAATACAGAGACCGTCAGTAGTCAGTCTTCGGGACAAGAAGGGCTGCTCTACGAGAGAAGCCGGCGTGGGTGCAGTTTAGGGAGTTTTCTCAAACTCCGAGAGGTAGGGGTTTCTCCCTATTTGCGTTTTACTCTTTGTTTAAGAATATTGTAAATGTTTGGGTCGAATGGTAGTGAGAGGCCGTTGGTCGATCCCAGGCAGGACCGGATTAATAAAATTTTGGAACACCAAATGGAGCATCCGTGACTGCCACGGCTGATTTGGGTTGTTAAATATTGAAATGTACATTAAATCATGTATTGGTTTGGATGAGAGGTCGAATGGCCGTGAAATAGGGTTCACAAAGTGAGCCGATGAATGATGAGTGACGGAACGCCGCAAACCTAGGGTTTTTCTTTGTTCCTAGGAATGATCGTGACACGAAAATATATTTTTGTGTGAAAATGTGTTTGATGGTGATTCAAGTTGAATTGCTCGTGTTTGATCATTAGCCCAAGTGAGCTAATTTTGATGTATGAAATGAGAATTTACATGACATGATTGTGTGAATTGAATGTTTTGTATTGAATATATGCATGTTTATATATTTACATGGTAAACATGTTGAATTGGCATACATGCATTCCATATACCTTCAGACACCCTAGGACTATAGGGTGAGTGCATGAGATGAGTCCTAGAAAATGGTTGGGTTGTCTAAAATGTGAATTATCGGGTTGTCTAAAAATACAAAATATCAATCGTCGGAGATGGCCCAATTACATTATACATCGGAGAATTAGTCACAAATAATATCAATCGTGGGAGAAGGGCCAATTGATATATATACATCGGAGGGTTGTCACTGCAAATAAATATAATAGTCTCTCATACGAGGCTTAGGCGAGTGTGAAGTCGATGAGGACTCGGGTATGAGTTGATAAGTTAGGCGTTAGTAGGATCATGCATTTGCTTGAGATAAGTGTTTATATTTGGAGCATTGCATATGCACTTAGGTGGAGAGTAGCCCACTTGGGGGCTATTCGGCTGCGAGCATTAGCTCACTGCAATACAGAGAACATATTTTTAGGTGCGGGGGCGCACGAGGAGACGGCCGTCTAGGGTGAGTTTAGAAGAAAAGCCGGATTGGCTTTGGTTTGTGATGCATAAGATTTATTAAATTCTGCAATTTTAATATATGTGTTATATAAAGAGGGTGATTAAGCTCACTGACCCATTGGATAGTTGTTGTATCATGATGAGTATAGTCATTGGGCCCCCAAGTGGTCGTTTTACTCATGTTGTGATTATATTAGTTGTTTGGGACGGGTTATGCGGTGTTGTATTTGGGTAGAGCTCCGTACAAAGGAGACTGCAGATTTTCTAAAGTGGTCGGGTGACTTGGGCACATCCATGTATTCAGCGGGTTGTGGGTAGTCAACGGACCCCGAGAGTGGGGCGTCACGGTTAAGACTTGGTGATCGAAATAGTGATTGTAATGGCAGTCCAAAATTCATGGTCAATCTTCCGATTGGACGTGAAATCAGCCTTCTTACATGGTATCAGAACCTGGTTTGGTAGGAGGTTCTGGATTCGAGCCACCTCTTTGCAATTTATCCTCCATTTGTTGATTTGAAAGTCCTTGGATAACTCTATTTGGTTTATTCGACTCTGCACGTGCAGGTATAGTGTTGCACGTGACGAAGGGTGTTAAACTCAAATCCTACTAACTTAGGTTTTTAGGAAAGTTGGTTGTTTAGATTAAGAACAATTTTCATAAAATATCAAAATAGTGTTCTTTGTATGTTAAAAACTGTTCTCAATAACAAAGCCCTTAAGTTTTGCTTGGAACCTGAAAAGTAATGGAGAAAGAAAAAAAATATTAAGAAAAATGATTTTCTTATATTTAGTTTCACAATGAAAAAAAATCAAATATAATCAAAATTTCTTAAAATTTTATATATTTTTAAATTTCTTAATCCTTATATATAGAAAAACAAATAAAATGAGTTTGAATAAATATATAGAATTAATTTATTTAATTTAAACATATTTTTTTATTTTTCTTCAAATTTTTCTTTTCCCTTTTCCTCTAAATCTATTTTCTTTTCTTAATACTTTTTCAAGTAATTCCAAAGTAAGTCTTAGAATGTGAAAAAAGTACAATAATGCTATCATATAGCATATATATTTTTAATTTCCATCAATCTTATCTATGATAGAGAGGTTTTCGAATCTTATTATGTATATCTTAATCTTATATAAATATCTAGAATACCTTAACAGGACAGCCTAAATTTCATTATTTTTGGATTATGTATGTTTTGAATAAAAATATTGAAAAAAATTCATTTAATGAAAAGATTTAAAAGTTGCTTGAAATCCTTTTTAGAAAATGTTATTAAAAATAATTGTTCAAAATGGTTTTTTTTTTAATAAAATTTAGTTTGAGACGGGAAGAACTTTTAATCTATATTTTATATTGTCAAAAATATTTACAACTATTTCTTCAAAAATACTATATGGCAAACTTTATTTTAATGATTTTTATATTTTATAATTATTAGTTAAAAATAGTCTTTTAATCCAAATTAGATAAAATAGTCACAATAAATAAATAAAACAACTAAAAAATAAGTTAACTATATTCTAAAAAATTGCCTTCTTTCAAGGGAAAATGAATAGTATTAATAGATACAATCCACAAAGATAAAAATCATAGCTAAATATATTAATATGATTTAATAATTTAAGTTGTTAAATAGATTAAGCCTCTTTCAAAAAATATCTTAATATTACAATGATAAAAACATATAATCAAAACTAGTTAAAAGTATAAGAATGAAACGACATATGGAGTTAATAGCATAATGAAGCAGGTTAAAACATACAATTTTATATTAATTGAGTCTACTCATTTTATATTAATATTGTAACTAGAATACCTTTGACTCAAATTCTACATCATACTGAAAACCATTGATTTGATTTCTTGTCTTTGATCGTATATACTGAAAATCAGTTCTGCATAAATAAACTCGACAAAAATCAAGCGCCGTCTTAAGACAAGCCCTGACCACTATTTGCACCAACACGGCGACAACCGTAAAGCGGCATAAAGGCAACGACAATCACTGCAGGGGGATTGATGAAAAACATAAAGCACAAAAATTGTGTAGAAGAACCATTTAATTGAAAAAAGATGGAAGAAATGGTTTAAATAGTGATTTGGTCCAATAATGACCATCTCTTAACAAAGAAAAGAGACTAACATAAAAAAAAATTGAGAGAAATGGAGCTAGTAAAGATCGTTAAATAAATGGGTTCAATTCTTAAGATAAATATTTAGATATTTAAAATAAATTTATCAAATTCATAATTTAGAATAAATTTTTAGCTAACCTTCATACTTAATACTTAAATTAATTTAAAAAGAAATCATAAATTTTAATTTACCTACTGTCAACTTAAAGTTTAACTTAAGTCATCAAATGAAAAATATCAATTTTATCGAAAACCCACTTAATTATAAGGCGGTTTGTGGTCTTTTTTCTGTTTGTAACATTAAATAAAAGTTACTTTGCCATTTTAAATACAACAATTAATATTTCAGTATGCTTGCTTCTTTTCTAAAATATAATATAATGAGTAATATCATGTTTTTAATTTTAATCAAAGTAAATATCATGTTAGTGGTTACAGTTTGTTCATAAGTTATTTTTACCTTTAGGCAGAAAGTCAAAGTTTGATTTCTCGAATCTAATTTAAAAAATAATAAATTAAATTTAAGTATTTTCACTGTGTCTACTTTGGATGAACACATAATGTTTCATATATTACTCAAAGACTATGTAAAAATAATTCTATTTTATAAATCAAATTTTAGTACATAAAACATAACATGCAAGCCTAAAAAAACTAAAATGAGCAATATTCTTACATTGATTAGAGCATAACACTTCTGAAATGGGCTAATTACCTTGTTACAGTTAAATCTTTAATTTACAGCTTTTACATGTGAACATGTCGTATTGCTATCAGTATAACAACAAAGGGCACATGTATGAGTGTGGATTAGAACTTTAACTACATAAATAAATAAATACATGGCTTTGTCCTTAGATCGAAGAACACTATAGGGAGTTATGCTCGTTATTTATTGTATTATGTACAAATAATCAGTGAGTTTAACAACTTTGTGCATATAAATTCCCATGATAATATCTTCGTATGCATACACTTCATTCCTCCGTTATACATATATTTGGTACATAATAATAATCACATTACAAATGATTTTATACATTTCGTTGTTCATTTGTTTTATAGTAAATTATAATCAGTTATGTTTTATTCATCTATTAATCATATGCATTATTCATATATTAAATTTCATATGATTAAATTGTAATAGATTTATGCATTTCAGCTATTCTCACATGTTGGATATTGGAGTTACAAGACTTTACAACACCATATTAAAAAAATAATAAATAAATAAAATAAAAAACCAACCCCCGTTTGTTGTTAGTATGGTTGGGAAAGTTCGGCCCGATAGTTAAATCAATTCGGTGATTTTATTTGGATTCGCTTTTGGCTTTAGCGGCCTGGCTATGCAGATGTAATGCAATAGTTTGACATTAAAAATTAAAAAAATAATTTTATAAATTTTATATTTTTGAAAATAGGATTCATTTGAAATATTTATAGTTTGATACTTCACGTTCTTTAAATATTATATAAAATAAATTATTGCAGAACTGTTTATATATTTTTTATTTGTATTTTAAATTATTTTCTTACTATCCTTATTTTATTAAAAACAATTATTTAGACTATTTTTTTATAAAAAACTATTTTATATTTTTTCATAATAAAACTAATATTTTAATTAAAATAATATAATTTATTAAAAAAATTAAAATAAATAACGGACCAAAATGGGCCAAGATGACCTGTCGACCTAAGCCCAATAGTGCATGGCTGTCGGGCGAGTCAAGTATATTTAATTCGAATTGCATTATTTTCTGGCCCATTCTAAAAAATATGAATTAAGTTGATGTTCGTAGAATTCAAGCAATTATCCCATTACTAGGTCAGCGCAATTAAGAGGAAAATAAAGAAAACATATTCCCTTCCCTCCATAATAATTTGACTAACCATGTTTGCTTCTGATTATCTCTAGATTCGGGCCTGCAGCCACCCATGTGAAAGAGGGACTATTATAGAAAATAAAAAAATGTGACGGATGGCTAGAAAACAAGAACTTTCCAATTTTATAAAGAAAACGAGAACAATAATGTAACTCTTTCAATTTTTTTCTAAGGAAATAGTAGGAGTGCAATGCCCCCATCCCCTACGGACCCAACCTGTCTCATTTAGTAAAAATATTTTTTTCATTTTGCACAGTTTTAAGACGTGCCGAGGTAAGATGAAATTTTATATTTAATTTTTATTATCATTTATATTTTTATACTGAAATTGTGTAATACAACCTTATTATTTTATATTACATTATTTTTGCATAAGATTGTGTATTGAAAACAAGAATTTAATATTGCACTACTTATTACTGATGTAAGTGCTCGATCCAATCAATATAATATTTCAGCATTCACTAAAAAAAAAAAAAAATCCGACATTCATATCACACTAAATGTCATTGTAAATAAAAAAACTTTGTGTTGTATTCTAAGATATTATTTTTTGAGCTATATTTTAAAAATATTTTTTATGATTATGGTAATGAGAACATAAACTTGTGGAGCCCTTGTCAGACAAATGTAGTGAAAAGAAGATGAGTGTTACCCAGATCCTATATTAAAGCAATCAAATATCTCCTCATTATGGTGAGATGGTGAAGGCTCGAAAAGAACATTAATAACTGATATTGATCATTGTAGTTCTAAGGAATGGGCCTTGGCGATGGGAAATTTTTGTATTTATTTTTATATCATCGATTGTTTTATTGTTATTTTTATTTTTTATTATAGTAAAATTACTATATATTATAATAAATGAATCTATATTATAATTTTATTAGTTAAAAGTATTATTATTATATTAAATGTAAAATAAAATTTTAAATCATTTTACTTAGTGGGGATGGAAGGATTCATAATACTAACCCTACTTCAAAAAAACTTGTGACTACAATCTTATGCATGTCCATTAATAAAACTTGAAATCCACTCGTTGTTATACTTTATTCATATGTAGACTTTAGTAATTTTATATTGTATTTATATATATATATATATATATAATGATAAGGATAAGTAGTTAGTGTTTATTATGACCCAGAGCAATAGAGTCCGTGCCGCCATTATCTCACATGGCCCAAAGCCAGAGGCGACTCATTGGGCCCCTGAAACATGGATTCGAAGAGCGGGAAGACGTCTTGGCCGAATATCACTCCCAATAGCAGGAAGATAAAATATTCGCAAAAGATATCGCCACGTCAAGTCACATTATAAAGGAAAGAAAAGCAATAGAAGACCATCGGTTGGACATTCTCAGATAAGGGAGTTATTAGATAAATCTTGACTAATCACTCTTTAAATCCCCAAAATTAACATATGAGGCTTGTCGTGGAAGGGACCACGTCATCGTCAATGGATGAATATCCATTATAAATACAAAGCAGCTCCTTGTGAAGATCACGTCATGACGTAAGTATTATATAACTATATGAATCGGCGGCGTGGAGTGCGGCGAAACCCGGCAGAGCCAGCTATCGCCAGGTTCAACATCAGACACGTTGATAGCATCCGCTACGGTGACGGCGCCGCGACTGCGGACCATCGGTGAGTCCTCGGTCGAGAACCCGAGTCCTCGATCCGACCCGCCCGACCCCGGTCGGATCGGCGACCACACCTCCGGCCCGATTCAGGTTGAAAGCATCATCGTATATAAATTATTTTCGTGATATTTGAATCAGTTCTATTATATGTTTTATTTGGGTCATTGAAGGTCGATTATTCAATCAACTTGTAAGATTGAATATGATAACACCTTGATAATTCTTATACCCCTATGATGCTGGTTTTATCTTGTACAGATTCATTTAATATATGTCATTTGAGTCAACATGGGTATATATTTGACCTATTTATTCATGCTGTTCTTTCTTGTTATTCTTGCAGAATGGTTATAAAATCAGATGAGAAAGCAAAAAATACAATTTGTATAGTTTGGCAATGTCTTACATCTATAGGAACAAATGACTCAAACTATCGGATTACAAAAAACCTCTCTCTAAATATAATATCTTATTAAGAATTTCGAATCGTTTAACCAAATATTTGATTATTTGTATTGTTGGATTAAATTTTAATTTATATAAATAATAATAAATGAGAAAGTCGATAGTTTTTTTTCAGTACAGACATATAGAATATTTGAGTTTATATTTTTCTCAAATTTGGGGTCATCAAACACAACGGAAATGATATGTAATGTTTTACCATAATTACTTGATCTTGTCATGACTCTTATATTAGATCCTTCACATCATTTATCCCACCAGTACATTATTGATATATTCAATGCATTATTGAAGGCCAACAAGATTGGATATCATGATGTGATCATATTGTTTTTTTATTTTAGATTTTTCTACATAGTGATTAGGTGGCATCGTTCAATCACCTTAAAGGTCATGACCTTCTTCCTTCACTATTTTCTCTTGTCTTGGTAAGCATTTAATTTTAAGAGGCAAACCAGCCAAATCCCAAAATATTTTCAGAAAAAAAAAAACATTTTGATTATTTAATCAGCTTGGAAATTTCTAATCAAGTGTGCTAACATACTTTTGTCTTAATTTGAGCAGATGGGCAATGCAATGACGGAAGAAAGAGCCTAGGAATACTGGAGAGATGCAATCAAGGATGGGCCCAACTCTCACTGGTACAAAGGCAAGACTTGTGGGTGATGTTGTCCATATTATAATTTTTTTTTAATTTGTAAATACTAGGTCAAAATAATTATTATCTTACCTACAATTTGGTATCATTTGTTCACCATTGAAAGTATAGGGTTAGTTTGAAACATGTTTTTTCAACTAAAAAAGAATAGAAAACACAAGTATTTGATTTCTATTTTTTATTCTGAAAACTGAAAGAAGATAGTAAATATTAGACCGAATAATAATAGCAATATTCAAAGAACACCAAAATTGTGTTCTTTATATTTTAAAAAGCAGTTCTCAAGAATAGTTTTTAAAAATAAGAGTCAAATGGAGCGTATTTTTACTTTGTAATATATCGTTATACTGTTCTTAAGAATAAGATTCTATAACCTTCACCATTTATCCACTTGGGTATTTCAAGGTCATGAAAAATATATTTTAAAATTGTAGTTTTCTTATATTTATGGTCTCTTAAGACCAAATCCTCTTATGCATTTTTCTCCTTTTTGCTAATGTGATTCGAACTCAAGTCCTCACTTTACCCCACTAGAGTATCATACTCATAATATTATTTGAAAAAGCTAACTTAAGTCTAAAGGTGTTTTGTGAGAGCATTTACGAGTTTATTGAGGTTATCTCTTTTCAGTGCTTTGGATAACAATTATGAGTATTTGGAAGGTAAGCATAAGTATCTTATGGCTTATTTCGATGAGCAACATACAAAAGCCTAAAAACCCCGAACTCAAAGTAATAATACATTAAATACATTGTAGCCACTTAAGCAAAATATACATTCAAACATAAATAGCTTATTGGATAAAATACTTATAATATAAGCTCTCATCTAATAAACTCTTATAAAATAGATGTTTAATTGAGTTATTTACCCAGACATAGCCTAAATAGAAAACACATCAAAATTGACCAAAATCAACTAAGAATTTGTTGCTTGCCTATTCTCTTTAGTACTGGGCTTCAAGCCCAAACATTTCTAGCACTTTTGGGCCATACGCAGAGGCCAGCGAATAATTCAAACCAGTAGGAAAGTAAAAAATAAACAGCAAAAAGAAAATCATGATTGATCCTTGAATCTCTGTTGATTCTTAGGCCCCCATACTTGTGGATTTACATCCTTTCTGCCTAACTTTTGAAAGAAAAACATGATTGATGATAAAGTAACATACCATAAAGTAGTAGCTGCATTTTTTTTGCCACCACCATGATAATATCATGAAGATCGCTGTTCATCATTATGATTGAGCTTATGTGCAAAATATTAATGACCTCCCTCATGAATCTCGAAGGGTTTTTGTGTATATATTTATGCCATATATGTAGGTCAATCACAAGTCTCTGATGAAAATTACAAAGAGGAAAATATGGAGTCTCAGTTTTCTTATTTCTCACTTCTCTGTAAGTATTTCCACTTTTTTCATTTGTGTAGTCTTATATTTTCCTAGCCAATTGTTCGTATCGTGACAGGAAATTTAGATTGTATTTTTTTAACATTGTCATATGCCATATAGTTGTTGTAATCTATTATTCAGTTATATTTCCATTATATTTGCTTCTTAAAAATAGCTTTTACATTATACTGAAAAATCATATATATTTCAATTTATATAACAAAATTTTATATGAAGAAAAACAAAATAAGTTTGAGTAATAAATAAAGATAATTTTAAAATTTGTTATACTCTATTTTCTTCTTTTGTTTTATTTATTTTATTTATGTGTGTAGCAGAGCATGAGGTTATATTTGATACAAAAAAATAGAAAAATGAATTTATAATATTTGATTAAATTGTGGGAAATATTAAAATAATAGTTAAAACTTATACAATAAAATAGTTGAACTTATAAAATGAATTTGAAAAAAAAAATTGTAAAAAAATTATTTATTCACTTTAACTATATTTTCTTATTTTCCTCCGTACGTTTATTTCTCTTTTTTTTCCTCCCTCCTTCATTTATCTCTCGGGTTGTTGTCATGCAGTTGGGTAGTGTAGAGGCAAGAAAAATTTTGAAGAGACGAAGCAAACTAATCTACCAACTGGGAAATGAGATGGTGGTGGCTAGATCAAGTAATATTTTGAAGGCTACCAGTTGACAGCCCATATGATTACAAGTGATGATCGACCATCAACTTTTTGTCGCCATTGATAAAAGCTGAAAAAGAAGCAAAGACAAATCAGTTGCGGGCAGATGCTAAGGTAGTTATGATGGAAGGAACAGCCATTTATGATGATGATAGTCTAGCTAGGAAGAGTTATATTCAGGCTTTGATCCGATGATCGTCCTACTGTGGAATGTCTAGTTGAAGGCCCTGTTCGCCTTTGGGCGGTGATCATATATTTATCCTTTAATAATTACAACCGGAAGGTACTAGTTCTTGAAGTAGATCATACCATTTATCCTTGGAGATAGTCTTGTTAGGGAAAGTGTTCTAATTAGAAGCCAATTAATGATCTTACATTTATATGGAAATAGTTTGATTGAGAAGAAGTTCTCGCTCGAAAGCGATCAGTTGATTCCTGTTTACCATGGAGATAGTAGGTTGGAAGGATTCTCTTCGGCTTTGACGTGATCTACCATTTATATGGAGTCGTCTAATTGGGAAGAAGCCCTCGTTCATCTTTGACCCGACTGATGCCACTATTTATCATGTGATCTAGTTGGAAAGAAACAAACCCCGTCCAAACGATGGCACCATTTATCATGGAATAGTGTGGGAAGACTCGATTTGCTGGCCAGCCGATCTGTTTATTCTGAAGATGGTGTTTAGAAGAGATCTCGCTCGGCCGACACGGCTCATGGCACCATTTACCGACAGAATAGTCTTGGGGATGAAGTCTCGCGGAAACGGCCGTAGTGCCAAGCGAATTCTCATGGAGATGGTCTTTACGGGAAGGAGTCCTGGGTTGCTTGACCAAACTGATGCTACCATTCACCAATGCAGCAAGGTTTGAATTTGAGGTTTTGTGTGTTGCAAGTAGTTGTTATCCAAGATATTTCTAGCTGTTGATTAATAAGCAGTTGTGGCATGGTTTCTTCTCACGTTTCATTATTGAAGTACAATAATCTACGTGAAAGATGTGGTTAAACTCAGATTAGAAAACTGATTTTGTTTTTATTTGTTTTATTTTATTTTTATTTTGTGTAAGAGTGATGTTTTAATACCTAAATGAAAAAAAAATCACAATCTTTGTCAGCTTTAGAATTAAATGGTAATGACCCTCATGTATTCCATAAAGGTGGTAAGATTAATGAATTTATAATAACCCCTTGAAAGCCAAATAAATTGAATCATATCAAAAGTGAAGATTAGCTTTGATATCATTTGTAATAATCCACATCCGATATCATAGTAATTTATTATTAACTTTAATATCTTTATGTTATTTATTATCAAATCCTTATAAATATTATTTATTTTAAGTCAAAATGTATCCCACTTTTTTCATTTGGTCGAGTTTTAACGTTGTTGGTACAAATCAGACGTCTGGTTTGGGCTCCAATTTGCATATTCTTTAGACATTAGTATTTGCATAACATTAGACTTGACCTAGACAACTTGTTGAGCCTAGCCCAAGCCTCGTCAACCTATGATGCAACACTTCATTAGTACTAGTAACTACCTACGTGCTATGCAAGTAAGTTTTTATATTATAATAATTAAGTATGTCAATTTTTATAATATTATTCATCATGTTTGTTTTTTAGTGATATTTTTTTATTTAATCTTTATTATAAATTATTCATTATTATTGCACAAGCCTTTAATATTTAAATTTTGTTTATTAAAGTGATTTAAATGTTAGCAACTCATTATATAGTCAAAATTAGATAATTTTGTTTATTTTTAAATTTATTAAATTGCTGATTTATCTCTAATTAAAACAGTTCATGAATATACATTAAAATATTTAGTTATATAATTTTTCTTTATCATACCAAATTAATCTTTACATGAATATATATTTTAAATAATTTTAGTTATATAATTTTGTTTTATAAGACAATCAAATATAATAAAATTATTTTTATTCTTCTTTTTGTTTCACTTTTCAGAACAATAAATTAATTTTTTAAATTTTAGTTTTAATATATTTAAAAAACCAGATGTGGTAATTTAAAAGTTACCGAGTTCATGGTTCACTAGTTGAACCGATGAATTGAACGTTTCATTGAACGATTGACGTAATAAATAGATAATTAATATATTATTAAAAATAAATGATATATTCGTTGATTCAAGTCGATTGGCCGGATTCTGAAAAAGTTTCTGCACAACTGGAACAGGTTTTTTGTTGCCCGTCCATAGTCTGACACCATGAGGATTATTAATGGCAGTCAAACTGTAGATCTTTGTAGTTCGGGTTACGATACCACATGGTTGTGTCTTATTGGATCCATATTTCCCACAGATGAGCAGAGTCCCTCATTTGTTCGGGGGCTTCTGGCATGTATAACGTGTCAATAGAGTTTATTTGATACTCTTATAAACATCTCCCATGGTTTGTTAATATAGTTTGCGGCACCACCTCGATACGTCCCTTTATCGGGACCCATTCATTCATATTTAAATCAAAAATATGAAAATTAATAGTTAATGACAGTCCATAAGAGTCCGATCATGACCCTCTTACCATAATTACATCTTTTCATTGTATACAATAGTCCAAGGGTTTAATTACAATTCTTTTACATAAAATTTTTTTTTCAAAAGTATTGTCAAGGCCACATGTCGACCTTCTTCATAATTACGGCCTCGTCAGAAGGTTGCCTCCTCGTACACCCCGCACCGAAAGGAGTGCTCCCACAACGGCGAGCCACGCCCAATAGAAAAATTCTCCTACAGCGGCTACTCCCGCCTAAATGCATATGAAATGTGTGATGACACAGATCAAATCATATTCCATATATATTATGCAATCCTATATGGAATGTTCCGTGTCATGCATGAGATGAGACTCCTTATGCCCACAACCTGAGTCCCGACCGACTCCCTCACACATGCAACACCAAGTGTGAAAAACCAGTCATTGGTGTTTCACCCAATGACTTAAACCATTGGACAACCCTCCAATTTTCTCATTTATCAACCTGCTGTTTATTTGGGTTACGAATTTCCGGGGTCTCACCGCAGGCTTAGCAACGCCTTTCGATACTTTCGCGAACTTTCATCGCTGGATACATATGTCTAACCAAGAATAAAATTTGGGTCTTTCACCTTGGGGGAGATATGCCCTATCGTGCTTCACCCAAACACACGTGATTTATTATTATTATTATTTTATACAACCGTGAGTCTCGATTTTGAACGTTGTCCCATTTCCGAGTTCACCACTCATTCACCAAGAATGGTGAATAACAGTACCATATATGCACCCACACTTTACTCAACGCGATGTGAGCGTGCATATGAAATGCATGATGCCAATGCATTTTCCTTCATGTTACATGTATATATGAGTGCTACATGAAACATCAATACACCATGGACAATTATAATTTTTACATATAATTTATATCCATGCAATCCACGTTAATACATCAAATAGCATATATTAACATGATTTTTTAATAACAAATGTTATTTAATATTTATTAAACAATTGTCACACCCCACCCCTACTAACAAAGCAGTAGTCACAATTTATAGAACCCCAAATTAAGCATCCCAACGACTACAGATCCCTGGGGTGAAACTAAGCCGTGTTGCTTGGTCGAAAAACCCGTATAAAAAAATTTTCTTTCTAAACTTGTGATTTTATAAATTTCAAGCAGACAGAATAGCCAGATACATAGACATGTTCCAAACTCAAACACAATTTTACACTTTTCACAATATGATAATCCTACACTTTCAAAGAGCCTTAGGCTCATCACATTTTCACAAAACAAAAACTATGTACATACATATGCTCAACCTACAAAACTCAGCATTCTTACAAAGTTACTTTAATACAACACTATACTAAGTCGGAGAATACTAAACACGGAGCCTGGCTTCAACCGCGCCGGTGGAAAGACCCGGGTCCACATCACCTAGGTGGAAGGGCCTCGCCCACATCACTTTTCCTGAAATAAGGGTAAGAACTGTCTACATCACCATATAATAGCTAGCCGCTTAACCCTATATACCCAAGACGCGCCACGGTCCCCTTTAATATGCCATGATGTATGAACTAAGTTTGCCGACCAGGCAAATCTAAAATGCATGAAATGATGTCCTAACTTCACCGTGCACGTACGGAATACCTTTGATCGGTATGCTTGCTTAAACTAGGATTTAGTTTAGTTTATAAAAACACACTTTGCTTGCTGCTCTTTCTCAAAATATGGTTTTATAAACTCCAAAACCATTGCTTGTTTCGTTTAAATCACATTGCTTGCTTGTTTTTCAAATATGGTTTACAATCAAAACCATTGCTTTCTTGTATTTCAAATATGGTTTACAATCAAAACCATTGCTTGCTTGTTTTTTTAATACTTTAAACCATAGCTTACTTGAAATATGGTTTAATACTTTAAACCAACATACCAAAGGTAAAACTACTATACACACTAGTACAAAAATAGGTTTAGGAACGCCACATTTCAGTTACAAAACTTGACATATCTTTAAATTCTTAAAATTAATTCCTTCTCTAAGGCCCTCAACCATAAATATAAGTTACAACATTTTTGATGCCAAATTGGTTAGCTCACCGGATCACCCATCGTTATTCTTGATTTCTCAACTCCATAAATTGGAAATGGTTCACTTATTTGAGCTATGGTTCTGTTTTTCTCCAATTGAATCACCCAATTTGACTCAAAACTCGTGTTATTGTATTTACATCTAGATTAATTAAATTGGCGTAACATAACTTACACATAGTTCCACTTTGACAGATTTTTGGGCACTTTGGGGTTATAATTTGTATACACTTCCTTCAAGTAAATTATTCCCCTAGAAGTCTATTTTACCCATAATTTTGAATCACTCAATTTGGATGAGTGAAACTCACCTTATGGCCAAAACACTATAACAATACCCAAAATATAGCATAACCTGTGAGCTACATGAGCTCACCTTTAAGTCCGTATTTGGGAGCCTTAGATTTACAATTTGCTCTTAGTCGCTTCTATAAATTTGTAGCCCTATCTCTTATGGTTCTTTACCAATTGGAATCACTTCATTTGGATGATTATAACTTAATCTATAGCCAAAACAAGAACAGAGGTTTTTACAAAATTTTGACAAAGATTTCCTTTTTAACCCTAACATTCTTCCTTTTTTTTGCATAAACCATTCTCAAATTCAATCCAACCAATCAAGACAATACAAAAACAACCTCAAAAAAAACCAACAGGAAATTTACTCCAAACCACACCACAAACACTTGTATTGGTGGTTTGGAACTTCTTATCAGAAGACCCGAGAAATCCTGCACTTCCTAAAAAAGTAAGCAAAATAGTAATTTTGGTTACAAAATTGTAATTTCAGTTTAAAAATCCGAAATTTATTCTCTAGATCTCGGATGATGAAACCGGATTTCACCCACATATTGGAATCGTCTCTCGCGAAATCTAAATGAGCACGTAAATCTCTCGAGAATCGGCATAGTTCCGACCATGCCGAGGCATCTCGACAGGTGTCAGAAAACGATTTTCGATGAGACAAAAGTCACATATAACACGTACTCATATGCCATAAGTGGTATGAGTATAGAAATAATGAAATGGACTACGAGATAGTGCTAAATGTGAAAAACTCGAAAAGAAGGGACAAATGGTCATTTTATTTGATTAATGATAATGAGACAAAACACTCAATAGTGTCGCTCTACAAACCAAAAAGGAAGCAAAACGTGAAAGGGGAAAAGAGAAATCGATGCTGGCTTGAAATGGAGTTTTAGAGAGAATGTCTTCCTTCTCTCTGGGGACCTGGGAGATCCGAATCGGGCCTAGTCGTTTAGGATGCTATTGTGTCGTTTACGCAGAGAGACCTACGCTGCATACTGATTTGAGGAGTTTCACAAATTGCGAGGTGTGGGTTTCTCCCTACTTGGGTTTTATCTTCTTAAGTACTTTCTTAATGTTTGAGTCTGAGCAGGCCGTGAGGGGTCGTTCGACGGTCCCAAACCTCGACCAAATTGATATGAATTTTTGAACACACATTGAGCACGTGGATCGCCACTACCGATGGGGTTGTAGAAATTGTGAAATTTTGTGATAAATCATGTATTGGTTTGGATGAGACCGGGAATGGCCGTGAATTGCGGGTTCACTAAGTGAACCTATGATTTTGTGATTTTTCGGGAATAGTAACAAAGGGTTTCACTATTCCCGAAACAATGTTCTAAAAATATATTTTTGTGTGAAAATGTGTTTGATCGAGTGATTCAAGTTGAATTGCTCGTGTTTGGATCATTGTTCGCAGCTAATTCGAGTGCGGAAACGCAATTACATAACATGATCAGGTGATTGACTTTATGAATATATGCATGATTATATATTCAGATGTGTTATAATGAAAGTTATCGAATGGCATCACAATGCATTTCATATGCATTAAAATCCAAGCAAAGCACGAGCATGACATGGTTTTTAAAACGACACGGGTTGCAAAAGGAATTTCACAGATGATATTCCTGAGAATCGTCGAGATGGGCCACCAGATCATTTCCGATGAGGACCATGGACTGCTTTCTAAAGCTCACCAACCAATTCACCTTCTCGAGGGTAGTCCCATATTTCTACCAAATATTTCTGCAGAGTATATTTTCAAGAACAAATAGGTTTTGTTTTGAAAATGATTATTTCTTCATACATGGCTTAGGCAAGTGTGAGGGAGTCGGTGAGGACTCGAGACATGGGGATGGCATGTAGACATTCAAGTAGGATCACGAATTTTCTTGGATGTGTGTTTATTTTGGAACATTGCATTGCACTTAGGTGGAGAGTAGCCCACTTAGGGCGATTCCACTACTGAGCATTAGCTCACCCTATCGAGGGATATTATTTTATAGGTACAGGAGCGCAAGGAGGACGACTCGCTCTGTGTGGATCGAGGATCGAAGAAAGCCGTTGTGGCTTGGCTGATGATATATGTATTGAAATGTCTAATTTTAATATATGTATTGTATAAGAGTGAAAATATTGTAACTCTTGTAACTATTTGGTATATAGTTGGATTCATAGTTGGGTGTATGTATACGAGTATCGCTTCAGGCCCAAGGGCCGTATTACTCATGTGTGATCGGATATATTGATATATTGACTATCAGACCGTTTGGGATAGGTATATGCGTGGAGCACATGGGTAGAGCCCCCGCACAAAGGAGACTCTACCCGATTTTCCGAAGCCCTCGTCGGCAACCCGACATCCACTACAGATTCCGCGGCCGACGCAGTCAACGGACCCCTGCCTGGGGGCTACACTTACAACCAAACCCTAGGTAAAAATCCCAAGAATCCATACCAAGGTCTACCAATTCATATAAAACCATAGAAATATGATGGACCTTACGCTTATCTTATAAATTAACCACGGTTTTACCCATAGAACTAACAATTCTAGGGTTAGGATGATTTCCTAACAAAACCCTAGGTTTGGAACAAGCCAAAAATCCATACAAACCCTTAATAATCCATACAAAACCAAAACCCATGCAAAAATCTAAAGATCCATACCTTTATTTATCCTTTTTCTTCTTCTTCTCTTCCTTTCTCTCTTCTTCTCCCTTTTCTTCTCCCAAAATGCAGCCCTACTTGCGTAACACCAAAATAGACGTTTGCTTGTCTCATCCCCTTTTTATTATCATCTTTCCTTTAATTACACTAAGTCCTCGTTTTCTTTCTTTTGCAAATCAATATGCTATATTCTATAATGGCATACTTTTCTTTTATTATGACCTTCATATCCTTTTAGCCAATTACAATTCTACTCCTTTATTCTAGTACAAAACTGTGTTCAATCAATTTATCATTTACACTTTCATCCTAACAACAATTCCCAAAAAATACTACAATGGCACTTAAAAATCAAGAAAGTCTTTTGTATATATGTGTCCTGCCTAAGCAGCATGTACCACACCCTTCCTGACAGTATGCTACAACAATAACACACAAATGATCTCAAATCTTAGACCCACATAAAACAAAAAGCACCTCTCGTCCCTTCACCTGCTCGTCACCGAATTTCGCGATACTAAACACACCACAAAACCCGAAGACATCGGGCCTGGGATTAAAAACCAAACCCAACTCACCCGAGACTCCGCTCGAAAATAGCGTCCCGAAAATCTTCATTCCATCCCGTTTCGAAAAACAATCTCTAAAATTCAACCCGAACTGTCCGAAACAACCTCAAATTCGTACCCCTGCATCATCCGAAAACAAATTCAAAATCCCTTAAAAATTCTTACACTTAGCCCAAAAATTTGAGATTGAAATTTACGGCCTCTCACGGCCTCTAAGCAAATCCCAAGCCATTAAATGACCTTTAGGCTAGAAATAACACAAGTAGGAAAATTCCTTACCTCGTGGAGCTCCGACGAAACCCAAGATTTTGCACCACGTGCAACCTGTCGCGCAGATCAACTCATTTGGTCGACCGAAACCCACAAACCGATTTCCATAGACGAAAGAAGCAAAGAGAAAAAAAATAAAAAACAATTATCTCTCTCTAACGCTCCCTCCGTTCCTCGAATTTTTCGTTTTTCGCTTTTATCATTTTTTTTAATTATTATTATTATTATCATTTTCTTTTTTTTTTCTTAATTCCTTTATTTCCTTTTATTGCATCATCAATCATGTGACTAATTATGAGCCACACATCTACACACTCGTACATGGCTCTGCCATGTGTCACTCTCTCAAGCCATGTGGCAGCTCCCTCAAAAGGACAATCCCACACCTCGAAAAACGTGTGTAATTCCGATCGTCTAATTCGACAAATTGGGGACGTGGTAGCTAGATTTCATGAGACAATTTCAACTGAAGTCCATTTCGCTATCCGAGATCTAGAAAAATTCCGGGTTTCGAATCGAATTACCGCTTGTACCATTTTTCGTGAAATTCGATTTTCCTGGTTTCACACAACCGCCTGACCGGCTAATCCGGGCTTCTTGGTTTTTTACAACATTGTATTTTCCTTATGCTTTTCTACTAACTTTTTTAAGCCCTTTCTATTTTCTTACAAAAATTTATGTCCATTCTTTAAATGTACAGATCTCCATTCAACCTACATCTAAAATAATTTATTTTTGCATATGTGACGCCCCGATCCGGGGGTCCGTTGACAACCCGTGGAATACATGTAGCCATTGAGTGTCTTAATGCCACAAAATAAGTGCCTCTCTACCCAAGACTCAAACATGAGTAAAAATGGTCACGTCGGGCCCATACATCCATACTCATCGAAATATAATCAACTATATTACAATAATTTCAAGAGTTAATTACACTTTTATACAACATGCATCAATCATAATGTTTCATACATGTTTTACAAAAATATGTAATCAAACCCACAACTCGGCTTTCTTTTCAAAAGCGGCCTCTAGTGAGCGTCATCTTCCTGAATACTCCAGACCGAAAGGGGGATCCTAACAACACCCGAGCAATACCAAGTAGTTGAATTCTCCTACGAGGGTTAATCCCACCTAAGTGCTCATGCAATGGAAACCACACATATTCAAGTGAATTCATGATTCCTACTCGAATGTTTACATGTTATGGATGAGAAATGTGACTCATCCTTTCCCCTCCCTCCACGCTATCACAAGCTAAGTGTAAGAAACATTATTTAAAAACAAAATTGCATTCACGAAAACATAATATATTTAGAAAAAATTATTAGACAACCTCAGAAGTGGTCTTTGGATAAGCTCTAGAGCGTCATAGGTCATCTCGAAATGAGCGGATTGGACAACTCTCGTGTGAAAAATCTTCCGATAAATTGATTTGACAACCATGTTTTTTCATGTCATGCACCCATACTATTACAGGTTACCACAGATTGCATATGAAATCTCGACTCATACGTTTATGATAATTCATGTTAATATATCAAAAGTGCATATATTATGAAATTCAACGTATTAAATTAACATAAAAAACATATCAGCACCTGACGACACACTCGAGGTCCGGCGGGTTTGGTGTCCAAAACCACTCTAGGGATTTAGCCGCTCCGGTCAGTTTTGAATGAATGGTCTTAATTCATTTGAAACGTCCACAACCATTAAAATGACTCTTGTAGAAAAGAATAAATCAAGTAGGAAAACCCTCTGCTCCGGGTTGTCGAGCTTCAGCAGTCTGCCCAGGTGTCCGCAGCGTGAGCCCTTCTTTGTGGGATCCAACTTTTCCATTTAATACTGCCCAGGATTCGGATAGATCATTGAAACTAGAGAGAAGTGAGAGAACTACCGCTCACTCTCATGGTTGAAAACATCTCTCTGTATATATAACTAATTTGATTAAGATGGAAGGATTCATAAACTTATATCTAATAATATGATATTATTGTTTATTGGATGTATCTTATCATATGTGTTGGATTTTCATTATCATCAGTAGTTATGTAGTGATGGTTTAAACATCTTCGTGTTTGACTGTTCACGTGCGTGCATCTACTGGCGCTCCCTGATGTGCCAGATTGTCCTTGTGGCCTAGGTCTTTGTCCGAGAAAAAATGTGAAATTATGAGATTGTCTTGGAATTCGGCGCGAAGTCGCGTGGTAGCTAGATTTGTGAGACGATTTCCAGCAGTAGATTAGTTTTGTCATCAGAGATACAGAAAAAAATCCGAATTTTAATTTGAAATGACATTTTTATCCATTTCGAAAATTAAAATTAAGGGTCTAACATATTATATATGCATACTTATGTTTTTAAGTGAAATTAAATTATTAAGGTACCAATAGACGAAAGCACAAACAAAGATAAAAAGAAAAAAAAAAACTAAAGACCTCAAACCCATTAAATGAGTTAAAATTTTGTCATCATTACAAAATAATAAAAACATACCAAGCCTTGCCGTTTAAGAATAAGAAATGCATATTGTGTTAGGCTGACCACTTTCACATAGGAGAGACCAATTAGATGGATCATTCAACCAAACAATTATTATAAAAATTAAATTGAATAAGTATAAACGTGAAATAATTATTAATTTTATCTTTTCAAAAATTTTCATTTTGTTAATTTATAAAAACAGTAGAATAAAAGGAAAGTGCTAATTTTTTAAATATAAGATTGAAGAGATATATATTTTGATTTAACCATATTTTATGGTAAAGTTTAAGGTTATATTTGATTCATGCAAAGAAATTATTAGGAAAATAAAATATGAAAGAAAATTTACAAACTTTATATAGCATGCTTAAAACTAGAAAAGAATTGTTTAAAGAAAAGTAGATCAACATCTTTTAATATTTAAGTTTCTTTTTTTTTTAAAAAAAAATTGTGTTTGCTATGTTATACTTAAAACTAGTTTTATTATATTAATACTTCCTAAATTCTTATAATTTTCACCAAAATCTTTTATTATTATTATTATTATTATTATTACTATAAATTAGTTTAAATATAACATACCAAACCAAAATTTGAAATTTTTTCCTTAAATATTTTATTTTCCAATTTAAAGCTACTTTTTATTTCAATTTTTTTTTCTTTAATAGTTTCATATTAGCAATCAAATATAACCTTAAAATTTATGGTGAAAAAGAATATTAAATCAAAATATAAATTTATTCAATTTTATATTTGAAAAATTAGCATTTTCATTTAAATTATATGTTTATACTTATTCAATTTAAATTTATTATATTTTCACACACGCAAGAACACGTTAACATAATTCTTCATTTTTTTATTGCTAAAATGACATACATTTTTTAAATTAGAATTTTATAGTATATAATTTGAATGACTTAAAAAGATTATTGTGTTAAGATTTAATATCATATATAATTTTAAATTAGTTGAGATTTTCTATTTTTTCACATTTGACATATTTTTATTATCATTTTTATTATATATCACTCATATATTCACAATTCTCTAATATTTATTTTTTTTATTCATATGATTCAATTCTAATAACTTATTATTTATTCAATATTAATAATTTAGTTTTAAAATTTTTTTAAATTAATTTAATTTTATATGTATAAAAAATTAAATATATAAATTTTAACTAATTTTAATTATACAACTTTCTTTATACAATCACATAAAATCCTTGACACTTAATAATTTATTTTGTACCTATAATTTCTCTTACTTCCATGTTTTAAATTTGTATACAACTCTTGTTTTTTTTTTTGGGGAAAATCAAAATTTTGACAATGGATTAATTAATTTTAATTTTCCTCATTAGGTGGATAAGAATTTCAAATGATTGAGATGAACAAAATTCAGGATGCTAACTAAAGCAATGGTGATAATTTACCAATTCTTACTTTTTCTAACAAATTTTCTTCCATTAAAAAAACGAATATCATGCCTTACATCCTCATAACATTTGCTAAAATTTAATTTAAACATATTGTTGATTTTTGTACTAATTTGTGGTTTAATTGGATTGGCTATATATAGTTGAAATACATTTCAAAGTTAATAATCATAATATTGATATTTTATTTTCACTTTCTTTGTTAATTTCCCATATTATTTTTTTGCAAATTTTTTCTCCTCTTGACTATAAGTAAATGTAGACCCCAAATTTGGGCTAGATTCAATTTTATCTTTATTTTATTTTACCTTATTTTGATTTCGTTAATTGATTTTCTTGATTTGATTTGATTTGGGTTTTATTTTGGAAGGAAAGGTAAAGGATGTAGAAAGGTTTTTAATTAAGATGGGAGAATTAGATGATGAGAAAGCGAAGGAAAGGACGAGGAAGAAGCTTTGGAGAGGTGTGTCGCCCCCGATTTAGGGTCTTTTTTTGTATACATGAGCGATTATCCATAAACATTAGCTCAAGCACGATTGCATATGATGCATTGTTAGCTATTGGACAAGTATGTCGTGCTTGTAAAACCCAAGAAAATTCTAATTTTAAGAAAAAGGAAATAAAAGCAGTAATTTAAGATAAAAATGAAATTTTTAGATCTCGGATGACGAAATGGACTTCACCGTTGAAATCATCTTGTGAAAACTAGCTACCACGTTGAATTTCGTTGAATTCGGGGCGTTAAATTTCAGCTTTAGGGGCATCGGTAGTGTGGGACATAGGCGCGTTTGATTGGCTCAGATGGGACATAATCAGAGTGGAAACTAGTCAAACAATGAGCTCAAGTGTGGGGGCATAGGAGACAAATGGTACCTTGTGAGTTGATGGAAATCCATGGTAGAGTGGATAGGGTGTAATCCAAAAAACCACTTAGAAGGGGACAAGTGGCATGAGAGGACAAGTTATCTTGACCAACCTTGACCCAACCGGTTTGGGTGGGAAAAAGAGAGAAAGAGAGAGAAAGAAAAAGAGTTTAGAGTGAGAGGCTCTACCTTCTCTCTAGATTTTCCGACGATCGGTCCATCGAATCCCTACGAGACAAGAGGTAAAGTTGATCCCCACTACAAGAGCTACGCGTGGATAGGGTGTAATCCAAAGAATCACTTAGAAGTAGACAAGTGGCATGAGAGGACAAGTTCTCTTGGCTGACTTGACCCAGCGGTTTGGGAGGTAAAAGAAGAGAGAGAAGAAAGAGTTTAGAGAGGCTCTACCTTCTGCATATTTTCTCTGATCGGTTTAGTGAATACGTGGACCTGCAGATCCACGGGCCGTGACTAAGCTTTTAAATGGAAGGAAAATGTGAAAGAAAATATGGGTTGATTTGAGTTTTGGAAAATTCGTCCTCGGAGAGCGGTTTTGCTTTGGGTCGCCACTTACTTTTATTTTTATTTTTAAGTGGGGAAAACCAGTAGAACAAAAAACCCCAATGACTCCAGTATGGAAAAAGCGGTCTGCGAAAACTAGATTTTTGGGTCAGGGATCAGATTACCTATCGGGAAGGTGCCATTATGGTACTTCTTAGGCGAGACTTCGGTCTCTACTAGTGAATTGGGTATGTGGGAGGCATATGGATTGGCATCGGATAGTCCTCATAGGCTAAATATACAACAGGTCGGACCCGAGCTAATTGGTATCAAAGCGTGCTTTAAAACACTCAACCAGCGAAAATGGGTGCGTACCTCGGTCCACGACCCACATTCTATCAAAAGTTAGCCAACAAACATAGCAAACATGCATGACACTCAAACACAAAGCATCCATCAAAATGAAATTATTTTTGACACTAAAGTACATACACGTGATTCTTGATTTGTATAAGAGGTCGAGTCAACGTTTCGAGCATCTTGTTCTCAAAATTAAATATAAAAAAGCAAAGCATGCTAGGAGAAACCATACATTGCATCTCAACCACTCGTGATGCTACGACACTTGTCGGCTATACAAACACGTCTATCCATCTCAAAAAATCGGTCTCGACAAAACACTAGATTATTGGTGTAACTAATCACCCTTGGACACGCAGACCCTGATTCTCAAGTCAAAATGGAACCACATTAGCCGGAAATAAACCCCATTTCAGACCCTAAATATAGCCTACGTGATTTAGGGAGAATGGGCTGGACTATAGATCATGGGCTAATTAAGGCGAAATCGAAGGACCCTTACGAAACCCTGACAAAGCGACCGATCTAGTTCCCCAACGGTTCCAGCCGGTTGAAACTCAAAATTTTGTAGAACCTTCCTCAAAGATTCATGAATCAACAAGACAAAGGAGTTCAATTAAACTCTGATAACCCGAGAATAACACAAACAAATCAAACCACCCAAGCTTTGCCGTTCGACAAAAGTAGAACCAAATGGCCGGCTGGTTTAGGTTTTTGACAGTCCAGATGGTTGACAAAAATATTCAAAAATCTTAGGGCCCTTCCTTACAAAGTCAGGAATCAACAAGACAAACGGAGTTCCAATTCCGACTCGAATAACCAAGAACCCGACACAAACAAATCAAACCACCCAAAGCTGCCGTTCCGACGGCCCGAACCGTGGTAGAAATTTGGTTTGGTTTCCCTAACCGTCTGGGCGGTTGAAAATATTGAAAAATGTCAAGTCTTCTTTAAGAAGTCGGAATCCAAAAAAACAAACGTTGATTGATTCTCAGCTCGAATGATGAGAGAACCAACGAGAAACAAAATCAAACCACCCAAACTCTTGCGTAACAGCCGTTCCAGCAAACCAAACCAAATGGACCCGGTGGTTCCAGTTTTCCAACTGGTCTAGACGGTTGATAAAATATTGAAAAATTTTCAAGTCTTCTTTAAAGGTCAGAAATCCAAAAAAACAACGGTGATTGATTCTCAGCTCGGATGAGAGTGAGAACCAACCAAAACAAATCAAGCTACTTGGCGCCGTTCAGCGAAGCCGTTGAATGATACGTATGAGCGTGAAAACCGGTTCAAATGGTTGAGTAAAACCCTAAGAATTTGGTCAGAATATCCTGTATAGAATAGAGTGGAGCCAGGTTCCATTTCTTACCTCTTCACATAAGCAGCTGAACAGAAACCCAGCTATCCGGAAAAATCCGACCAAGCGATGTGTCGAGCAGAGTGCCCCTCCAAGGTTTCTTCCAATCTGATCTCTCTATGTCCTTTTATACTAATTCCCACCTCCAGCCATCAAAGCCTCTTCGTTTTTCTCTCCTTCAAGCTTTGGAAAGAGCCCCAATCAGTCTCGAAGTCTTCCCATTCCTCCTCCTCGTTCCCGTGAAATTTGATCACTTAAGTTTTCAGCTTGCTTCACCCTGATATCCACATGGTTCATGGTGGGCTGTATGTTTCCCTAAGACAAGGCTCAAAATAGACCCTGGCCCTTCCCAAGGTTGAGCTGGAGCTTATGGGTGCCGAACCATTGGGATTTGGGCTCGAAATCACAAAAAGCAGTGCTCCACACAGAAAATTTGTCCCAACTAACCGGTTGGGCGGATACTGACCAGTCGGCGGGTTGAGAAAATTATGAAATTTGGATGAATAACCTGAAGAATAAGGAGATCAAAAAACTGATTGCACCATTCTAAGTTTGGATGAGGAGATATGATCAAAACAAGGAGTCTTTGCAATCACCCAAAAAACGGTGTTGTATACATACTACATCGTGAACGGTCGAACCGATTGGTCGAAGAGACGGTTGACCAAAATTATGAATTTTAACACAAACCTCCTTAGCGAATAAAGATCAACAAAACAAACAATGAACAATTAAGGCTCGGACAGAAAAAGGAGATCTGATCGAAAGCAATTTCCGAAGTCTTTCGGAATATGACATACTCGTAAACTCAGTTAAGGCTAAACCCTTGAGCCACTTGCTTCCTATGGCACGATGCGATAACGACCTCATTGACACTCGTGAAATACATACGCCTCAATGGACCATATACAGATTTAGGGCTCGGAGAAAGACCCGGCCTAAAGGGCCTAAATGGTGTTATATGAGGAAACTGATAAGGTGAGTATGACACCTGAGGATAAATGCAAGTGCTTAGGACAAAATTGAGGGTCTCTGAATATGCCACCCTCTTGATAGAGTGAATGAGCAGTGAATCGTGGGTGCGAAGTGCAAGCGATGCAAAGTGGGAAGCCGACTCTAGTGAAGACTGAATAGACCAACGGTTTGTCCCACTTACTGTATTGAAGGATAAGCGGGCAGTCGCTCAGATTGAAGGACTTAAAGAAAACAAGTCACGATGCATGGGAAGATGAGTGATTTGGACATAATCTTAGGGAAAAGATAATGACATCCAGGAACTATCTGGGAGAAGATGAGATGCCAGACCGAGCTCACGAGAAGGTCGAGGCGAAACAGAAAAATATTGGATCAGGTGAGTCTGGAAAAGGTGGAATCTGGCGAGTCGAAAGGTGGAATGCGGGGCGGTACGGAAATGTGGGATCGGGGCGAGTGGAAGGTAACATCCAGGGTGAGTGGGAAAGGTGGGATCCGGTGGTGTTGGAAATGTGGGATGCAGGCGAGTGCCGAGTGTGAGATGCGGGCGAGTGCCCGGGGGAAATGTGGGATGCAGGCGAAGTGCCGGAAATGTGGGATCTGGGCAAGTACCAGAAATGTGGGATCTGGGCAAGTACTAGGAAGGTGGGATCTGGGCGAGTACCAGAAATGTGGGATCCGGGAAAGTATCGGAAGGTAATGGGAGGCTGATGGAAGAGTGCATCTAGTTGATCTGAAAATGGTAGAATCCGGGCGAGTTCCGGGAAGGTGGGATCTGGGCGAGTACCAGAAAATGGTAGGATCCGGGCGAGTTAGGGAAGGGTGGGATACGGGCGAGTGCAGGGGAAAATGGTAGGATCAGGGCGAGTTCAGGGAAGGTGGATCGGGCGAGTGCGGGAAGGTGGCCGGGTGAGTGCGGAAAGGTAGGATCAGTCTTTGGAAATGTGGGATCACGGCGAGTGCCGGGATGTGGGATACGGGCGAGTACCGAATGTGGGATCGGTGATGCAGGAAGTGGCGCATCCGGGTGGTCCAGGAAGGTGGGATCAGAGCAAGTGTCGGAGGTAAAATCGGTGAGTGCGGGAAAGGTATGATCGGATGATCTTGATATGGGATGCAGGCGAGTCTGAGAAATGAGGGGATCTGAGCGAGTACGGGAAATGTGGGATCAGGGCGATCTTAGGAAGGTAACATCCGGGTGGTGTCGGAAAGGTAGGATCAGAAGAGTGTCGGAGGAATTAAAATCAGTTGAGTCTTAGGAAGGTAGGCTCAGGCGATCACAGAATGGGGATCTGGCCAAAGGCTCTAGACGAACTAAAGCCCGATGGGATGACCTAAGCTGAGGCTACATAATGGAAACTTGGGAGTGCTTAGGTTGAGATGCGACCTTGATGACAAAGGGTATGCCACAGGTGTGACGTCGAGAAAAGTGCCACGTGAATGATAGCGACGAACTTAATAACAAGGCGAAAATAAAGGGACACTTACAGCAGGACAATCTCACAAATGTGACCAAGGGTGAAAAGAAAGGGTTATGCCTCGATTACGAATTATCGCGCCATGTGAAATCTCATAGCGCACATCTTTGTCAAAGTCGGAGAGCTGAAAACATCACAATCACTCATTCGTTAAAAAAAAATCAATCATTTCATTCCATAAGACTAATATAAGGTATGCCCCAGTGTGCACATCTGATATGCAAGTGCCTTGATGAAAAAAAACTCTGAAATAAATTTCTGAAGAACGTCGATGCGAACAAGCGAAACGAAGACAACATATGGGGTGTGTGCGGCACCCACGTGAGTTGACAAATATCCATGAATCGACTCCAGGCCCACTTAGAAGCACTACGCTATATAGAGAAAACCCGGCGCATGTAGAGAGCATACTCCAACTTTGATGCCAAAACATCTCTAGGTGAAATGGAACATGAAAATGTATATGCGTGCAGGCCAATGCCGACATGAAGGATGGGGGTATGCCCAGTGTGAGCGTGTCAAAGCATAAAGCTAATGGGTATCCATGGTCGGAGCTCTGTAGCCGTTGATGAAATTGCTGAAACACTTTCAGATTATACTCGCGTCGGAGTCTTGCATTTTCATGTTGATTTGGCATTGTTTATATAATTTTAGTGTTAGATTCCTTATTTTAGTTTTGTTTTGGAATACGAGGCATGATGAAGAAGCGAAAAGAACCTTAAGGAGCCATTTTGGAGAAATGAGGAGCATGCGAGTCAGCGCCACGTCGCGGCGTCTCAGCGTCAGCGGCGTGCCAATCGCGGCGTGGGGGTCGACAAAATGCAGTCAACCCGATCCGCGCGACCGCTGACGTCACCACGTGTGACGTCACCTCAGCGACGTCCATTTCCAAAAATCTGCATCTCATCATTAAATGCGAGGGGGCTCGGGATTTTGGGGCATTGAAGAACGTGCGGCCAGAGACACGGAATTGGAGAACCGGCAACACAGACTTCAAGGATCTCCTTGGATTTTTGTATTGGTTTTTCATTATTGTTTTGATTATTTTTGGATCACATGAGGATGTTCTTCACATTACATATTTTGTTTCTTTCTTTCATGATGTTCTAAACTCATTTCTAGGGTTACATCAAACCCTGTCATACGATATGGATTAAGGATTGATCTTTTATGTTATTCAATTGTTTATAAATTTAACCGAATCCTACTCTATACATGGTTAATTATATGATAATGTTTGTGACATTAGCATAGCGCGCGATCAGGGTCGAGAGATGAAGTCGGTCTGGGTAGAGTAGCCTTGGTGGTCGGTCCAATGAGGATATTCGGACCTGAAGGTGGTATCTAGGGGCAGAACATTTAAGCATTTTGGAATACCGAGTCGAGATAGAGATATACTCGATTCTATTTGCGAGATAGGCGGATATACCTCGAGAGAGGATATCTCGTGGCGAATCACCTCACCATAGAGCGGATTATAAATGTGTTGAATAACAATCTCTTTAAACAATCCATTGAATGTGACGAGGGAGATATAACCCTAGGCTTTATGACACTTTAATTAAATCAACCAGTTAAGTTAGTTTTTACATAATTGAAATCGCAAAGTCATTCTTCGAGATATTGTCTGGCAAAATCTCTGTGAATTATTTGCCTTTCCTGTGGATCGATATCATGCACGTTAAGTACTATATTGCAGGGCTCACAGCGTGCACTTGCATAGGCATTCATTTTATACAGCGTTTTCGGCTGTCGAGTTTTTGGCGCGGATTCTTAGGAAGTGAAGACTTAAATTGATATAGAGTAGTAAGTACGTAGATAGTGATAGAAATTTTCTTTACTTTTGTTTTATTTGTTACAAGTCTTTGGTAATTTGGTTTCGCGGCTTGTGTGTTATTGTGCGATCACGGGGTTCGGTGAGTACATGCGGCAATGAGATCGAACTATCGACACGTGTGATCTGAGCGAAAGACCTGCGCGGATTAGCGTAGGAAGCGAAGAGCGAGCAGTTGAATCCTACGGTCATGGAAAACACGGAAGAAACGGGAGTTTGGTGTTAAAGACCAAGCGAAGCCGCAGAGAAGTGAAATGGGAATCCGCGGGAGGTCGGCCCGGACCATTTATCGGCAGACGATCGTATATGCCCCGAATGAGTTCGTAAATACAGCCGGTATTGTCGCGAGCGACTATCGAGGCGGCCGCAGATTCAAGCGAACAACCGAATTGAAGTCGATCCGCAGTCTTTGGATCGCCCGGAGACATCTTATTCCATGGACTACCTCGTGAGAACCAAACATACATTGACTAATTTTCTCGAGTTCGATACTATCAAGTATAACGAGTCTGCGGAAGCGGTAAAATTTAAAGCATTCCATTCTGTCCTCGGGGATAAAGAGCGAACAGTTCTTGATCGTGTACGAGATTATTATCGTGTGACACATTTTAAATTTCTGACCAAGTTCTTTTACAGTCGAAAATTGCACAACTTGTCAGAGATCCAACATTTAGACTGACTTGGGGAGGAGCTTTTGGTACGAGGTATGGGGCGGGTTCATGAATTATTGAGGAAGTGTCCCACAGACTAACCGGATGGATCTGAAAGTCCACACACAGCCTACAATGGTACAAGAAACAATGACGATGATCAATTCTTATTTGGAGGATCCTTGATGAAGAAAACCTGGTCCAGTGTGAGATTCTAGAGGCATGGCGACAATACTAATCGATGCTTTAGAGAGAAAGTATACCGGTGAATACGTGGGTGGCACGCCAGACAATCACGATCCTCAACAATCTGGTCAATCATGTGCCACGGCTAACTAAGCGATTGAATAAACGAGAACTGACTAATGCCACTCTGAGTTGACCCCAGGAATTGTGTGAATTTTGTAGGGGGTCAGCATAGTAGTCTGGATTGTCGGTCGGGAAACCTATCGTAAACGGCTCGAGTCGTGTCGAGGTTCGGTCGAATCAATCACGCGGCCGGGGACCATTATGGGAAAGCGGCTACGGAATCGAATCGGGGGACAAGGGTGGCGTAACAATCGAACCGAGCGGTCGAAACTATCGAGGTATGGGTGGCGAGATAATCGAGAACAATATACCATCAAGCTAGGATAGTGAACCACCTCTGAGAAAAAGGTAGACTTAGAGACAAGCCCTAGCAAAGATGCTCACCTCACACACACCTTCATGAATGAGACCAAAGGCAAATATGCAGCGACGACAGCCCGATTGAAAAACCAAGCGGCACGGTTGAAATGCGGAGGTACGGATGGGGCGAATGGCGATCTATTGACAGAGAAGCGCGGGGTTCCTTGCGAAGCAATTCGGAGGTAAACCTGGGGAGAGGAAAGAAGTCTTGCAAGGCCATCACTCAGGAGTGGAAAGGTTGGAAATCCGGGTCGCGGCTAGCGGTAAGAGCGAAGAATTAAGGAAGCAGGAACCAGGCATCCTAAAGGCCAAATCTGAGATGAGCAACCTAGAGATCTGAGGTAATCAAAGATAATAAAGTTAGGGAAGGCAGTGAAGCAGGACAAAACGGATGAACTGTCATACCAGTTCCGATCCTCGGAGGTTGAAGAAAGGTAAGTTAGAAACCATTGCAAAATTTGCCCTGACATCTTCAAACACATATTAATATACCCTTTTGAAACCTTTGGAGAACATACCCAGGATTACGTGAATTCATGAAAAGATCTTGGCAAGTAAGAAGAAGTTAGAGGAATATGGGACCATGGCTTTAGCGGAATGCGGTGCCATCTGAAATTCCCCGAGCAGAGATCTGGCGGCTTTGCTATCACGGGTTCTCTATAGGGGCCAAGTATCTGGAAAAGCTACGCGTAATCGATTTAGGAGACCAGCATCGCAACTTGATCTGCTTTTCGATGTTTAAAGGCTAAAGTGGGGAGCCAAAATCGACCACAATCGGTTGCAACTTGAGATAGGTCTTATCAACATCCTCGGGGTATAATCGAAAATGTCCCCAGTAAAAGTTGGTAGAACCGTTCTTCGGCGGACTTAGTCATTCTAGACATGGAGAAGGCATTTCGGTTCAATTATACTCGGTAGACCGCTTCGGCCACGGAAAAGCTCAAATCAATGTGCAAGAAGGTGAACTCAAATTGAGAGTCAAGGAGAGAAGATCATTTCATGTATTCCGACCAGTAGGCATCAGGACGTGATCCAAATGAAGATATCTCGAACTTCATTATACGGAGATTTTTCTGCGAGACAAGTGAATAACTTCCAGGAAAAGCCTATTATTGCACAGAAAGACACTGAGGAGAGAAAGTACATGAACAGAAGAGTATTTCATCCACCTTGAGCATGGGATTGTACTGCTAAAAGGAGACGCGTAAAAATTTCCCGCTCTTCTAAGAATATCGCACCGCGAGATTGAGTGATCGGGCTAACGACATTAAACATAGCTTCTTGGGAGCAACTGAGTGTTCTTAAATTCTGCTTGGGTTTTAAAGTTCTATAAGTTATTTTCAGCAATTTTTGGTTTCTAGTTGTGTTCATGATCAATGTTTTTGTTTGTTGGTTTAATTACGGGACCGAGGCGTGGGTGCGGGTCTTCTGGCGATGTTGATGACAGAATCAAGTTCACACGTGGAGTTCTCGAAAAAGTGGGCTGCATAATGTCGAATTTCTTGGGAGACCTTCTACGTCGCGTCGCGGCGTGGACTTCTCCGCGTCTGCTGGCGTCATTTAACACTTTATACGTCCGTCGCGGTGGGATTCTCACGTCGCGACGTGGACTTTTCACGTCGCGACGTCACTTATACACGTCGCGACGTCAAATTGTAAGGCTCTCTGTCACGTCGCGACGTGGGATTCTCACGTCTCGACGTGGACTTCTCACGTCGCGACGTCATTTTGACACGTCGCGACGTCATTTGGTCACCTCGCTGTCGTGTGACGTGAATCTCCCGCGTCAGCGGCGTCATTTTGACATGCTCTACGCCCGCGTCGGCGGCGTCGCTAAATCAAGCTCTGTCATTGACGTGGCCTCGCCGCGTCGCTGACGTGGGGCTGGTTTAAACCAAGAATAGGCCACATTTTTGGCCTTTCACGCACCATCTCCTCCCGAAACCCCTAGCCTTCGCTGCCTGTAGACTCGGGCCAGATAAGAGATCTTCTCTTTGCTCGTCGACCTCTGTAAGTCACCCACATTGGCCGGTTTTGGACCATAGTGGCTTCTCCACCACTGTGTGTCGTTCTAACTAGTATAGTCGTTTAGGGTTTCTTTATGTGTTTTTGGGTAACTAGAGGTCTTTTAGGGGTCGTTTGGTTCAACTAGATTCATTAGGGTTTTTGAATCACTCTTTTAGGTCTTGATTAGTCTTTAGGTAGTGTTTAGTTAATTTCTTTTGTCGATGCGTATTAGGTGTTTGTTATTTGGTTTAACTTAGGATGCGGCAAGCGGCAAAGTTGCACCTTGAAGCGGTCGAGACGTGAGGCCAGGCTCCCACGTTCGTGCCTCGCGTTTTGTAAGCGGATCTTGCATGGATCGGTTTAGCATAATTTCTTGGCTTAGTCGCCGTTGAGAGAGGGGTTTCACCACCCAGGCGGATTTTTAGCAAAACTGCTCCGGGGCCAAGGGTTGGCGTGCTGTGCCAACCCCTGCGCCGGCGCCATGGTAGTTCGAATTCTCACGTAGCCTTGCCTCCCACGTCTCAAAGGTCGAGGTGCGAGGTGTATTGGTCGACTTCTGCGCGGTGTCGATCAATAGCTAATATGGCCTCGAGCATATCCGCAGGCCTTTGATCAGCCATGAGCACTTTGACTACCATGAGGTCATCAGGAGTGTTGACCCGAAGGTCGAGAGTGCGTGGTAGATCAATAAGCGGGACTTGGTAAATTTCAAGGCCAAGCATTTGGCGCTGCATTCCCTAGGTGTGGCATCACTTTATCGCCGGCGTCTTATACGGCGGCGATGTGTGTGAGGTGGCCTTGGCGCTCCTTGCTGGCTACGCTATCTTACCGGGATATACCATTTGGCGATTGGGCGAGGTTATCGGATGCCATCCTCCATAGCGGGATGCGAAATGAACTGGGGCACCACTTTTACGATGTTGGCTTGTGCAAACAAGCCGGTGCCTGACACCAATAGTTTCAGCCCCGCGATTAAGACCATATCGGTCGGCGGGACACACACAGGTGTCCGCGGCGAGGTTTGCTGGCTCGGGCCATGAGCCCTCGAGACGGACGAGCTTCAGTGCTCCGGGCTCGCTATGGATTCTGGGTGGCACCCGGGGAGGACATTGGCCGATCCTCGTCTCGGCCTGCCACCTCCGCCCTCGCGGCTCGGGCGACCGCTCCCTCTAGTCCTTCCCAGATATTTGAGACCGGTGCTCTCACTCACGAGCGTTTTGGCGCGTGCGGGGGATGAGACCCGGGAGCCTGAGTCCCTGGGTTACTCAGAGGCGCATGCTGGAGGCGCTGGCGTCAGCGACATGCGCGCGATTACGGCCAATCAGGCCATCATTCTACGGCAAATGGCGGGCTATAGAGCCCCAGGCTCGCGGCTCACGGCTTTACCAGCCACGCCCGCAGTCGCGCGATGATCTCTGGGGTCACTTACCCTCATGTTTTATTTTGCGATTGAACCTTTGGATCTTTGTTTGGGGGGCTTATTTTGTTCGGATACTATGTTTTGTTTATCTTTACTTTATTTGCGTTGTTTTTAGTTTTTAGTAGTTTATAGTATTGTTAGTTGTTAGCATTTGGGACATGTTTGTTTTTAGTATTGCATGGAGTTGTAGGTAGTGTTAGTATTTGTTTGAGTTATTGTGCATCGCATATTTTGCTTATGTTGGTGGAAGTCGAGTTGTTAGTTGTTTGTTGTTTGAGATATTCATGCATAATGTAGTAATTGCATTCAGTTGTGCCATGTTGAAAATTGAGGATCAGATTTTAGATTGAATTCACTATAGATTTGTTCAGATGCATACATTTGTTTGATGCTCGATGAGCTAGATTGAATAGGTGAAAAGGCTAGTGAACCAATTAGGATAATTCGAAAACCAATTCTCAAAAACTCTATCCGCTTTCACGCAGTGGCGGTCGAGTATGCATAAGTACCGAACCCGACTACTGATGCGACCCGACTGGGGAGATTGAACCATTTGGTGATAGGACACTGAAGCAAAGAGAGTTGCCATCGAAATTTGACCAAAAAGAGAAAAATACAAAAACATATGAGAAAAAGAGAAAAAGAAAAAGAAATAAAAATAGGCATATGCATAAGAATAAAGCGGGATCATCAATCGAATCTCGAGACGCAGTGTGGGGGCTATCAAAACTGTGCGAGCCAGGCGGCGGGAGTCAGTGACTTCACTGCCCGTTACATGGGACGGATGGATCATTCCGCGCGACCTAGGGCCATCGAGTTTGGTTGAGTGTTAGAATTCGAGATTTGAAGAGACTTAATGCACAGTGCCCTTAACCAGCGTGGGAGTCACAGTGGATCCCATTACAGAGACACTTAGCTAAACTGCGCACTGGATCGCCTTCCATTTTGTTTTGGTACATAGGAAATTCTAGATATGTAGACATGAATAATTGGGTGCGTTCCTATCCTTGTCTAGTTCGATTCTTCCTAATAAATTAGGTTGAACTTAAGTTTAGGTATCGGAACTCAGGCATATTCTGGAGGTCACCTACCATAGGCACATAGGGTTTTGGGAACGGCCATTGAACACTATGGGAGTGGATGCACTAGTCAGTTTCACATACCTCAATCGAAGTCACCGAAAGTCAAATATCTGTATGCCTTCATTGAACATCGAGCAAAACAGTGGGTATGTGAATCGATCCAGGTGAGTCCTATTTTTCAGCATGGCATTCTTGTCTTAGTGTAGGTTGCATGAGTGTCGGGTGTGTGTCTGTTTAGAGTCGGTTCTTGCTTGAGGGCAAGCCGAGAAATTAAGTTGGGGGTGTGATGAGTCGCCATGGAAACACTTCAGTTATACTCGCGTCAGTCTTGCATTTTCATGTTGATTTGTTATTTATATAATTTTAGTGTTAGATTCCTTATTTAGTTTTGTTTTTGGAATACGAGGCATGATGAGCGAAAGAACAACACGGAAGCCATTTAGATGAGGAGCATGCAAGGGAAGTCAACGCCGCGTCGCGGCGTCTCACGTCGCTGACGTCACCAATCCGCGACGTGGGGGTCAGCAATCTGAAGTCGACCGGTCACCACGTCGCGACGTCAGCTTCAATCACGCATCTCATCATTAAATGCGGGGGGCTCGGGTTTTGGGGCATTGAAGAGCGTGCGGCGGAGACAGGTGGAGAACTGCGGCCACAGGACTTCAAGGATCTCAGCGGACTTTGTATTGGTTTTTCATTATTGTTTTGATTATTTTTTGGATCACATGAGGATGTTCTTCACATTACATATTTTGTTTCTTTCTTTCATGATGTTCCTAAATATTTCTGAGGTTACATCAAACCACGTCATCACGATATGGATTAAGGATTGATCTTTTATGTTATTGATTGTTTATAAATTGTCGAATCTACTCTATACACCTTGGATTAAATTATATGATAATGTTTGGCCGACATTAGCACATGGCGCCTTTGAAGATCAGAGATTCGAGAGATGAGGGTATTCGGGGATGCGAATTTAGAGTAACCATTGATTCAGTCAATAGAGATGTCCGGACACGAAGGTGGTATCTAGAGCGAACATTTAAGCATTTTGGAATCTTAGAGTCGAGATAGAGGATATGCACCGATTCTATTTCTGCGAGATAGTGGATATACCTCGAGGAGAGAGGATATCTGGTAAGAGCTTAAGATCCACCTCACCATGGCGGATTATAATCATGGTGAATAACAATCTCTTTAGAAAAACAATCCATTGAATGTGAGGAGATATAACCCCTAGGCTTTAAACAACACTTTAATTAAATCAACGGTTAAGTTAGTTTTACATACGTGAAATCCCATGCTAAAAGTCATTCTTGGATATTGTACGGCGAAGTCGTAGTCAATTTACCTTTCCTGTGGATACGTATCATGCGTTAAATTTACACTATATTGCCGGGGCTACGTGTGCACTTGCGCGCCCAGGCAATTCATTTATACGGCGTTTTTCGACTGTCCCGATCGTGCAGCCTTGATCATGGACGATATGGCGAATGGAAATGATATGTGACCCTCGATACTTCGAACGAGACACATCGGCATCCATTACTCAATCGATGACGGAACTGTCACATGTAAAATGCTTGACAAACACGAAGTCTCATGGTCTCGGGGTGGTCTTACGACTCGGACCGTAATGTGAGCGGGGGTGAAAGGTGAATGACATGATGGAAACAAAGGCCCGATACTTGATAAATCTTGCCAAACCCTTATGCCTTGTGATGTCAAATATTAAGGATCATGTGAGCAATGTGACTCAACCAACATCTTGAATGAACAATGTGAAATGACAAGTGAAGTGCACGAAAGGACAGATGTCTCTTAGAAGTGAAGGCGATGATCGATAAGAGTAGAAGAAAGGCTGAAAGTGATAAGAAAATGATGAATGGATAAAGCGGAAAAAAGGAAAACAAAATTTGGGATACAAATGTAGCAATGTATGACAATGACAGATGCTTCGTCCCAAGAGCGTCAAGTCAAGCAAGTCAACATAAGATGGGAGTAGTGATGCAGGTAATGATCAAGGGGACTAGTGAAGCAACGAACCTGTACGATGTGTTGCAGTCCATGGAGAAAGATCGCACAATCTTTCACTCAACCCTCGGAGAATAAATCTCTCAAACCTAAATGAGTAACGAATATCAAACAAACACACTTTTTTTTTGCTTTTTTCATTTTGTTTGTTTCTTGTTTTTTTTTTTTTGTTTTTGTTTTTGTTTTTTTGAGTCGAACCTTCAAAGTAGGTCGAATGCCATACTAACACAATCCAGCCATCGTAACCTCCAAGCCTCTAAGCCCAGTGGTCCCCTCGGCAAAATCCGGGATCAAAACCTATAGGCGGAATGAAGGGTGTGACAAACTGTGGTAGCTGGGATGAGGAAGCGTGTCATCATCATACAAAAGGAGATAAAAATTAAACAAATAGAGATGATAGAAACTAGACTAGATAGATGTTATGAAGTGCAAAATGGAAAGAAAGAAACAGCGTGATGCGAGAAAGAACAAACAAAAGAATGTCACAATGCTCATAATGCTCCGCATATCGAATAAATGAAAGCGCCTGAGGGGTAGCCCCTGACCAATTCGGGGAAAAAAAAAGTATACGAAATTTGAATGAAAGAATAGGCCATAATAGCGGTGTGAGGCTCGAAAGGGCTAGCGATAGGATATATCGATGTATGGGTGTGTAATAGGGAATATAGCTTTTCAAGTGATGGCCACCATCCTCTAACCATGATCTCGGCGTAAAACCTCTTGGTGATCCAGTTGGTAGCTCACGTGAGCGATTTAGTCTGGGTGCGTCTGACCGGTGCTCCTCTTGAGTCGGATCTCGGATGACATAAGGCCGCTCGGTCGGTCTAAGCTTTCCTCAGGGTTCGTTGATCAATCCGGAGGACCTTCAAGCAGACTAGGTCGCCTTTACGAAACTTCACGGAAGCGACCGCTTTTACAAATGCACAGTCGTTTTCCTCGATAAACTGAACATGATCTGCTTTGCCCTGTCTCCTCATCAGGTGATGCGCATACAAGCAGTTGGTTGAGGCCTCTCCATCCCCATCCCATCATGAATATCTCATCTCCCAAACTCAAATCGAATGTACCCCCGAAGTGGAGGTGCGACTCAGTGTCATGAGTGGGGAGGCGGATGCAGCATAGTCACTTGAGCGTCCTAAATCAGCGAGCCTTGTTGTCGAGTGCGAATAGCATGCCTCGGTCACGCCTGATTATGCAATATCATGTTGACTCTTTGATGATAAGCACGGTGAGTCATCACGAATCCGGGTGGGGTGGCTGTAGTGGTGGTGCAGGTGGTAGTGGAATAATCCAGACCCCCTTGACCCGATCTTTGAAATGCTCGGCTCGGTGTGGCGTCCCGAGGTTGTGTAAATTGCTGCTTAGGCCTCGGTGGAGGTGGTGCTACATCTTGCGATGGTCTTTATTACAAGTGGCCTCTTGGGGGCGCTGTGCAGCATATCTTGGTACATTGGTGTTTGATGTAGAAAAGTAGGCCCGTAGAGCTGAAAATTAGTTAGTGCAATGTGACCCATACATCATCGGTAAGGAGTGTCGCGTCTACGAACGGAGGGTGACGTGGGGATCTTTGTCCTGTCATGCCAATGGCACCAACATCGATAGTGCGGGTCCGAGCCCGGCTTATTCCCTTTAGTCACGAAGGAGAAGAGTCTGCCATAATCCTCTGGAATATGCCCTCACTCAATGCTATGGGGGCTGAACCCCGATGATCCCGAGTACACCATGGGAAGCCCTTGAGATGCTGTAGAAATTTGAATTCTTAGCGTAATCATCTTTGATGCGATCGCGCTAAATTCTATCTGTCGGTGCTATCTTCTCCCTCCATCGGGATAAATGAAGTAAGCTTGACTCATCAGGCCTCTGCACGAGGGCCTCGACTCTCTCGAGATCATCCACTCGGTATTAAAAGATTGCTGTCCCGATAAACTCTTGTCCCAAATCGGGCCGTATCCTACGCCTCGAGAAGAGATTGATAGTCTGAGCCAGCGGCGACTCGCACCAAGCGACAGAGGAAAAGCATGATCATGCATTGCCTCATCCGATGTGCGGCGCTAACAAGTATTTGTATAACTACAAGTGAATACGGGGGCACCCTATCCCGGTGTACCTCTCAATGTCTTGCATGTGGAACTCAGTGCGGCTGCCTTGGAAAGGTCATCATATCAGTCGACTATAACTCCATCGGAAACATGCAGAGACCTGATCCTCTACTCAATCCCTATCGTCACGGGCTGAGTGTTATCAATAATCGGTGCGGGGGTCACAGAGAATGTATTCGGTGGCCATGTAGAACAAAGCTCAACTGCGGGGCTAGTTAGACCCGTGGTGGTGGTGGAGGTGGAGCACATATAGTCTGTTATGCAATTAAGTTGGATAATGGTGGGGGTAGTGGAGGTGGAACGTATAGTCTGTATGCAGTGGTCAGATGATGGTGGTGGTGGAGGAGGTGCGATAGAGTCATACGGGGTCTCCCAGCGAAATTGGCAATGGTTAGATTTTGATGCCCGTGATCTACATCCCGATCCCGAATAGCATCGGGAGAGATGTCGCAGGTATCATTAATCTCGACCAGGTCGACGGTAGCGTGCGAGATTATATCTCTAGTTTGATGCACTGCTCTGGCCCGTGTGGATCACGAATCTGGCACAAGTCTACCTCCGTCAAGTCGAGCTGGGACCAGTCGCTCTTAGTTAACAATCTACAAGGAAAGGGGCGTGCCAGGTCCATTAATCTATCAATCGAGAAAATCAATCCGATGTCTGATCCACAATGAAATCCTCTAAGGGAATGAACGGACATGTGACATCAACGGCTAATCGATGAGGCCCCACATGCGGGGCGAGGTCGACATGGTAATACCTTAGGGGTAAGGCGGTCAAAAAGCTAACAAAGAAAAGCAAGTCTAAAAGGCTAGATGACGGTACCCACGAGTTATGTAGGAATCTAATCAATAATCAATCAACAATCACAATGACTACTTGGCCACGCATGTATCCATGAAATCTAGCTTTCAGTACATGTGGGTCTTCATTGCTCAGGACATCGAGTCGTCTCCATGGTGCTCATACATCGATGTAGCCGGATTCTTCAAACCTGCAGGTGGGTGAGGCGGTTAGGATGAGCTCCCAAATGCTCAAGCGTCGAGTGGAATCATCCGGTAGGACCCGTCATTGAGTGAGTTCTTGTTGTGCCTGACCGCAGTGAAATGATGAGTCTCTGGCAGAAGATCATGACAACAATGCCTAAAGATATCCCACCAAAATCTACAGCACAAACTAACCATCTATGCCAATAAGAAACATATAGCTGAGTACCAAATCAACCATGAACAAACATCTTTAGAATCGATAGGTGAACACACAAGCATAAACAAACCATAAGTGTGGCACGAAATACCCGACGAGTTTTGATCATGATCGTCTATGCGTAGAGCCTGTGGTCGAGAGAACCATGCGCTCAATATACCCAACTCAAGTTCAAGCAGTCCTCTTATGAAACCGGAGATTACGGTTCGATCCCGAACAGTCGCCAATTTGTGGACCTACCCGATCCACGGGCCGGCGCGACTCGCTTTTAAATGGAAGGAAAATATGAAAAGAAAATGTGGGTTGATTTTCGAGTTTTGGAAAATCGTCCTCGGAGGAACGGTTTTGCTTTGGAGTCGCCACTTACTTTTATTTTATTTTTAAGTGGGGAAAAACCAAGTAAGAACAAAACTGATGACTCCGATTATGGAAAAAAGCGATGCGAAAACTAGATTTTTTGGGTCAGGGATCGGATTACTCTCCGGAAGGTACTTCATATGGTGGCACCCTTCTAGGCCGAACTCGGTCTCTACTAGTGAATTGGGTATGTGGGAAGCATATGGAGTCAAAAAATCAGTTAGTCGTAGGCTAAATATCCTGACAGATCGAATTGACCCTAATTGGTATCAAAGCGTACTTTAAACCTCTTGGCGAAAATGGTGCGTACCTACGGTCACGACCACGCGCTACATCAAGGTTAGCCAACAAACATAGCAAGCATGCATGGCACTCAAACACAAAGCATCCATGTGCGAAATTTATTGCCCAGCCTTCAAAGTACATACGTGGTCCCACCCAGCGCGTATAAGAGGTCAGTCAACGTTTCGGGCATACTGTTCTCAAAATTAAATATAAAAAGCAAAGCAAGCTAGGAGAAACCATACATTGCATCTCAGCCACTCATTGATGCTACAACACTTGTCCAGCTATACAAACACGTCTATCCATC
>JAEQBH010004063.1:0-275903 GCA_016808115.1 Tetrastigma voinierianum | reverse complement strand
GTGTGACTCGTTTGACTTTGTCCCATTTAACTCGAACCCACCTAATCAAACACCAAACCCAATGTTGATTCATTAACCATGCACTCACACCCATTTAATGCGATGTTCCCCAGGCATATGCAATGCAAAGATGTCATCAGATGTTGTATCATCAAATGGCAATGAATGCTACATGGACAACACAATCCACACCACTTACTAGGCCAGCACAATCACATCTCTCGTGATATGACTTTTCACACATCATTTCATTCATGTCAATATATCATACAAGCATATATTAACATTTACATTCAACTTGTCATTCTATGATCAAGCAACACACACACAAGCAAGCTTTATATGTAATGGCACACATAACACCATCACATGTCAATACGTTGGAATCCTCATATTAACATCCAAACAGGTCACTACAATGTCAAGTAGTGGCGCACTCACAAAATAGCCATGTCATGGCCATTTGCACACATAAATTCATCACATGTCAACATACTAGAGCACACACATTGACATCCAAACATGTCACCGCATGGCGACACACTCAAAACTACCACACAACGGCCCCTCAAGCAAGCCACAACAATCACAACTGACCACGACCGACCCCAAACATGCCATAAACACAAACCATAAACACAAGCCCCAAATAGTCACAGGCTCGCCTAGGCATAGCCTTCCTTTGCCTAGGCGAAGTGGTTCACCTAGGTGAGCAACAGGGCACAAGGATTGAAATTTCGGATATATCGGCCGATATATCGGCGATATATCGAATATCGGGCTTAATCGAAACGATTTTTAATACGTAAAATCGCTTCGCGAAAAAATGGTAAATATCTGAAAATATCGCGAAATATCGCCGAAATATCTGACCGACCAAATATCTAATAAATGTCACGCTGAGACGCGCTACATGAAAATTTTTTTGTTTTTTTCGGGATATATCGCCGACAGTATCGAAAATATCGCTGATATATCGTATATTTTCGAAGATATCACGATATATTTCCGCCGTAAAGCCAGGGCTCGATTTTCTTTATAACCAATCTGGCCCGTATCAACCCTCCTTTCAAATCCACATGGATCGATCCGATGGCCATTTGAACTGGGTTGATCCAATGCCCCAGACCCGATTAAAATGTGATCCAACGGTCAAATTTTTGATCCAACGGCCAGAAATTAAATCTAAACTTGATCCAACGGCTGAGGATTGATCCCAACGGCTAGAAGAAGATCCAACGGTCAGATTTTCACCAAAACTAAATCCAACGGTTAGAATTAAATCTTAATTATATTTTGACCATTCTATAGCCTTTTTGACCCAAAAAAATCCTATAAATACCACTCAAAATCACTCTATTTTCTCACAAACTCTCTCTACTCATCAAATCTTCATTTCATCTCAAATTTATTTTTCTTTGTTATATATCTCCAAAAAAGGTGGAATGGTGTTTATGGTTGAAGTTTCAAAATTTCCAACAAGATTAATTAAGGTATGTTCTAATTCTTATTGTATTTATGTTTTGTGTATTTAATAGTTTTACATTTATTTTTGTATTTATGTTAATTATATATTAGTTTGTTTTTTTTATACTCTCATATTACATTATAAATTTAATAAAATACAAATATATATTAGTCTAAGATAAATATCATATACTACTATAGTTTTATATTAGTTTTTTTTTTATAATTTCACATTAGATTATAAATTGCATAAAATATAAATATATATTATTTTAAGCTTTAAGGTAAATATCATATAATAATATGGTTTTATATAGTATAATAAATTTACTAGTGGTGTATTCTTTAAAATAACTATACATTAGTTTTTTTTTTTATAATTTCACATTGATTGGTAAATTGCATAAAATATAAATATATATTATTTTGCTTTAAGGTAAATATCATATAATAATATGGTTTTATATAGTATAATAAATTTAATAGTGGTGTATTCCTTTAAAATAACTATACATTAGTTTTTTTTTTTTTTTTAATTTCACATTAGGATTATAAATTGCATAAAATATAAATATATATTATTTTAAGCTTTAAAGTAAATATCATATAATAATATGGTTTTATATAGTATAATAAATTTTAATAGTGGTGTATTCTTTAAAATAACTATAAATTAGTTTTTTTTTTATAATACATTATATTATAAATTGCATAAAATACAAATATATATTAGTTTAAGCTTTAAGGTAAATATCATATAATAATATGGTTTTATATAGTATAATAAATTTATTAGTGGTGTATTCTTTAAAATAACTATACATTAGTTTTTTTTTTTTATAATTTAACATTAGATTATAAATCAAATAAAAGATATATATAGTTTAAGCCATAAATATTTACATATAATATGGTTTATATAGTATAATAAATTTAATAGTGGTGTATTCAAAATAACTATACATTAGTTTTTTTTTTTATAATTTCACATTAGATTATAAATTGCATAAAATACAAATATATATTAGTTTAAGCTTCAAGGTAAATATCATATAATAATATGGTTTTATATAGTATATAATAAATTTAATAGTGGTGTATTCTTTAAAATAACTATACATTAGTTTTTTTTTTTATAATTTCACATTAGATTATAAATTGTATAAAATACAAATATATATTAGCTTTCTAAGCTTCAAGGTAAATATCATATAATAATATGGTTTTATATAGTATATATAATAAATTTAATAGTGGTGTATTCCTTTAAAATAACTATACATTAGTTTTTTTTTTTTTTTAATTTCTACATTAGATTATAAATTGCATAAAATATAAATATATATTATTTTTAAGCTTTAAAGTAAATATCATATAATAACATGGTTTTATATACTATAATAAATTTAATATGCGTATTCTTTAAAATAACTACATCAGACTTATATATGTATGCATATTAATAAATTTTATATTAGTTAATATTATGTATGCATATTAATAAAATAATTAATCTTTCATGTTAGTTAATATTTTAAAGTAAGTTATATATTAGTTAATATTGTGTATATATATATAATAAATCTGTTGTTTTATATGAAAATAAATTCATTTTCAATTGTATAATAATAGGATGGCTAGTGGAAGTAATATTGGAGGCCGAGATCCAGCATGGAAATATTGCACACATATGGAGGAGAATAGAAATGGTACAATATGCAATTACTGTGGTTATGGGATAAGAAGGATTACTAGCGAATATCACTCATCACATTCGCGGATCCTCACCTTAATACAAAGTGCCCAAATGTGCTCCCAAGTAGGAAACAAGAATGAAACAAACTTTGTGACTGCAAGTAAAGAAAGCGAAGAAAGCAAATGATATAAGAATTACACAACTACGTATAAGACAATTTAGGGGGATTACGATATCCTTCATTGATGATGATGATGAGGATTAGGAGGAAGAAGAGGTAAAGATATATGTGCATCCTGGGTGATATACACCTCGAGCGAAAGAGCTGATTTTCGAGCGGCATGTCGTGCATCAAAAGCTACTGAATGGAACCGACAACAAGAAGAAGGATTTATGAGAGGCAAAAGAAAAATGGGTAAATGTTTAAATTAAATTAAATTATTTTAAATAAACGAATTTACTTCGATTTCTAATTGAGATATTGCAACAAAGTGAGTTCTTCACAATCGCAACCGACTAATCCAACAAGGCGCATGCAAAGATCTCAAAGCATGAGACAATCGGATCCATCACCACCCCTTGCTCCATCATTATACAAATCTTCTAAGAAGAAACAAAAGAACATTAAAAATCTTTTCAGCGGTTCAACAAAGAAACGATAGTCGACTAATCAGCAAATTTATAGAGGTTGCAAGCCACAAAGCGCATCACCACTTCAAGAACATGATTATTGGTGCACAACAAGTCAGTGACAATCACTTTCGCTCTAATAAATCATTATCTTATATTATAATTGAAAACTAGATAATTAATCTATTAATTCTATCGAGGTATGTAATAAGCTACCATTCCATATGAAATCAAAAACAACACTTGATATGGAGTATAAAGACATGAAGGACAGGAACATCCAAAGGGAAAAAATGGAAGACTGCATGGGTAATGACATGTTCGATGGATGCGGACCGGGCCCACGAAATTGAGCATTAATTTCATGGTATATTCGAAGGAAGCACAATATTCTCAAGTCCGTTGATGCATCCGACAAGATAAAAGACAACAAATACATTACTGGGCTTGTTGAAGGACATCATGAAAGTAGGTGAAACAAATACAGTAAATTGTTACGCATAATGGATCAAAGATTCAGGAAGTGTGAAAAAGCGCTAATGAAGAAGTACAATTTATATCGACTCCATGCAAAGACACCGTGATTGACTTGATGTTTGAAGACATTGCTAAAAGAGCTAATGCTTCGAATTAATATTAACACGCAAAAATCACCAACTTCATCTACACCTGGTCAGGTTGCTCATGGTGCGAAAGGTCCTCAGGAGATCAAAATCAATGCGCATCCGGGCAACAAGATTTGCAACAAATTACACGCCTCAGAAAGTCTTCAAAAAGAAAGATCAGTAAAGATCTTTATTAGTGATGAAAACGGGGCTTCATAAGTTTGAATACTCAACATTGGATACGATGTCATGCTCATGCTCGATCATACATACTGGGAGTAAGGTCTCTGGGTTAGTATCAATCTATGATCACCATACATTTGACGTTGATCTCCAAGCGTCCCACACTCATTGTGTATGAGTTGGACCAGTAATGAAGCAAATTTACATCAACTCAATGCCAAAGATCAGTCAAAACAATCATCGCATATCAAGCCGATAGAACGCCAAACATCCTCTTCTACGCAGCGATAGTAACTGCGATATCTTAATCACACTTAATGTATATTACATTTTCCTCTTATGACATACTAATTCTAAATCACTTGTAGCAGATTATTTGAATCTAAGGTTTCAATATAGACCCGAGTTAGTAGTGACCCGAGTTACTCCAAGTCACTCACAAAGTATTTGCAAGATTATCTTCTTACTACTACATGCATTGGTAATTTTGAAATGAGGTACACTTAATTGTTACAAATCTAATTAATCGATTCAATTTAATTGGTTAAACTTACACTTATACCGATTAGACTTGTATATTTTCAATTCACAGCTTGTACGTTCGAGATGTGAAGAGAGGATTCGCGATAGAGCAAAGAATAGCCTCAAGAGATTTAATGGTTCCGGTTAGTGTTATTTTCATTAAAACATTAAAAATAAAGCCTATTTTCATGTTATTATTAGATTTTGAATGTTACTTATTTTTATTGTACCGAATGGTGGTTCATGTATGGAAACCACATCCCATTATCGAGGAATTTGGCCATAAAGTTCTTGCCTAAATCGTATCTTCTTCTCGCATGTGAGAGAAATCAGCATTACTTTGCTCTAATACATACAAACAAAGAAATCGGCTTGCTTACTCCAAGCTCTAACAATTAGTTTGTTACTATAACATGAAACTAAAGATACGTGATATGCAAGCAAGAGTCGTGATAAAGTTGTCAAAAGAATTATTTTGATTTACTCGACATTTCAAATGAAGTTTACGAAGAAGAGAATAATCAATTATTCCAATGGGTTGTAGACCTTCCATTCGATGATGAAGATGGAAATCCCGATCCACGAATTTCGCGCATGTTCGAGAAGCCGGGTGTTGATGTTGACCGTGTTTTATCTCGAAGAAGTTAATAGTGAAAGTTTCTCTGCAAGACATGAGACTGGGCCAAATTTACTGCGACTCTCCCCGACCTCATTTGATTCAAGTGCTGAACATAGTAGTAGACCTAGTTTTGCCGGTACTTCAACTACAAGCAATGATGGCTCAAGAGGAGAGGGGACCAATGATGGTAGTGATACTGGAAATGATGGTGGAGATATCACAGATCGATCGAACAAGTCAATATCCATCGAAACCATTCATAATCGGTGAAGATGATTTCACACATGCTACATACAAGATGAAGACCACTTCTGCCCGGAGAGCCAAAAGTGTATCGGAGCCATCGAAAGCCATATAGAGGTCGACAACGATGATGGCACATCACAATGAGGATTCATTGCCCACTAGTTTGAATCTACGAAAGACGCGACTCAATACAAATGAGATTCATCCAATGACAGTAACATTTTTCCTCCTCACACAATGACTTATGGTCAGCCTTCTTCAAATCCTTCAGCTTCAATTGGTGAAGAATATGGAATGATAAATTATCCTCATGCTGAACAAATGTCATTCAACATTCCATATCAAATGCAACAAGGATTTCAAACGAACATGTGGGTGAACCCCCAATTTCCCATCCATGGAGAGGTCAGGGTACAAGTGAAGACATTTATACATGGCATGTCTGATCTTATAATCATTATCTAATACCATGTCTTCTGTATGACTATTGTCTTCACTCAAGATGGGATCCTTCATCAAATGCTGTTGCAATGGAGCCACATCGATCTTCATATTTTGGTGGTGAAAGACCATAACAATGTAATATCAATGTCTATATTTCATTATTAATGTCATTTTACACTTTTATAAAGTGTTTCGATCAATTTCAAAGTATATTTTTTATTAATTTATGATATATCGATATTCATGTAAAAATATCCACCGATATATCTCCGACATCCGTAAATCCACCACTGATATATCCATCGGGAACTCGATATTTTCATCCTTGACAGGCATACCGTGGTTGTCCCATTTTTTTTGTCCCTGCCTCTTTAGGTGCACATGCCCACGCCTAGGCGAACCCCTTCACTCAAAGCAAACCATCCCCGCCTGCTTAAGAACCAATCTTCCCTAAGAAGATTCACACCTTTGCCTAGGCGAATTGAGGTTTGCCTAGGCAAAGAAACATCGAGCAGAACCCGAAAATCCAGTTTTTCTTCACCAAACATGCCCTTAAACAAAAAACCCTATTTTCCTGGCCCAAAGATAGAAAATAAGCCAAGGTAGGAAGAATCCCTTACCTCTAAGAGCGTGATACACAGGTAGGAAGCCTCCTAAACCTGACAACTTCAATTTCCCGAAATCTCCCCTCTTGGATCTTAGCGAAATCCCCCTTTCCAGGTACCCACGAGTACCCCTTGTCAATGCGATAAACTTTTGTTCTTGGCCCGACAAAAACCAACTAACAGAACTCCGTAGATCTTGGGAGGAAGCTTTTGACTCTCCTCTTCCTCTCTTCTCCTCTCTCTCTCGGTCAACCAAGAAAATGGGCTCTGCCTCACTTTTGTCCCAACTTAAGTTTGTTACGTGTGACCCACGCCAGGCCACGTTTTTTTTTTTTTGTCCACACCCTCATTCTGTGGTCCGATTCTAACCCGCTGACGATTTCGCTCCTTCAAGTTCAAATTATATCCTATGAACTTGACTCAAGTCATTTTCCAACTTTCAATATTTTCGTAAACAATCTTGTCTTAGGAGTCACTCGACACTCATCACCTCGAAAAACGTGAAAATCCAATCCGCCTACAATTTGACACAAAATTCTTTTCCGGATTACTAGATTTCATGGTGACCGAATCCAGCAACGATGAGTTCCTGCTTTCACATCCGAGACTAGAAAAGCCCCGCTCAACCATTATTTTGGTAATTTACCGTTTTGCCATTTTTCAGAAAAAAATCGATTTTTCTCGAGTTTTACATTCTATCCCACTTAAAAGAATTTCATCCCGAAATTCCCACACATAGCACACACAATCTCATGCATATGCAACAGTCATTTAACATCAATGACTAATACATACCTTCTTCCTTGAACAATAAGGGATAGTTAACAAGCATAGTGTCTTCACGTTCCCATGTTGCCTCCTCTATTCCATAGTGCTGCCACAACACCTTCACTAGCCTCATGGTCTTGCTTCACAAAACCTTATCCTGGCTATCCATGATACGCACAGGTCCCTCCTCGAAGGTTCCATCTACATCAACTACAAGCTCTCCCCAATCCACCATATGAGTCGGATTTGGAGTGTACTTCTGAAGCATGGAGACATGGAATACCGCATGCACACTCGATAAACTCAGTAGTAAGGCCAACTGGTATGCAACTGTGCCTACCATCTCGAGTACCTAAAAGGGCCCAATATACCTCGACGATAGCTTTCCTCGCTTGCCAAACCTGACCACTCCTCTTTTAGGCATCACCTCAATAAGGCATAATCACCCACCTCAAACTCTAGAGGTCGCCACCGTCTATTGGCGTAGCTCTTCTGTCGACTCTGAGCTGTGATAAGACGCTTCCGTATCAAATCCACCTTCTCAAAGATGTCTCTAACCAACTCCGAACCCGTGGTGGTTCTCTCTCCCACCTCTGTCCAACAAACCAGAGATCGACATGGCCTCCCATACAATGCCTCATAAGGTGCCATCTATATGCTCGCTTGACAACTATTGTTGTAAGCGAATTCCACTAAGGGTAAATGCTCTTCCCAACTACCCTTAAGATCCAAGACACATGCCCGTAGCATGTCCTCTAACGTCTGGATGGTCCTCTCTGACTGACCGTCCGTCCACTACGAAAAAGCAGCTCACTATTAACCGTGTCCCCATGGCTCGTTGGAAACTCTCCCAAAAATGAGCCGTAAACCTGGGATCCCGATCCGATACTATGGATATTGGCACTCCATGTAACAGGACTACCTCCCGTATATACAACCTGTAGAATTCCTCCAGTGTGAAGGTCATCGCATAGCCAAAAAGTGTGCGGACTTAGTGATCCAATCCACTATCACCCACAACGCATCATACGCTCGCAATATCAATGGAAAGTGAGTCACAAAATACATCATGATGTGCTCTCACTTCCACTTAGCTACCTCCAATGGTTTGAGTAATCCTACTAGCCTCTAAGACTAAATGCTCATCTCGCGACACGTGGAGACACGCCGAACTTAAATTCACATTGTTTCTTCATCCACTCCAATAATAATCGGCGACGTAGACCGGATACACCGTGCCACTTGGATGAACGGTAAACTGGAGCATGGAACCCTCGAGGATCTCCCTCTCTCGAATCTTTGACTATAAACCACAACTCCATCCCCCCATTGAAGACTACCATCTTAGTGCATGGTCCAAATTCCTTCGTCACTCCGAATCCTGACCAAACATCCCCTCGATGGACAAGATCTCGCTGCTATGTGTCCTTGTAACTCAATCACTTTGTCCAGTAGGGAAGGCGTAACCACTAAACTCCCTAACGTACCTTGAGCCTGATCACTGTACAGCATTCCGAACTGTCCCACAGTCTCAAGCATTTGCCATTCCCAGGAAGCTATACTAGCCAACACTCCCCGTGACTTCCAGCTTAGGGCAATAGCCACCACATTTTCCTTATCAGGGTGGTAATGCAAGGTGAAATCATAATCCTCCAGATACTCCATCCAACTGCATTGCCTCATATTAAGGTCTTGGCTGCGGTAAAATGTACTTCGACTTCGTGGGTCTAAACACTCAACTGCTTCATCAGATAACAAGTGTGAAGGCTGCTTTAAGGTAAAGACAATGGCCGCCAATCCATGTCATGTGTGTAGGTAACCGGCCAGGTTTTCAACTGCCAAGAACCATAAGCCACCACCTCCCGGACTGCATCAAAACACATCCCAATCTGGCCCTCAAGGAATCACAATACACTGCGGGTACCTTCCTGGGTCCCTCTTGGGACTATCGAATAGAGCCGGGCAAGCCTTTCTTAATTCCCGGAATGCCTCTCACACAAGTCATTCCATTAAAACTTGACCTCCTTCTGCTAACTCAGAATAAGCGCAGTATAACCTAGAAAGTCCTCAATGAACCTCCTGTAATACCCTGCCAATCCTAAGAAACTACGTATCTTGAAGATTGACTTTGGTCTCTCCAAACTCATAACTACTTCAACCTACTCTAGGTCCACGGATACCCTTGAAGCCGATACCATGTGCCCTAAGAATCTCACCTCAGTAAGCCAAAACTCACACTTGCTAAATTTATCATACAACTGCTGCTCTCTCAAGGTCTAGAGAACGACCCTCAAGTGACCCTCGTGATCCTCCTCAGACTTAGAGTAGATCAAGATGTCATCCATAAAAACCACAACGAACTGATCTAGGTAAGGCTGGAACACCCTATGCATAAGATCCATGATTGTCGCTAGAGCATTCGTCAATCCGAACGGCATCACTGTGAACTCGAAATGTCCTTACCACGTTCTAAACGTCGTCTTAGGAATATCTGCCTCCCTAACTCTCAACTAATGGTAGCCGGTGCGGAGATCTATCTTGGAGTAGACCCATGCCCCTCTCAGCTAATCAAACAAATCATTGATCTACGGTAAAGGGTACCTATTCTTGATAATAGCCCTATTCAACTGCCAATAATCTATACACAGTTAAAGAGTCTTGTCCCTCTTCTTGGAAAACATAACCGAAGCACCTTAAGGTGAAGTGCTCGGTCTAATGAAACCCTTGTCTAACAATTCCTGCAATTAGACCTTGAGCTCTTGCAACTCAACAGGTGCCATTCTATGCAATGTCATAGAAATAGGCGATGTACTAGGGTGTAACTCAATGGTGAAGTCTACATCCCTATACGTGGTAACCCAGAGTTCATCTAAAACATTCTCGCACTCACAAATCACCCGCTGAGGTAGATCTAAATCTCGTCTTAATTGCCTCTGTGCAAGGTCATAGTTTCACCCTACTAACTCCATCTATGCTACTCTCTCGAGTCGCATACCCATCGAAGCTGAAAGGCCATGCTTATCCCCTCGAAACATAAATACGCACTCATCCAAATGTTTGAAGTCAGAATCCTCCTACTTCATCACAATCAACGATGACTCGACGTAAGCCACAACCGCCCATCCCAAGGATGTAATCAAACTCCGACATGTCCATGACCCTCAGGTCCATAGTGAGGAGAATCCCTAAGATCTCTAACTCACATTCCCGACATATCTTATCAACACTCACCCTAGTTCCCAGGGGAGAATTCACACACAACGGCTTTTCCAAGGTTTCAACCTCTAAGCCCAAATCTTTCACGCATGATGCAGCAATGAATGAATAAGATGCACCAAAATCAAACAATACCTTTTGCCCATGTTTAAATAAGAGAACACCTTCGAATGACCAACTAATCCGCAAGCTCTAAGATAGAAACGCCTTGGGTCCCCGAAGTCTCAAAGATGAGCCTCCTATCCTCGACCTCGACCTCGACCCATGCCCTGGCCCATATGGCCTATCTGCGAAATGATAGGTGTTTGTGCAGCACCATGGGACTAATACTATCTTCCTTAGCCCATGGTAGGGTAAGGAGGAACAAACTATGTCTGTGCATGCCCCACTAATGACTAGGACTGTGGTGTCCCAAAACTCTGAGATCCCTACCTCTGAGGGCAATCCCTTCTCAAGTGTCCAAAGCAGTAGCATAAAAACACACCCTCGCTCGGGTCGTCAGGAGCCCTGGCACTCCCCCGCCTTGGGATGATCGATCCCGGGTCTCTGGGCCCCGAGCACCGCAACCCCGTTCAAACTCTCGCAGAGCATAAGTCCTCTTCTTCTTTCCCGAGCTAAAAGAAAAGAGTCAACTCTCCTTCCTCTTATCACTAGCACCCGCATCCCGGATGCTCCATGCGTCATCCACTTCCCTCTCTATGGCCATAGCTATCCTGACCATCGAGTCCATATCTTGTAGGAGGAGTCCCATAATTTTACCCCAGATGGATAATTTTAAACCAGCCTCAAATTTCCTCACTTTGGCCATGTCCGTGGCCACATAATCTGCGAAATGTGCTAATTCAATGAACTTAGCCACATATTCGAGCACCGTCATCGTTCCTTGTTTCAACTCTAGGAACTTCCTAGCTTTTGCATGTCGTGCATATGCTGGGAAATATTTGCCCATAAAGAGCCCACGAAATTATTCCCATGTCATTGCCTCTAAGTTCCTCGAGGCTTTAACCCAATTCCACCATACTTGGGATTCAACCTCTAACTGGAATGCAGTTAGCTTATTCTCGTGGCATTGGAAGTGACTCCATAGCCTCCAAAATCTTGCCAACTTGTCAGAACCAATGATCGGCTTCCGTTGGTTCCCCTCCTCCCTTAAAGGTTAGAGGATGATATGCCTTAAACCTCCTGGAGAGGTTACCTCATTCCTCCTAGCCCATATTGTACTACATTTGCGTAATGATGGTAGCCACAACGCTTTCGTCAAGGCAATGGTAGTAATCACAAAGACTAATAGCCTCCATGAAGGCTTGTTGATCAAAGGTCGATGGTGGTCAAGTTGTCTCATCCACCGTTTCACGCCTTCTTCTCGACTTGCCATCTAATGTGTCAAATAACAAATTAAGATTCTTCTCTCGTCTAACTAGTAGTGCATGCCAACTACTAATGAACTCCTGTTCATCTCGAACTATCCCATCTGCTCTTTCCAAACCCCATGCTATGTTTTCCAACCCTGTTGTTCCTTTTTTTTCCTATATACAATTCTATACCATGTATATACTTCACACAATATATAAGACCAAATCATGTAGCACATTTAGGCACATAAATATGAAATGCACACAATGAATGCAATAATTAAACCCATGTCCAACAACTCAGGTAATCACATACCTATGTTCTGATATACAAACTGTGACACCATAACTCAATGAATCTAATGACTTAGACCCATATCCATCAAGCCCTAGATATTCATATACTTATGCTCTGATACCAAGCTGTGGCACCCCAAAATCCGGGGGTCCTATTGACCAACTGTCAACATATGGAATTACTACCTTAGGTCATTACGCACCTAAGCCTTAGTACCAAACAAGTATCAATTACTTGTGGACATCAAGTTACTCGGCACCACCTCGATACGTCCATTTACCAGGACCCATTCATCCATATTTAAGTTAAAAATATGAGAATAATACATTTAAATAAGTTCGTAAAAGTTCGATCGTGACCCTCTTACCATTATTACATACTCAACTATATCGGCAATAGTAAAAAAGAATTTAATTACAATTTTTTTATACAAAAATACATGCTATAACTAGTTTGTCCCAAGCATCTTTTACAAAAAGATTTATCAAGGCCACATGTCAGCCTTCTTCGTAATCACGACCTCATCTGAGCGTCGTCCATTGGTGTAGACCTTGCACCTAAAAGGATTGTCCCATAAAGGGTGAGTCACGCCCAGTAGAGAATACCTCCTACAAGGGTTACTCCCCACCTAAGTGATGAGCTTAAAAGTCATCCATTTTTAGTCCATTTTTCTGATCTATTTTTATTTAAAAAAGACTGATTTATGTGCAGAAATATGGAATAACTAACTAAATCGTTATGCAAAGAAGGAATCTAAGAGAAAAGAGGAATTTTTGCAAGTAAAAGGAGCGTAAGGTGGACGAAGGCACGATATAATCAAGCCGGCAGGTCGGGCAAAGTAGAAAGCAAAGACGCACAAAGACTGATGTCGCGGGAAGCCTTACCAGCGAATCAAAATGCATATTCAGTTAAAAGAAGAAGGCTCCGCAAATGAAGTTTAATTGAAAAACAAAACGAAGCCGGGCGTGAAAGAAACTCAAAGTCAAGCAACCAGAATTGGCGAAGCAGTAAAGATATGATGTCGCGATGATCCGACGCAAATAGCGACATCAACATCGAAGTTAGAAGCAACGCGATATCAGCCGCGGCGGATAGAGGTCGCGACAAGAGAAGCGCCTTAGCTATGACAGTTTGAAAGATGAAATCAAGTAGACTTGCCGTTGTCGCTGGAGCAAGATATTGATGTCGCGACATCAAGAACCATCAGCCGGAAACCCGCAAAGACATTTAGCCGACGTCAAGGACAAGGATTGATGTCGCTATTATCGTGAACGCATCAGCTTGAAACCTCGCAGAGGCATAAGACGTGGCTCTTGAAGGTTGCGCCTTTAAGTTGATGTCGACAAGAGATTGATGTCGCGACATCAGAACCATTACCGCTGAATGCAAGAAGATACGAGCCGATGTCGCGATGCGGGATTGATGTCGTGATATCAGAACTGGCCGCTTGAAACCCGCAGAAGGCATAGAAGTGATGTCGCTGATTAAAGGATTGATGTCGCGACATAATAAGACACCAGTTCAAAGCTGCAAAGACTTAAGATGATGTCGCGACATTGATTCCTTGTCGCGACATAAGATGCCTTCGGGAAAACAAAGGAATGTCATGACTTATTGATAAATGCTGCAACAAAAGTTAAACTAACAATGTCACAAGGGATTTGAGGTCATGACTGAATAAAGAATATAATAAACCACTGAAATCCACAAAAAGAATGCATTGAATTAGGGCCCAATTGAGAAACCCTATAAATAAGCGCTAGCTTACTCAGAGAAAAAAAAAAAGAAAGGCAGCCGGGCGGCAAGAATCAAAGATCCGGGGTGTGTCGGGTTATCATTTTATTTTCTTTCTTTTTCTTTTTCATTTTCTTCTTTTCCGCTTCCGTCGTAATAGATTAGATTATTATTTTCATTTTTCTTTATTTTGTTTTATTTTCTGATCCGATGTTATCGTTTTGAGCAAATAACTAGAATTCCATTCTTTTTCTAAATTACTACCCGGAATGTTTGAAGTCTGCATAAATTTCGAATTCGACTCTTCCGCCTAAATTGGCAGCTTGTTCTTATGACGAGGAATGTTGTAGTGTGTAATTCAGTAATTGAGAGAAACCCAAATGCCCATTAAGTGAATGCTATAGTCGACTCATTTCCCTGGGTTGTTTCAGCCTTGTGAATTTCGGGGCTTTATGAATTTATTCTCGTTATGGGTTTAATGTTGTCGATCCGAATACGCTCTTATGTTCGCGAAGATTTGTTTCATTGCCCGATTTCAAGGAGGCCCGTGACAATTTCTTAGAAGGCATTCCCGAGAGTTATGAACATTTTTCGAAGGTATATTAACCTCGCAATAGAGATCTAATGAGCTTGTAGCTTCCCATTTCTAGATAAATCCTCTTCTCACTTGAAATCAAGAAAGAGTTGAATGAGTTATCAATTTAAACAAGCAGAGAGTTCACCTTAATTCGAATAGTGAAGCCAACTCGTAAGAATGATCCAGAATTAAGAGAGGTGATCATTCTAATTAGAGAAGATAATCAGAGTTGTATATCCTTGCTCGAATCGATAACTGGGAGCAAGGTTTATGTACCATAAAATGGGTATGAAGTATTGCAAAGAAACAATTCGTATTAAGGAAATCCTTTATTAAAAGTAGTGTTATCTTAATTCCCGTCTTCGAAGAATCGAAATGACAATGAACTCCGTGAGTGGAGATCACAATTGCTAAACGCCTCGACAGATTTAAAACCCGACCATACAACCATTTAATGTTGTTAACCACTGTGATTGATACTTCACAATAGCAGTGTTTTTGATGTGTCCTCTAAAAGATAAATTATTCAAAGGTCCATTTATTTCTGAATTATTCATTATTCTTGCCTTTAGATCCGCTGAATGGATTGAATCATTTTCTCCTATATACTGAGATGATTACCGCCTTCTTGCCGACTGCTACGCCGCTGTTATAGTCCAACATAGTATAGCTTGAAAGGTCGTGTAGCTGATCAAATTCTGAGATCTCTGGGAACAGATCTGATCATCTATCACATCACACCCTCCACTGGTGATGATGAGGCTACAACCGTACTGAAAATGATCTGCATTTTAGAGGATTTTAAAGGTCTGATGATAATAGATAACAATTAAAAGCCTTTACATGCCATTTGTCAGACGATAATAGTCATTTGGTAATAAGATACAATTGTATACACCACTTGGCCTCAACAAGTTTTACGTGTAAGGCCGTCACGGATTAGACAATAATAGTCCTTTGCAGCGGATATAACTATACATCACTCGCCTCAACACTAAGTGCACATGCAATGTTCACTCAACATTTCAAATTCACATTCCAACAAAAACATGTCAATTATATATGGAATCCTACATGTCATGCCATGAAATGAGATGAGATCAACCATACCATGCTCGAGTCCTCACCCGACTCCTCACACAACGCCTAAGCCCATGTATGATAAACCGTCATTCTGGATGACATCCAATCATTTTTCAAAACAAATTTCATTTGTTTATAAACTAAAGTTTTTTCAATGATACATCACAATGACTACTTTATATTCAAACCATGCCTTTTGTGGGTAGCGACTTTGGTGTCTCACCGCAGTTCCCTAAACTCTAGACTCTTTACGCCTTTCACCTTAGGGACTATGTCTCGACTATACTGGATGTGTCTTTCACCCGGATAGGATCTATCCCTTCTTACTGAGAGTCCGATACATATTTTCTTTACTATTTTAATCAACCGTATGATTTCCCGTTAGACGTTGTCTCATTTAACCGAGCCCACCAATCAAACACCAAACGCATGTCATTCACAATCCAGCACCACACCCATTTAATGGCCGTTCCAACGCGATATGCAATGCGCATGTCATCAGATGTTATATCATGTCATACGATAATGAATGCTACATGGACAACACAATCCACACCACTTACCGTGATGCACTTCCCTTCCTAGTGACAGAAATCACGCACTCCACAAGAACCCCTCCCGCCGCTTCGCCACCGGGCCAAGTTACCGCAGTTGCCGCAAAAACCGCTAAACCTGTGATTTCGGGAAAAATGTGGGTTATAAAATTTTCTTTCTATCAAAATCACACCTTTAGATTTAATCTAAAAATCCCAAGATAACGACCGCATGCTGGCCGCCTCCAAAATACAACCACCCGTAAAAAATAAAATACACTCCCCAATGTTTTCCAAATGTCAAACTACAACACAATAGCCACCTCCTGTCCTCATCAAATATAGATATGATAAATCCAATTTAAGTTTATCATGAACCTCGCTTTTTCTCAAACCATGCATGCATATTTTAAGGAAAATATATTTGAGATATACAAAATGCCATACATTTTAACTTTTACTATTTTTAATTTACACCTTATCTTATATATATAATCACAACACGCTCAGAACAGGATCCTAAAAGGATTTTCGCCGCACTTACCTGAAAACTGTTTTTAAAAAACAGAACTGAGCCAAACGGGGGTCATGGAGTACTATTACTTAAATGCCGCCGTCACGTTTGTACCCCTCCCAATATGAAAAATCTCAGACATAAATGGTTGTAAAACTGCTATGAGAAAAACTGAGTTTTGCTATAAAACCATTTCTCAAATCACGCCGCGAAACTGCCACAAAACCGTTTCCGAACCACCTCGCCGCTGGAAACTGCTCAAACTATTTCGCCGGGCCAAAATCGCTTCAAGTGGTGGTTAATATCCGGAAGTGCTATACCGTAAATCAAGCACAACCACCGGCCCGCTTTTCAAAAATATCTTAGAAGTATTCTAATCTGAACTGTGGCATCTGTGAGCGAACCCTGAACACTACCCTTAAGATGTCCCGGTGAACACGGCGGGATCTATATAAAGATAATGGAACTTAATCAAAATGCTCAAGCATTTTAACTTAACCAACACCTCATCACATGCATCGTCAACAAGGCTTAACTATATGTAATTCGAATGCGCAGAGGCTACTCAATATATAAATATATACGATCTAACCCCCAATTGCCGACTGTGCAATATATACATAATATCCATAACCTCGCACATAATCCAAACATTCGGACTTGAACCGAAGCCGTACTATCTAGGGTTCGGCAACCAAAGCAAACTGTTTAAATACCGAAACGAACTTTTCTACCGAGTATAACAATCGGGAGGTATCAAAATGTTTTATAAATCATATATTTTCAAAGTAATTTACAAACTTGTAATTTAAACACTTCTATTTTAGAAATGATTTTTGAAAGACTCACCTTTTTCTCCACTACTTCTTTCTCAAATTCACAAGACTCTAGATTCTCGTCGGATGCTCAAATCGCCACATAATTCATTCAATTACGAAAATGCCTCATCAACATGAATCATAAAACATATATACAGAAGCTAGCACCATCGAATCGAACTCTCGATTCTAACAAAACTTTAATACGCGGCTAGTCCTATTCGATATCGGATATCGATAATACGACGGAAATTGACCAAAATGTCCATACACATTAAATGCCCCATAAAAACTATCTGTTTTAGTCAACTTTTGACTTAAGGGACTTTCCATATAGTCTAAAAATACCCGAAACATTTCTGAAAATTCTATCCGACTTGTCCGACTATACTCCTGAAATTTCAACCTGAACTTGTCCAAAAACAGTCCCGAAATTCAGCCCTGACTGTCCGAACACAGTCCCAAAAATTCCTAAAAATTCCTAAACTCAGTCTAAAAATTTTGGGACTAAAGTTTACGACCTTTCACGGCCTCTAAGAAAATTTCAAGCCATTATATAAAATTTTATTCTGAAATAACACAAGTAGGCAATTCTACCTTTTAAAGCTTACAGTGCCAAGATATCAGACTCATGCTAGCTTCTTCACAGATACCACTTCTCGCCTTCCGTCTCCGACGAAGTTTACGGTCCGATTGCCAGAACTGAAAGAAAAGCAAAGAGAATAAAAAAAAATTAAAAATCGCCCCTCTCGCACTCTCTTCCTCATTACCAAGGTTTCTCCTCACATTTTCCTTTGTATTCATTTGATTTTCGTTTTCACTATTTTATTCTTATTATTATTATTATTATTATTTTTATATATAATTTATATTATCCCATTCGTCCATTTCTACCCCGAAAAATTTTATTTTTATCATAACTCAATATTCTCTTTTTAAATATTTGTCATTTTCGAGGATTTTTCTAAAATCCCGTTTTCAGTGCTTTCACTCTAAACCGTCGCCTGTAAATTGCAAAATATTCCGACCGGCCCTGAATTTAACGAAACTTTCCCCGGGTTATTAGATTTCACAGATCGAACTTTAACGGCACAACCAAGCCACACACATCCGAGATCTAGAGAATTTTCGAGACTTCCCGTACTATTTCGCAATTTATTATCATATGCATTTAAACTTCCATTATACTGTACTTTCACCCTCCACTTTCCTTAATCATAAAGCGCCACAATTCTTTGAAAACTTTAAAATTTCACCCTTTTAAACAACTTTCAAAAATCTTATTACAAGACTAAATTAATTGGGCGTAGTTCTCAGACACATACTGCACATACCGTACACCATCTCGGGACGGGGTGTTACATACCGAGTGTCATGGACAATCACATCACCTACATATGACTTCCATACATCATTTCATTTATGTCAATATATCGTACAAGCATATATTAACATTTACATTCAACATGTCATTCTATGATCAAGCAATGACACACACACAAGAAAGCCATATAATGACCATTGTACATAACAATTCATCACATGTCAATACGTTGGAATACTCATATTGACATCCAAAATAGCCATGTCATGGCCATTTGCACACATAAATTCATCACATGTCAATATATTAGAGCACACACATTGACATCCAAACATGTCACTATTAGCCAAGCAAAGACACAGTCAAACCAATCACACAATGGCCCTCGAAGCAAGCCACAACAATCACAAACTGGGCCACGAGATCGACCCCAAATAGGCATAAACACAGGCCCCGAACAGTCACAGGCTAGCCTAAGCGTAGCCTTCCTTCGCTTAGGCAAAGTGGTTCGCCTAGGCGAGCAACAACCTCGCCTAGGTGGACCAGAAGGTCCCATTTTTCTGTCCTTAGGCTCGCCTAGGCACACATGCCCACGCCTAGGCGAACCATCCCCTCACCTAGGCCAAGAACCAATCTTCCGTGAGAAGAAACATCGAGCAAAACCCAAAAATCCAGTTTTTCTTCACCAAACATGCCCTTAAACGAAAAACCCTATTTTCCCAGCCCAAAGATGGAAAGTAAACCAATGTAGGAAGAATCCCTTACCTCTAGGAGCGTGATACATGGGTAGGAAGCCTCATAAACCCGACAACTTCAATTTTCCGAAATCTCCCCTCTTGGATCTTTGGCGAAATCCTCATTTCCAGGTACCTACGTGTACCCCTCGTCGATGAAATGAACTTTTATTCTTTGCTCGACGAAAATCGATCAACGGAACTCCATAGATCTTAGGAGGATGGCTCTCCTCTTCCTCTCTTCTCCTCTCTCTCTCGATCAACCAAGAAAATGGGCTCTTTTTGCCCTAATTTCTCTTTTGTCCCAACTTAAGTTTAAGTTGGATGTGTAGTCCACGTCGTGCCACGTGTCCACCCCAATTCAAATCTGATTCTGGCCCGAAGCAATTTATTTCATCTCCGTTCAAGTTCAAATTATATCCCATGAACTTGACTCAAGTCATTTCCCAACTTCCAAGATTTTCGTAAACAATCTCGTCCCTAGGAGTCATTGGACACCCATCACCCCGAAAAACGTGAAAATCCGACTATCTCGGAATTCGACAAAATTCATTTGGGTAACTAGATTTTGTGAGACAAATCCAACAATAAGTTCCATTTCGTCATCTAAGATCTAGAAAATTTATAGGTTTTCAACCTGTATTATTCTGACAATTTACCATTTTGCCATTTTTCAGAAAAATTCGATTTTTCTCGAGTTTTACAATAAACCTAAATTACATACATTTAATGGTTTCTCCCGTAGGAGTACATAACAGAAGTTTCATATCAAAAGGTACCCTTAGGTACACTATAGTATAGAACTGAGGTATGCCTTAGCATCCGAACTTATTACTTTATTTTCATATTATCCATTGTTCAGTTACATTTTATATAAATGTTTGTCTGCAAGCCAATGAAAATGAAAAACAAGAACTCGGTACAATAGGTACCCGTAGGTACAATATAGTACAGAACAGAAGTGCTGAAGCACTAAACATACGTGTCTGCAACACGAAACAGGAGTGTCGTAGCATTAAATAGACGTATCTATTCGTTCACTCTCCGGTCTTAAGCAGACATACAATTATATGTGTTTTAGAGCAATTTACACTGGTCTTATCAATATTCATGTTATACTCTTAGTCAATTTGTATGACTATATTTCCCTCATGCATTTTGAAATGTTCATTTCCAACTACAATTTCGACCATGTAAACAAGGTTTTTAAACAAATTGATCTTCTAACACAATGTTCCCCTATGTCTTAAGTTTCTAATTGATCAAAATCTAGTCATTTGAACCTTTAAATTATGAGGTATGGCATAAACATTCCAAATTGCTCTCGAACAATTTCCAGGAACAGAATCTAGAATTGTGTCCTATATTTGAAACTTTTTTAGGAACGATAGGGACATAATTTGACTATACTTTCTCCATGAAAGTTACTTTCCTAGGTGTCTATTTTAATTATAATTTTGATTCACCTCATTTGGACCAGTATAACTCAAGATATGATGCAAACAACATTAACTACTCCTATAGAGGAAAAGAATTTGTATCTTGCTGTACAACTCTTTTTCAGGGTTTTTAGAGCATGATTTACATCTTAGTCTCTTCTAGACATTTGTAACTCTAGTTCTTAGGTTTCATCTTCAACTGGAATCATCTAATTTGGAGGTCCGTAGGCCAAGTTATGGCCAACATAAAAACATAGGTAATAGGAAAATTTGGACAACACTTCCCCTAAAATACCTACATGTCTCTTTACACAATTTTGGTCCTTATCACCGGATAATTTCAATCCAAACCAAAATAAGATCAAAGTCAACCTCAACCAACAAACAAAGAGAGTTAGGATATTTTTCCTAACTAACAAATAGGAGAGTTTCGTACCTTGATTTCTTCTCTTCCAACTTGCTTTTTTCCTTTTCCTTTCCCTTCCTTCTCTTTGCTTGAACCAAAAATGAGCAAAAACAATGAAGATCACAAGCTAGCTCGTCTCCTTCTCCAAAACCGTACTCACCCTTAGCTCCAAAACACCAAAATAGAGAACTCCTTTTTGCCTTTCCCTTTTAATAGACAAGTTTTTGTCTATGTATTAGGTTTTCAAAATTATGCCCTTGTTATTTGGTCCTTCAATTCTATTCTATTTGTAATTCAGCTTATCACAATTTTACAATAGCTTGTATCTTCTTATTTAATGACCTTTGGGTTCTCATTATATAATTTACAATTATCCTTTAGACTTCTTTAAAAATCTCGATTATGTCCTGTTTCACATTTTTCATTTTAATTCCAACTATGATATAATTTAGGATGTTACACACCCCACCCGTAATAGGCCGAGTATGAGGTATGTGTAAACGAAGCTTTAATGGGCTTGTAAGATCTAAAACCCGAATCTGATTTGAATGTGGCTGATTCCGTGCAAGTGTTCGCCCTATTCCTCTCGCAACCCATTACCACTCCCATGGTTTTCTCTCCACACTTTTAAGGAGCATGATATACGCTTTGAAAATCAACTATCGTTCCTGCCCGCCCAGCTTCCTGTGAGAGTTTTAGCAAACTGGCTTGAGCCTGGGCCCGCTAGATTTCCAAACGATCGGTTTAGCCAAGCTCCCGTGGATTTCTTAAGCAAACGGTTGAGCCCAGCTCCCGTTTTATTTCTCTAAAGATGCGGTTGAGCCAAGGCTCTGTGATTATAAAAAGTTTGAGAAACTTTTGTGCTAAAAGGCTCAAGTGAAAGGCTAAGTAAACTTTTCTAAAGCAAAGATAAAGCAAGGTGGAAATTTTGAGAAGTTTTATAAACTTCTAAGCAAGCAAGCAATAAGAGGGCGTGTAATTTATTTTTATCGAACAGTGTCTTTTTACTTTGAATGATTTTTTTTCCTTTCTTTCAACCTATGAAAATGCATAGCTTGAGGACACCCAATGAATTGTAATTGATTTATTGAATAAATATATAGATACGTATTGTACTGCATTGGTAATTGAAAATTGTACAAAAGCATTGTTTTATAAATATTGCATGTTTCGATTTAAAATGAAATGAAGAGATAATATAACTATATAGAACCACTAAGCATGAAAATGCTTAGCATGTTGTTTTTATCAACGCACAGGTACCGAGTGAATAGGTACAAGAGTGAAGATCGCATAAGCACATAACCAATGCAAGTTCATTCTGAGGAGAGATGTAAAACCTTACCTAATACCTGATGCATGAAATTGAATTGACTCTTTTGTATAAAGTATCTGCGGAAAGTTAAACTTTGATTCTATTTTAAATGCTTTGATATTGAAAACTTTGATAAATTTTGTAAATGATGGTACAAATGTAGGAGTTATCCCAAAATTATGGGCCTTCTCGCAAATGTTTAGTTTTCGCAAAAATGTTTAATGTATATTTTTACGTATACCCAATGAGTATTTGAAATGCTGCTTATATTAAAATGTATTCACATTTGTATTGAATTTTTTTTTTTTTTTTTGTATTTGGATTGGAAATGAAAGTGAAGACCGCGTTCCCTAGATTTGGTTTAGATCCGCCAATCGGGTCGGGTCGAGTACTGGGCGACGATCGGGAGCTTATAGACAACCTCCGATAACCGCTTCATTCAAAGCTATTGGATAGTCTCCGACAAAGGGATGAAGCCTCCGACAAAGGGACGCTTCACCTTTGACAAGAGGCTGACACCTCAAATCTGGGGTCCAAGCCGACAACCCTAAGAACCCGCTGAATTCTCAGAAAAACATGCACATTCTTACTTAAATGTCTACATGATTGACCCCTTCTTGTTCCCAACCATCCAGCTTCTTGTTTTGCTGGTTTAGCTATTCCTGTTGCCAAACACCCCCTTTCATTGTTTGATCCCTAATTTTGTATTTATGATAAGCTTACCCAAAAATAGCATCCAATCACAAGTCATCATGTACCATATTTTAAATTTTATAATAATCTTTTTTATTATTATTAGTCACTCATATATTTCCTTAAGAATTTGAATCAAGCACCTGTGTTACTTTGTTGTTCAAGTTTATTAAAATCCAAGTTTAAAAAAAAAAGTTTATTAAAATCCAAAGTGGCTTACTTTATTAAGTTAAGTCAATTTATTTTAAAAAAAATCATTTTCGAATGAGACTTTCTTATAAAAGCAAATCATATAAAAATGTGCAAAACAAAAATACAATAAATACAAGAAAAATAGAAACATGGATGGATACCAAAGATATTATTACAAATTTAAAACGATAAAGAATAAAATGATGAACTTGAAAAGAATATGAATATCAAAATAGGATATATATATATATATATATATATATATATATATATATATATATATATATATATATATATATATATATATATATAAAGTATTAAAATGCTTTAAGAATAGAGAATTTAAAGCCAAATTTTATAACATTTTAGAAATTCTGAATTCAAGATAAACTCTAAATAATTTATTTTAACTAAACAAAATCTTTTGATAAGAATTTATTATTTTTAACAATTAACACATCATCTCTAGACAAAAAAAAGTATATATATTAAAAGTGTTGTTGATTTAAAAATAGGATCATCCATCCTTATGATCATTAGAGATTTATTCGATCATTAATTTCAGAGTATCATTAAATTAATAAAGATGTATACAAGCTAATCCGATCATCAATGATTATAGAAATAACAAAAAATATGACCATCATTTCTCATTATCATTATAGACTTATCCGATCATTAATTTCAAAGTATCGTAAAATTAGCCAAAGTACAAACTAACTGAATATCTATAATAATAAGAAAACAAAAACAGATAATCCTCAAGTTTGGGTGCTGGAAGTCTTTCCATTAGATAGAGATTTATTCCTTAGTTGGTTTATGTTCGTTGCTGGCAGTATATTTTTTCTTTTATAGTTTTTGGAGATGATCACTTTCAATGTTCCAAAAGTCATGGTACCCACAATGCACCCCTTTTTCCAGTTGGGGAGTTTAGTCTTCCCCTGTTGGAAAATTACCGTATTTTTTACCTGCTTGTAGTTAGGAACGGGGGACCGTTAATGCTTGCGTGTTCCAATGTGCACGTTTCCGAGGGGTTTTCTATTTTTGGTAATGCATTTAGTACTACTTTTGGAGTTTCCCACGGGTTTGTAACCCCTATAAAAGGCTACACGTGACGGATTCTTTTATGTCACTGGTTGGTTTTGAGTTTTCGATGGGTGTGTATGGCTAGACACTGGCGGATGCTGCCAGTACCGGGCTTTTCTAATTACTCCTTGGCTGAATGTGATGTTGATAGGGATCGGCCGACGGCCTTAATGAATGCGTTGGAGAGTGCTGATTTGCTTTTAGAGGAATATTTTTAAGCCTTATATGTCCCCTTAGGTGGTTCGAAAACTCGGATAGAGATCATCACTTTCAAATGAATGAAATTTTATATCTCCCTGTTCAGCGATAAGCCCCCTTGTATCCCCTTTTGCTTTGGCATTGTTGAAAGGCGCTGCAATCGTACTGCTAGAGGTGGTTGAGGCTTTTTCATTTTTCATATTTTCTTTCTTAGCCTATGTAGCAGCGGCTTTTTCCTCTTTCTTAGCCTTTGCGACAGGGGCTTTTTCTCCAGCTTTTTCTTCTTGATTAGCCTTATTCTTCCATTTTCTCTTCTTTCTTAGGCTTTTTCTTCAACTTTTTCTTCTTTATTAGGCTCAGTTTTCAGCCCTGATGGGTTTTGTAATTGTCTTAGGCTTACTTTTTAGCCCGAATGGGTTATGTAATTGTCTTAGGCTTAGTTTTCAGCCCGAATGTAATTGTTGAAGTATGATCGCTTGGTTGTAAGCGTCTGTTATGTAATAATGGACGCCATTTAGTGTACTTACTGAAATCGTGTTTCTCGAAATTCTTGTGTTTTTGCTCACCTTACTTTCTCGTGCTCTGCTTAATCGATCATTTACGTGACTAACCCCTCGGGGACAAAGGTTATGGCGTTTGATGAATTCTAGAATTGATCAGTCCCTTATGATTCCCCGATTGACCTAGCTAGCCATACCCAAGCTCATCCAATGGGGAGGTAGAAGGGCCCTAATCTGGGGGCCCACGAGCCTAGTCCATACTCGCTTACTATGCCCTAGTAAGTGAAGCGTCACCAGGATTCAAATCGTTTGGAGAGGTGATGGAGGTCACGCATTTCATAGCGCCTGAAGCAAATTCACTTTATACTTAGGGATCTATAATTGATTTCTCACCTCCTCCCATCAGGTCTACACCATTTTCACTTCTTTCCTATTAAGAGCTTCGCTAATACTTCGCTAGAAAATGCGTGTGCCAGGATAGTCTTTCTGTGTGTTCATCTTCCCTTATCTTCCAGTGTTCATTTTTCCCCGTACATTAGATTCCAACGGCTTGCATGTTTCGTGCAAATAGGAACTGAGATAAGGTTTTCTGACACGCTTGTGAACTCGGGCTTTTTTTTCCCTAGTCCTGGGTTCATGTGCTTTCGCCCTTTACCGCTTTTAGTATTACAACATGGAACCTAATTTTCCCGTGTCATTTTGTCAGTTGGCTCATCATAGCATGGCGAGGTCAAGAAGAGACTTCTACCGCTAGGGCCAAGGAGAAGAGGGCTTGGCCGGGATACGCCTTCTACAAGCAACATCATTTCTTCTTTTTCCATGGAGGAGTTGAGGTCTTATTGCCAAATTCCTGACAATATCGATGGAATTACCTGGACTATCCTACCAGACGCCTGGGTAACCCCACGGGGTCCGTTGACTACCCGTCAACCCGCGGAATACTCGTAAATGTCGGGTGACCCGACATTTTTCATGAAAATCTGGCAGAGCCTCCTTTGCACGGGGAGCTCTACCCAAATACAAAACTTCTCTAAAACCTGTATATCCTGTCCCAAACAGTGCAACATACCCAATATAGATCCAATACGCCACTGGGGCCCATAAACAATAATTAATATGCATACTCAACTAGCGTAATCCAACTATATATCCTATAGCTACAAGAGTAATCGTGAAGTCTACATCCCTATACGAAGGTAATCCCTTGTGATCTATCCTAAAAACATCCTCATATTCACAAACCACTCTAGTAGACCAAACTGCCTCACTGCTTCCAAGGTAAGGTACGCCAACACCATTAATCAGCCTGCCACCCAGGAGCGCTCATACATCGCTTAAGGTAAACATCATGCTTTATCCCCTGAACTATAACACCTAATACCATCCCATGTGTAGGCAATAACACTCCTACGATCACAATCGATGACGACACGATGGGCCATCAACGAATCCATTCCGAGGATGACATCAAACTCCGACATGTCCATGACCCTAAGGTTCACAAAGTGGAGTAGAATCCTCATCTCTAACTTACAATCCTAACATATTCAATTTAGTTTCGAGGGGAGAATTCACATTAATTTAATTTTAATTTTCCAAGGTTTCACCTTTAATCCCAATTCTTTCACACATGATGCAAAGAACAAAGGAATGAGATGCACTGATAATAAAACAAATACTTCGCCCATAAAAAGGAGAAACATACCTGAATAATCCGACTAATCTACAATCAGCCTATGGTGTAATGGCTCAAACACGCCAAGGTCCCCCGGGGTCTCCGGCCAGGAGCCCCGGCATGGACTCGACCCCGCCCTAGCTCATCTTAGCTTCTCGCAAAGCAGTAAGGCCCTATGCAGCGCCCCCGCAATCGAGCCGCTCTCCCGGCCCATGGCGGGTAAGGAGGAATAAACTGCATAAGTGTACATCCCACTAATGACTGGGATTTAGGTGTCCCATAACTCTAGGATTCCTACCGAGGACAACCTCTCCTCGTGTGTCCAAATTGATGGCAATGGTAATACGCCTTTGGGCTCGCTGGTTGTGTTCTAAAATATCCAAGCACCGAGATGATCATCCTCGCCTTGGCCTTGATACCGCGACCCTATCCCCCGAAATATCCGCCACCCGTGATAGGTTTTTGTGATTGTGCCTCTTGTGGATATCCACAAATAGTGCAATTGCCTAATCACGTAAGGCACTAAGTAATATACAGACTAATGTGACGGATATCGATCCATAAGGAAATCATTTCTAACAACAAAAACTTTATTTTAGAAAATTTCATTTTGAAAGATTTGATTTGATTTGATTTGATTTGATTTTTATCTTATTTTTCAAAAAATTTATTTTTTTATTTTTTTATTTTTTTTTTGAAAAATTTGGTGAACAGTGCTCATGAACAGTGTTCATGAATAGTGTCCCCAAACAGTGACTCGAAACAAGGTAATCGAGTCCAAAAATTAGGTCAAGTGCACGCTGTGCACACACAACTAACCCCCGGTCAAGGTACGGTGCGCCCGGTGCGCTCAGCCCATACGAGGTCGTGGTCGGGCTCAGCACCACGTGTCGCAGCACTCGCCCGCCGTGTCGCGACACAATGCCTTATCTCATGCAACCTTCTGGTCACAATACAAATTTTGTATCGCGACCAAGCCCGCTCAGGCTATATCGTAGCCCCGGGCCGTGTTGCTCACGACATGCCTGCTGGCTACACCTCATCACTCTAATCGTCACGATACAATCAATTGTATCGTGACACGCCTCAGCTAGCCAAGCCTCCTATCACGATACAATTTCTTGTATTGCGATACAGTTCCCCAACCAAGCTAGCCCTTCTCCTGTCACGATACAAACGATTGTATCGTGACGCCCTTAGCCAATCAACCACTGCCTGTCACAATACAACCAAGTGTATCGTGACATGCTCCCAGCCAAACTACATGCCCTATTGCGATACACATGAACCCAGCAGCCCAATGTTGCAATACAATTCCCCAGCCCACTGCACACCAGAACAACTATGTCACGATACAATTTTCCATTGTATCATGACACAGTTTGGGCAGTAGCCCAAATTAAGGAAAATTTAAATTTAATATTATTTATTTTAATATATTAAAAAAATTCAATAAAAATAGAGATTATTACCCATTCCGTCTCTATTTTTAATGACGGAATTTGATTTTTCATCTCATTTTGTAGACGGACATCTATATTCCGTCTCTATTTTTAGAGACTTAAGGACGCTTTCTGGGCCTCTAAAATGTAGATCGGAACTTCAAGATTCCGTCTCTATTTCTAGGAGACGGTGTCCTCACTCCGCCTCTAAAAATAGAGACTTGAAACATTTGGTCTCTAATTTTGCAGATCGACGAATAGAGATGTAAAATTTCCGTCTCTATTTTCAATTAGAGACGGAATTCCGTCCCTATTCTTCAATTTTCTTGTAGTGGGAGTATCTAGCCCTTATTATTATTACCCGCCATAAGTTTTTACCATTTTATTCAATAGTGCGACTCTGTTGGACTTTGTCCAACGGTACCGAGCCCACTCATCAATCACCAATTGTAGTGTTAATTCTCAACCATGCACTCACACCCATGAAATGCGATGTTCCCGTGCATATGTGATGTAGTGTAGCATTACATGTCAATGTCATGCCACATATGTAATGAATGTCAAATGAACAATTTATCTCATACATTTACCCATGTATGATGGACAATTATATTACATGCATATAATTTCCAAAACAACCATTCATTTCAATGTCAACATATAAGCATACATATATCAACATTCATCAAACAACAATTATCAAGCATGTTATTACCAATCAAGTAATAACACCCTTCACCATCAAGGCTAATTGTGGCATATATAATACCCACAAAAATAGCCCACACAAGCATACCCAAACCGGCCAAACAAGCCTTTAAATCGGCCAAACAAGCCTTTAAACCGGCCAAACATGCCCTTAATAGCCCAAATTATTATTTTCAATCCAAACATTCCCTAAATACTTTTTGGGACATATTACACACAACCTCAAATCAATACACAAAATTGGCCACAAAAGGACCACAAAAAGGTAATTAAAATCGTTTTAAAACAAGTCAAACAGCCCCTTAGGACATCAATTAATAGTCCGAATAATTCTTTTTAATCCAAATAGTCTCTAAACACTTTTTGGAACATATTACACACAACCACAAAATCAACACACAAAACCGGCCACAAACAAGCCGCAAAACGACTTTAAATGTAACACCCTTTATACGTTAATGTAACATGCTCACAACGTTAATGCAACATATTTTCCGTTAATGTAACTTAGTTTTCTAAATTGATTACTCAATCTAGAGCACTTCATAAATGAGAAACCCTAGCCCCACAACTTCACTCAAGTTACACATATTTGAGAAACCCACGTCCATACCTTCACTCAAGCCATACTCCAAATCTCAAAACTCAGGCCACACCGTCACTGAAGCCACATTTCAGATCTTCACCTCCATCGTTATCTCAAAACCTTACCCCAGATCTTACTTTTCCTGACAATTTTTACTTGAGTAGTCGCTCATGTCGACATTTTTCACTTGGGTAGCCATCGATGATGCTGCAGACGAGTATCGCGAGAGGCTTTTGGCCCTATATTAAAAAAAGCAAGGATTTTGTGGGAGAAGGGACTTCAGAAGTGGGAGAAATAAAGGGCAGTCACCTCTCCATTTTAAGGGAGAAAGTGATGTAAAGGAGAAAGAGAGAAAAATAGGAGAAATCAAAAAGGGCGAAAGAGTGACGATAAAGAGATCGGGGTTGAGATGATGTGGGGTGTTTGGGGGGAGTAGGGATGGGGATTTGCCAAAAAAAATTTAGCCTCGCCCCGGCCCGTCTCTGAACGAGTCTGTTTCGGGTTTGACAATTTATTTTTAAATATTAGGTTGGATTAGGACCAAGGTTAAAAATATTGCTTTTTAAGAATATACCGACCGTATATTTTTACATAAATATTAATAAAATAAAAATTATTTAAAATTTAAAAAGTACTTAAATTTCTTTTAAATAATATTAAAATAAGAATATTCATGTTAAAAGTAATTTTGATAAGTGTAAGGAATGATAGTATTTATTAGTTTTTTTAGAAAAATTGTTTAAAATATATTTTTATTTATTTATTATAATTAAAATTAGTTTTATTAAAACATATTTGGTCAAATTTTAGATAATAAAAATTAAATAATTCTTATAATTTATATAAAATATTTTCTTTGATATTTAATTTATAAAATTTGATAGTTGTCATGATAATATTTTGATATTAACATTAATTTAATTTAATGATCATATATTATAAAAAATAATATTAATATTTCATATTATCAAATTAATTTTAATTTATGAATTATAACTTGATTAATTATTTTAATTTTTTAACAAATGTATATATTTTCCTAAACTAAAGTGTATTAAACAAACAAACATATATATATATATATATATATATATATATATTGATATGGTTTGGTGGCCAGCGCCTCACAGCCCACCTGTCAGCTCCAAAGAGCGCCACTCAACGAAACACGCAGCCTACTCGCTGCAGTGCCCAAAAAGATGTCGCCCCAACAAAACACGCATGCCCACTCGCTAAACCCCAAAGAAGAGGCATGCCTATCGAAGCATTCAGGCCCATCTATGCCAGCATTCAAGCCTTTTGGTGCCAAAATGTAATCTAGGGCCTAACTGCTTTAAAGGTCGATCATGGGAAGTCTCTATAGATACAGTAAAATGTATCAATCCCTAATAATATATTATCCCGCAAATCCAACCAAATCTCACCAATAAGGAAAGAAAGATAATAACAGCTCATCAGGCAGATCAAGCCGGATCCCCCCAATAAGGAAGGAAGATTATCCCAAATAAACTGCTCTTTCTATATCCTCTACCGAATCCGATACCGATAATAACAAGAAATATCTCATCCAATGGGAATGAATCCTAATCACCATCCAACTGGTAGAACATCTACTATAAATACAAGGCCACCCCATCGGTGAAAGGTACGCATACTCATACGCTAGCATACGCAACATGACTCGGGCCTCTAAGTAGTCTCTCTTTTTCTCTGTGAAAGAAACTCGTCTAGGCATCGGAGCTGGGCCACCGGCGAAGCCCTCGGGCCGAATCTCCTTTATTGTTTTTACAGAGAATTGCCACGCCCATAGCTCGCAATCCAAAGATCAAGCAGCAATCCAACTAGCCCCGGGCGGATCTCAGAGCTCGTGAATGCCTCGCCAATGTCTGTGTCCGAACAACTAATTTTACAAGCTCCACTTAGTTCCTTATGAAAAGTACTACCATTGGCGCCATCCGTGGGAACAAGCCTGTGCCAAATATAACTCGATTTCTCACATCGATGGTATCGACTGGGAACACAAGCGTGGAGCAACTCTAATCCTCCAAGGATGCAGGACTAACCAGCAACGCATACTCGACCTCCCGAGACGCTAGAAGCAATGCGTTAACATCACTGAGTTGAGAAGGTCCGTTTCACCAACCGACGCCTGATAGAAGAGTTAGAGCAACTTACCAGGCAGATGCAACGCCCACAGGAGACACGACGAGCTCAGGAAGGTTACAACTTCCCTCCCCCTGAGGAGCAACACAATCTTGACATTCCCCGAGGCGCTGAAGAAGAAGCAGTCTAACCGAGCCAGGGGGCATGGACCACAATTGGCCCCCGCAGGAGGCAACGGCTAACGCTCTGAGGGCATATCTAGAACGGAACTACGAACCTCACCTGTGGCAGAGCACTATCATGGGAGTGGTAGGTCTGGGGAGCCTCAACAAGAGCTTTCCAAACATATGAAGGAGGTAGTAGGACGCGCCCTGACACTGCGGATACCTTGGTACAACAAACCTAATCACCCTTCACAAATTCGAGGTACTTCACTTCCTCTTCCAAAGAAAATTCGATGCCACAAGTGGAAGCATTCGATGGTGTCAAGGATCCAACATCACCCTTAACACTTACAAAAACCAAAATGAGCTACATGGGTATCAAGATCCGGTATGGCTGCAAGAGCTGCTTATCACCCTCCTAAAAGGCCCAGCCTTTCGTACAGGCTTATCAGCTTCCACCTGTCACAACTTCCTCATTCGAGAGCTGCCCATCGCATTCGCCTCTCACTTCATCGCGCCGTGACATATAGAAAACTAAGTTATCATCTATTGACCATCAAGGTATCAAGAGTTTCCAGGTCTTTACGTCGAGTCTCTAAAGGTAGATATACCCGACAAGAAGTTCAAGGACACGATTCATTGTCGGGCTTAAAAATGGGAAGACTTGATGTTTTCCATCTCCAAAAATCCCCAAGCAAGCATGGCTGAGGTGCTTGCAAAAGCAGAGAAGTATATTAATGGTGAAGAAGCCCTCATATCCAAGAAAGAGAGCTCTTCCGCTCATAAAGAAAAAAGCGAGACAGACAAGCAACGAGGACGAAGCCCCACAGACAAACTACAAGAAAGGCCTAAAGAAGGGAGGAGAACTTGGCCCCGAAAGGCGTGGGAACTCTCAAAGATCGTCTGGGTCCAATTAATCCGAAAAGACGACGATAAAGAGTTCAATTGGGGCTGCTTCACCCTTTAACGTACTCAAGATTTACAGTCCCGCTGGCGTACTAAACAAACAGCTCGAGGCCGGCTAACCTTAAATGAAGTCGACCCGTAACAAGAGACAACTCCAAGCACCGTGAGTCTATTAGGACTACTTGACACCGCACCTGATGACTACATACAACCTGTTAGAGAAATAGAGCAATTTAATACGCGCTGCAATCCGACGTCTCATATCCCCTGAAAATCAGGCTCATAATCAAACTTAAAACCAGGCCCCGCCTCAGCAACCACCACCTCGACAGACGACGACCCAACACCAACAACCCCTAGGTGAAATCCAATCCAGGAGGATTCAGAGGAGGAGTCCACCAACCCGAAGGCCCATCTACGCAGCGATCGTGTCAACAGAGATAGCGAAATACAAGCAATACTTCCAACCATCGCTGCTCGACACGTCCATCACATTCTCTGACTCGTATCTGGAAGGATGCCAACACCCTCATGATGCACCTAATCGTAGTTCGCGCAGCCAGGCTTGGACAGCTACCATCTAGTCCCACTGACAACGAGTTCACCGATATCATCTTCTGGCGCCCTTCGATAAATGTGGGCATCGGGAAGTGGAGAAACTCGGAACCCGTCACACTCATCCGGCTGGGTTCTCCGGGGAGAAGCATTACCTCTAGGCTCACTACAATCGGCACTCACCTTGGGAGATCCCCATGCCGCGACGACCACAGAAGATTCCTCATCGTAGACTTCCATCCGCTTATAACATGTTGCTAGGCAGACCCTCTCTCAATGCAATAAAAGTCATCCTTCCAAGGTGATCACATGACGATCGTTCCCTAATGTAAACGGAGTAGGAATGGTTCGAGGAGATCAACGTTGCTGTGGACAAGCACGATCCATGAAACGTAAAATCGTCGACAACATATACCTGGATGAGCTCGACATGCGTGACGAGGTGCTCACTCAACTGAGCCTCAAGAACTGAACCTAGATTGTCCTTGATGATCGACTCAACAACATCTCGCCTATATAGGCTCCTGGGGTTAGCGGAAGACCTCAAAAACCCCCTTATCCATTTTTTAAGACAGAACAAAGACGTCTTCGCATGGAAGCAAGCGGACATGGGAGGAATTGATCCTACGGTAATCACTCACAGGCTGAACGTCAGCCCATCCTTCAAGCCAATCAAACAAAAGAGGAGGAGCTCGCGCCAGAAAGACAAAAAGCCATCAACGATAGTCACAAACTCCTTCTGTGCAGGAGCGACGTGGAGGTAGAATATCCGTATCGGTTAGCCAACGTCAGACTCACAAAAGCAAACGCAAGTGGCGACTCAAGATCGACTTCACCGACATCAACAAAGCGCGTCTAGCGATGCGCTTCCTCCGCGCGAATCGACTCATCGTGATGCCATCGCCGGGCCACGAACTCTGGGCCAGCGGACGCCCTTCTCCGCTTACAACTAGATCAAGATGTGGACCCAGCGATCAAGAAAAGACCTAGTTCGTCACAAATAAGCAGGAACCTCATTGTTATCGCGGTGATGCCGTCGCTCAAGAACCAGAGCCACGATCGAGGCTGGTGAACCTATGTTCCGTATGTGATGAGTACAACTATGGAGGTGTACACATAAATGACATGTTGGAAATCCACCACTGCTGAGCTCCACATAGCTCATCTATCCGGTATGCTCCAGCATCTTGAGAAATTACAACATGAAACCGATCCACCTAAGTGTGCCTTCGAGAGTCAAATTTAAAATTCCTAGGTTTCATAGTCAACTACCAAGGAATCGAGGCAAATCCGCATTAAAATAAAGGTCGTGCTCGACATGCCATCGCTTATCAGTGAAGTAAGTCACAGTCCGACGGAAGGATTTCATGGGGTTTGCCAGATCCAGTGGCAAGTGACAAATGCCACTTTCTTCCAAGTCCCGAAGAAGGCCTTTCAATGGATAATGGGCGTGGAAGAGTACTACTTTAAAACGTATTTGAGCCTCCTCCCATTCTAGTAAGTCCCTTAGAGGGAGAGCTCCTTACTCTATACTCTATCGTATCGATGACCAAATAGCCCTCATCGCAGACAAAGAACGAAAGTGCAAGACCTGGGCTACTATCGCAGCCAGGCTTTGAGAGGAGCGGAGGAGAGGTACCCAAGGATGGAGAAACTAATTTTGGACTTGGTAACCGCAGCTTGGAAACTCTGCCCTTACTTCCAGGCTCATACCATAGAAGTTCCAACAGAATACCCGATGAAGCAAGTGCTACATAAACCAGAGACCTCCGGAAGGCTGATGAAATGGGCCATAGAGATGAGCGAGTTCGATATCATATACAAGCCAAAAACTGCAATAAAAGGGCAGGTCTTAGCCGACTTCGTCATGGAATTCACCTCAGCGGAACCTGCTGAAAACGCTCAAACAATGAATGACCTCACCATCTGGAAACTCTGTGTGGATGGAGCCTCAAATGCACACTGAGCGGGGCAAGCTCCTTAATCTCGACCTCTCCGTATGGTAGACATTGAGTACGCACTCAGATTCGGATTTCAAGCCTCCAACAACGAGGCCGAGTATGAGGCCGTCATAGCAGGCCTCAACCTCGCCCATTCATTGGAAGTTGACCAGCTAGAGGTCTGCAGCGACTCCCAGCTGGTAGTAAGACAAATAGAAGATACCTACGAGGCCAAAAGCGAAAGAATGATCCTATATCTCAAAAAGGTACGATATTTATTGAAAAATTGTGTTGGTCTGTGCCGACATGTCCCGCAGCGTAGAACTCCCGAGCCGACGCCTTGGCAGTTAGCAACAACCCATACAGAAGACCTCAAGAGTCAACACTCCGTCGAATTCCCCAGAGCCTCATCGATCCCTACGACGTGGAGGTTGCCCAGGCCCGGTCCGAGCCAGCCGGATGGACCGCCGCCTGGGATTATATAACACTGACGTCTACCTAACGACCCAAAGAAGTACTCTAAAATAAGGACGAGGGGTCCCGGGCCAAAGTTCACTAATCATAAGGGTCTCAGGTGTTTAGGTTTCTTCACACCTATCCTATATCATGAAAAGACACCGGATACGTAAGCAGAAGTACATGAATATATATAAACTACATCGGAGCTTGAGCATTGGCAAGAAAGGTCTTGAGACAGGGATACTACTGGCCTACAATACTCAAAGACGCAACCGATTTAGTCAAGAAATGCGGGTGATCCGCCAGAGCACGCCTAAGATCTCACGCCCCATCAAAGCCTCAAATCAATCACAAGCCCCCGCCTTTCCAACAATGGCCTGACATACTGGGACCTCCGCCCTGGGAAAATGGGCCAATGTAAATTCACCACTGCCGCAGCAGATTACTTCACCAAACGGGCCGAGGCCGAGCCTTTAGCCACAATCACGTAACGTAAGATACGTATTCTCAGGTGGCGAGCCATCATACGTTGTGCTCGGGTATCCCAAGAGCCCAGCGTCTGATTAACTAAAACAATTTGACAACGCCAAATTCAGGGATTTCTATGCTGAGCTCGAAATTAAGAATTATTACTGCCTCAAAGACATCCGCTGCCTAACGGCTCAGCCAAGTCACCATTAGAACCCTTAAGGCCGCGAAGACCAAATTGAAGATCTTAAAGGAAAATGGGTAGAATACCTCCCGACGTACTACAGCCCAAGGTGACAACAATGTGTCAAAGAACCCGAGAAACCCCATTCGCCTTGTAGCCTTCCTAAGAGATTAGCCAAAGAGTCTCCGTCGAGGCCTGACAAAGTCCCCAAGGATCGAGTTAGCAACAGTGGAGAACAATGACAAGGCTCTCCGTATAAATTTGGATCTCTTAGATGAAAAACGCGAAAGGTGTTCTAAGGCGCATTTAAGACTACCAAAGGACGAGGTACTGGCTAAACTAAAAAGTCAAACCTGTGAGCTACATGTCGTGATTTGGTCTTTAAAAGCTCCGCCAACAAGGAAGAATCCAAGACACAGGAAATCGTCCCCAACCGAAGGCCCCTACATCATATCTCGAGTCGTCAGACCAGGCAATTACGAGCTCCAAACAGAGGAGGGAAAAATTTTACAGCATGCCTGGAATGCGAAACATCTTAAACGTTTTTATCAGTAGACCTTGGTTTGTAGTCCTAAATGGAGATTTATCAATTTTCAGTTAACGATTCGACCATTTACTAGTTATTTTGTTAGACGTCACAAGCAACTCTCGCACATATAATGCTCGTAAAGTACATTTAATAAACGAAAGCTCATAGCCATAAAGGAAAAAAATCTCTTATTCCAATCGTATTACATTCAATTACAATCAAGAGTATTACCGATTATATCTCGAAGTATAGCGCATGCGCTCCTCAAAAAAAAAAAAAACTTCGTGAAGAAAAAGGAAAAGGAAACGACGAAAAATAAAATGGTTAAGGCTAGAAAGGTGGAAAATAGGAGAAGAAGAAAAAAGGGATGGAAGGAGTTTATGCGAAAGAGGGAGAAACAGATGTAGAAGAAAAGAAGAAACAAAAAATGGGAGAATAAGATGTGGAAAAAAAGAAGAAAGAAAGAGAGAGAATGGCGAGAGGAGAAAGAGATCAGCTGTGGGAGGAAGAGAAAGAAGAACAGAAAATGGAGAAGGCGACACAAGAAATGGGCCGCCCTCTCCAGACACATTCCCTAGCACGAAGCTAGGGAATAACATGACTCCCATAAAGGGGAGACTAGGGAAAAACACAACTCCCACAAGCAGAAGTCCGACAAAATTGAACCAAGATCTTCAGGTGGACTCCCGGCGAAGACAATCAAACTTCGACGCTTCATCTCGCGCAGATTTCAGTTACACACCAGAAGAGGCAAGATATCCAAAGTATAAACTCCATAGCAATGAAGCCGCCATTTATAGGGAGGCCAAAACACTCTGAAATCAGCGCAAACGTTTCAAATTCTCCATAACCAAGATTAAAGACGCTCTACCTTTCCAAGAGGATCAAGTCGAATGGCCAGATACAACAACTTCTACTTTCGACGAGTTCATCTATCAATACAGCCACGCCAGCTTAATGAGTCGATCACCAGCCGGACGCCACCAAGGCCAAGACCGAGCCCGCTCACTTCGACAAGTTCATCTACTCGCACAAAGCCACGCAGCCTCAATAAGTTAGATCGCCTCAGTCGATCGCCTACCAAGGCCTCGCACCCGAGCCTAGTAGCTCACTGTCACGAGTTCATCTACTCTACACAAAGCCACGCAGCTTCCAATGAGTCGATCAACTCAGCCGGGATCGCCCCAAGGCCCCGCCGCCCGAGCCCAAAGAGCTCACTTGACGAAGTTCATCTACTCAACATTGTGCCACGCAAATTCTTGTGAGAGTCGATCAACTCAGCCGATCGCCACCAAGGCCTCGCCGAGCCCGTGAGCTCACTTCGACGAGTTCATCTATTTCGCACGTGCCACGCGCCCCTGAATGAGTCGATCACCAGCAGATCGCCACAAGGCATCGCCGGAGCCCAAGAGCTCACTTTGACGGAAGTCTATCACTCAGCACAGCCACGCAGCCCCAGGAACTATATCAGCTCAGCCGATCGCCACCAAGGCCCCGCCGCCCGAGCCTAGCAGCTCACTTGACGAGTTCATCTACTCATACACAGCCACGCACCCTAATGAGTCACCGACGCCAGCCGATCGCCACCAAGGCCTCAAATACCGAGCCCAAGAGCTCACTTCGACGAAGTTCATCTACTCAAGATGTGCCACGTGAGCCTAGGAGTCGATCGCTCAGCCGGATCGCCACTAAGGCCTCGCGCCTCGAGCCTAAGAGCTCACTGACGAGTTCATCTACTCAAGACAGTCACGCACCCTTAACGAAACGTGATCGGTCAGTCGATCGCCACCAAGGCCTCAACGCCCGGAGCCCAGTAGATCACTTTGATAAGTTCATCTACCCGCACAGCCACGCAGAACCTAAGGAATCAGCCTAACCTGTGCAAATCACCCGACGAGCCCAAGAAATTTCACATCGGGACGAGCTCAACCATTCCACACAGGCCACGCAGCCTAAGAATCAGTTCAACTCAAGTAAATCAGCCGACGGAGCCCAACAGTTCACATTGACGAGCTCAACCATTCTATTACTGTGCCAAGCAAACCCAGAATCAGCCCAACTCAGTAATCGCCGACAGAGCCCAACAATTTCACATTGACGGCAGCTCAACCATTCTACACGTGCCAAGCAGCCTCAGTGAATCATTCAACTCAGAAAATCACCGACGGAGCCCCAAAGAACCACATTGACGAGCCTAACCATTCTACACACAAATTTGCTGTACTTAGAATCGCCTCGACTCGTGCAAATCACCGACAGAGTCTCGCAAATTCACATCGACGAGCTCAACTACTCTTACATTGTGACACGCAACCCATGGTCATATCACCAGATTATCACAAGGAGCCCAACACAACTTGAAAAGCTCAACTGCTCACCTCAAGCCATGTAGCCCAAAGGTCAGTCCAACTTAGGCTATTCAGCCCATAAGGCCTCATAACCCAGGAGCCTCAGCGGACCAGTTTGAGAAGCTCAACATCTCAACTCCGGCGCTTAATTCAGACCATGCAGACAAGAAGTCAATTCAAATCGAGCAGAACAACGCAAAGAGCACAAGTAGAGGCGAAAGAAGTAAGGTGAAAAAATGAGTATTCATTAAGAAAAAGGCTATGTATGTCTCGGGGTCCTGTGCTCAACAAAATATATATAAAAGAAAAAAGAAAGAAAAAGAAAAGTATAAAAGCCGAGCATCGTGCAAAGCGAAGACGTACGTAAGATCGTGCATCGAAGGAGGAGCAGACGGCGAAGAAGGGAGTGGGCCCCAAATAGGTGCCCGGCTCTCCGGGGACACCGCCAGAAGGACCCTATCCTCCCTTGGCCACTAGGAAGGTCAGTTGAAATCCATATTCGAATAGGCATTAAATAAATTCTCTTCCGAAAGTCAAGCCACCCAGAAACCCACGAGTACAAGCCTCACTCGCCTTTCCAATAACTTGGCCCACGAGCCACCAAAGCATTTGCTAATGAAGGTCCCCACGCATCCCGCAAGACTCCTCAAATAGCTCCGCCGAAATGGGTAGCCCATTAGCCTCGCGACGAGCCCCCGCCCAACAAATATTTGTCTTATCACGCAGTCGCCCCGACCACACGCACTCTTCCCAGACTCGCTCGGGCCGATGTGAGAAGCTCATCCTAACCATCCGCTCATCATGTGACCGCGCCTCCCGGCCTCCATCAAGTCGCTCGCGACAACCCGCAACTCATCTCGAACCCCGGCTTCGCCGGCCACCGCTGCCGCTTCGATTTCATCTTCTACCTTCACCGAAAGCATGTGCCGACGCGGTATGCTTCAATCGATTCAGCTTCAATCGCCTCCCTGGGCCATAAGCTGCACTGATCCCGCAGCCACCCGTCAGATGTGAGGGAAGCCACCCGCTCAGAACCCAGCGCTTGGCATGATGCTTGGGCTGGGCTCTCACAAACCCTTCAAATGAGTAAACACCTACGCACTGCCACGTAATCAACACCCAATGCAAATTCAACAGTCAACTCAAAATGGAATCAGACACGACAAGGTATGAGAACTTACAGAGGTGACTCCCTGGAGAGATAGGGCTAAAGCCTCATCAACAGGCAACGCACTCGACCTCTTGAGATCAGAATCCTTAAGAATGGATCGAACTGTGACTCCGCCGCTGAAGTTCGCATTGAGAAGCAAAGATCTCCCGCCTCCGCCACTTCGGATTCCGCATCTTTCTTCCCCGGCCTCTTCCGCCTTCGCAGAGGGTGACCTAACCCTCTCAGGCGGTTCCACGGTAATGGGCGTGACCGCTAACTACCGCTTCAACGGCCCCACCCAAGGGACCTTCTCCTGCCTCCGCAGCAAACCTAGAATGGGACCGCGAACTCAAGATTGTAAGAGCCTTAACCTCAAAGCACGCACCCGCCCCGCTTACGGACATGAGTGATGGAGAAGATGAAGATGCCCCAACTTAACTTTGACCAAAGCCGCCACCTTCAACTGAGTCCGAGGTTTTTCGTTTCACGCCCGGCTTCCGAGACAATGTTCCACTGAGCCGCAGTTCTCAGCTGGTTTAGCAAAGGAGGGCCCAATGGAGGAACTTTCTGTGGAAGGAGGTGAAGGCCTCAGATGCAGAGCGAAAGCGTATCTCGAGCCTAAGAGCCAGGGAATATCCGACTGATCAGCCCCGCGCAAGGACGAGGAGGGCACTCACCAACGCCAACGCTATGACGTATCTTCGCGAGATCAATTCGAGCACTGAGAAGCATGTAGATGCGATGTAATCGGGAATATCCAATGACCACTACAAGTTATAACCAAAATGTAACAAACACTACTAAGATTCTCTGGTGGTCCACAACGGAACGCCCTGTGGTGTCGCCTTGTCAAGAGGGTCATATTCCCAATTACGCTACTAACAAAGAAGTGAAGGTCCCTTCCACAAATTTCGTGGAAGAGGTGAAGACTGAATCACAAGAGGAGCCCAAAACGCCTAGAAAAACAAAGAAAGCCCTGAGGTCTCCCTTCCGCTAAAAAGGTAAAGGAGCAAGGCTATGTCGGGAACACCGATTCCCCGTCCCTAAAGAAAACTACCAGACCAAATCCAAGATACCCCAACCATCAATGAGCGAAGGACAACATCAAGTGCCGCAAACCCCTTTACGATGGGATGTAGAGGAAAGCGGAGACCATTATCAAAGACCACTTCAAAGAAGCACACCATCTTAGGCACGGAGACCACATAGAGGGTCAAAATGTCAGGGGACCACACCCGAACGCCAAAGGGAGGCTGATAACGTCTGGCAAAGGTGGCCCCGTATGAGGGACCGACCTTGCTAGGTCCCATAGTTAAAGCATGTTGAACGGCATATCTTAGGTATTCCACCCCCTGTGGTATTTAATCAGTTTACTTTTCTCTCTTACCCGGGTCTAAGGGAAGAGGAGGCGCCTGGGCATCTCGTTCAAACGAATGGTCGGAGACACCGCCATCCATCCATGCCAACCCAACACCACATACGCATGTTCATCTAACACATCAATAAATTGACCAACCCAACCCTAGCGCCTCATCGTATCGCTCGAAAAGAGACCAAGGAGACAAAGACGCAGCGAACCCAGGAGTACAACATAAAAGGCTATCCCAAGAAAGACGCTAGAGAAAGACTTTGCACAAAAAGGCTCAAACAAAAGACTAAGAGAAAAGGAAGTCCGAACTCGCTAAAGGCAAAGAAAATGTCTCAAGATTAGAGGCACACAAGACAGAGGATGTCTACGAAAGAAACAGAAGGAAACTGAAAGGAGTGGGAGAAATGAGCGCGAAAACCGAAGAGTCATCATTATCATAAGACAAATGACGGCGACCAAGCCCTAACTAATCCAGCCCCGAGCAAACACGTGGAAATTGCACCCGATGCGAGAAACGTTGCAGCCCTTACCCACGTACACCGTACACAAGGGCTGGGGGGCAACTGATAGGGTTTGAAAAATAAGGCTCACAGGCCCACTCGCCATGTGACGCCCCAAAACCCGGGGGTCCGTTGACTACCCGTCAACCCGCGGAATACAAGTGGAGGTCGGGTTACCCGACGCCACTTTAGGAAAATCAGTCTCCTTTGCACGTGGAGCTCTACCCAACACAAAACCTCGCATATCCCGTCCCAAATAAATTCAATATATGCAATATATATACAAGTATCTGATAAAAACGGCCTCGTACCTACGAACAATATCCATAAAACATATACCGACTATGAATCCAACTATATCCAATAGTTACAAGAGTTAATATTTTTACTCTTAAACAATACACATATTAAACTTAAAGAATTCTAATACATGTACAACCACCAAAGCCACATCCCGGCTTTCTTCACAATAAATCTCTAGGACGAGCCATCCCCTCGCACGCTCCCTGTACTTGTAAAATAAAGGGGGGATCCCACGACGGGGTGAGCTAAAGCTCAGTAGGAGAATCGCCCTAAGTGGGCTACTCATCACCCAAGCTGGGCAAAGCAATGCTCCAAAGAAACATTCAAGAATCGTGACGATCCTACTAATGTCTACATGACCAACTCGGGATCCCGAGTCCTCACCGACTCTCTCACACGCCTAAGCCTTGTATGAGAATTATTATTTTATTAGCGGACAACCTTCCGATGTATATATATCAATCGGGCCGTCCCAACATTGATATATAAATTGTTTGCGGGCTCCGATGAATATCACCTGGGCCGCTCCGACGATCGGGACATTTTAAGCTCTTACGTGGACTACCCTCCGATAATTAATATTTTATACTACCCTCAGGAACCATTTCTCTAGACTAAATCTCATGCACTCACTCTATAATCCCCAGGGTGATCAGGTGCATATGGAATAAATGTATCTTGAGTTAAATGCAATTACAGCAAGCGTGCGAATATAAACATGGGAATATACTCGCATAATTAAAATCCACACAATCATGTTATGTAATTTTCATTTCAAACATCAAAATTAGCTCGCTTGGGCTAATGATCAAACCTGAGTAATTTAATTTAAATCACTTTCGGCCAGAACACGTATTTTATTCATTCTGATTCTGTATGTCAATTCCACATGATCATCACTTGATCTAGCTCATGAGGCAAATCATAATCATCACCAATGGTAACAACCGCAGATTTAATTCTATATAATTGTGTCATTGTTCTTAACACCTCAAGCATTAACCCTAATAATTCTTTGATCAACCAACTCTCCAAATTAAAATTCCTACACATACCAAGCCATTCAATTCACGAATTTCAATGCAAAACACACTTAGTTGCTTTATGGCCATTTCACCTGAAGCTTGGGATGTTTTTAACGGTCGAGGAAACCCAGCAGTGAGGTGTCACAGGCTGACCCACTTGTCTGATCTCGATTTCACTTTTTGGGCAAGATTTCTTACCATTTAGATCTTATAAACAGAAGCATAATTTATTTGACCTAACAGCCCACATCGGTTTAAGGCTTCACGGATTATCCCAAATGTCAAAGAAATTCCTTAATTCGGTCCATGTTTTGGGACCGATCCAGCGGCTCATTCCGGCATTTTCACTTGATACATGATTTAAGCATTATTGCCACGAACGATCAGCGATTTTACAGCGATCCGCGGCTAATCGAAAAGTAAAAAAATTCAACAATTGGTCCCATGTTTTGGGGCCGTCAGCAACACTCGCGGCGCCAAGCCGTAACGTGGCAAGCGTAGAATAAAGCAGTAGGAGAAAATCACATCTCTTGGAGTTTGTCAAAACTTGCAAATCAGAATAAGCGTGGCATAACAAGTAAGGCGTTCCGCGCCTTGCTCGTCGAAAATCAATGGTCCGTCCGTATTTACGAGAGAAATTAGGCTCTCTCTACAGGAAATGAAAGGAGAAAAACTCTTTGCGTCAAAAAATCTGCCCTTCATGTTTTTGTCTTTGCTTTAGTTGGAGAGAGGAACCCATTCTTATTTTGTCGTGTGAGCAAATCAAATCTCTAAATGACATTTATGACCTCTTTACCGGAGGTGATATTGACAATTTATCTCCAGTAGTCAGTTTGTCATTTCTCTGCTGTACGCTTGCTAGTGCGTGGGTACATGTTATATGTGGCGCCCGTCGCATCCGAAAACCGTTCTGACACGCAGCGATCGCATAAAAGCGTGTCAAAACTCATTGTCTCGAGAAAATTACGAAATTTTCTGCGTGCTAACTTCGTTTCGAGGCGATTAGCGGTACAATTCGTTTCATCATCAGAGATCTGAAATTAATTACGGTTTTTAACCGTAATTACAATTTTGTAATCAAGTACGATTTTGCCCTTATTCCATAAGTGGAATTTCTCGGGTCTTACGTCGTGCAAAAAGAATTGGCCCGCGAAACACGCAGAACGCTCATTGCTTGCACGGCGTGCCATTGGAAGCGTGAGGCCTTTTACGCCCGGCGTGGCCTTTAGTGCCGGCCGAATGAGGCGTCGCGCAAACCCCAGGCGATGCGTGTCCGCGATCTGAGAGAGAATAGAATGTCCTGTAATATGTTATCCACTTAAATCAGCAAATCTCACCAATAAGGAAATAAATATAATAAAAACAAGTCGGGCGAGGATCAATGGGATCCCCCGATAAGGAAGGAAGATTATCCGAATAATTTCTTTCTTTACATATCATCTCTTGAATCAGATGCCAATAATATGAAACATCTCATCAATTGGAATGAATCTGTCGTCCATTTGGTAGAGCATTCTCTTTATAAATGAGTAGCCTCATCAAAATTAAAAAGTGCAGCATCTTTCATACGTTAGCATCTGTGACACATTCGCCTTTCTGTGATCTATAACTATATAGAAAGTGGGCAGGCGTCGGGCGATCATGGCGAAGCCTGCTTGAAACCCCCTTCTTTATTGTTTTTGCGAGAAGTATGTGTAGCTCGTAATCCGACCTTCTGCCAATCAAACTTATTTTTATATATATATATATATATATATATATATAAATTAAAAACATTAATGTGAAACAAATTATCATATATAATATTTTATGATTTTTTAAAGTTTAATAAAATTAAATCATGTACAAATGATTTCAAAAAAAAACTTATAAGTATTTTTTCCATATTAAATTTTGATAAATTTAGTGGTTGGTTGGCACATTAGTAAACATTTTTAGAAATTATGACTGGAATTAAATCTCAGGTTTGAAACCTTTCCTAATTCCAACCAAAATTCTAATTTTCCTTTTTCATTTTTGTTCTTTTCTTTATGCTCCACCGTCCCCTTCTAGGGTCCTTCATTTTCCTTTTTCAGTTACCTTTCATTTTTGTTTTTTTCTTGCCCACCATTCCCTTCTTCACGTCCTAACCCTAAGTACAATCATCCAAGACGACGCAACAACTCCTACTAACGATAGGTGTTCTCTACTTTTTTTTTTTTTCCTTCCCATTCTTCTTCTACTCTAATGTTTCCATCAAAATTTATGAAATTGCAAAGTTATTTTACCGAAAAATCATATTTTTGTTGCATATGTGCAAATTTTCTCCATATCTCATCAAAAATTGCAAAGAATTTTCACTTTCGGATTTAGGTTGGGGCGCATGTAGTTCTCGCTGATAAATCAAGTAAATCATGATATATCGTCGATATTATTGATATTTTAACAATTTTTTGTACAAACGATATTTAAACAAATTTTAAAATTATAGGCTCTTATATGATAAGTACGTTATATAGGCTCTTATATTTATTTTGAAACTTGTATTATTTTATGAATTTTTATTTTAAATATTATTTTGGGACAAAGGTTAGTTATTATTCTCTATATAAATAAGATGGAGTTTGAAAATGACCATTCTTTTCCTTTTGTATTTCTTTCTATTGTTTTTTCCTTTCTTTTTCTTTTCTTTTTTACCTTATTTAACTTATTTTAGTTTTTATAAGAAAGTTAATAGTTTACAAATAAATACAATTTTAACCAATTTCCGTTTTATTTATTTTATTTTTCACCGGGAACTTAAATAATCCACAAATATTTACAATTTAATCAATTTTGATTTATTTAATTTATTGTAAAATCAAATATTAAAAAAAAAAAATTAAACTCTCTTTTCTCATATTATCCAAAATCATTTGCATAAGTTTTAAATTTATTTATTTTTATTTTCTAAACTTTAAAAAAAAATACTATAGTTGCCAGATTCCAACTTAAAACCACTTTATGCATTTTGAGCAAAGAGACAATGCTCGGTAATTCACAGGATATATCGGTATTTGGATTTTACAGGATATATCGAAATATCGATAAATATTGATGGATATTTTGGTAAAAAATAAAGCGAATTAATAAAAATAACAGAAATTCGTATAAATACTTGTTGGTATATAAAGGCATAAATAAACGAATATCTGACATTGAAAGCTTGATATTTATTGTAATTTATCAAAAATTATATTGATAATAATTTAAAGCCGAAAATGAAGGCAGATATGAGCATTCACATTATTTAATTAAGGAATCGTCTTGATGAAAATATGTCGTAATAAGATCTTGAAAATATTGAGATAAATCGCGAGCAAAAAAAAATAATTTGAGAGTTAAATGGAGTTTGGATGTGTATGGATTAGTTGTAAAAGAGGGTGTATGATTTTATAGAGTATTTATAGAATTTTGGAGTCCAGAAAATAGTAAATTCTGGATATTTAACATATTTCTCATGTTATCGAACTATTTTGCGATATTTTTCGAAATTCACAGCGTAAGCGTGTGTCTTTCAGCTAGTCATGATTTTTGATGGAAAAATCGGTATTTTTATTTTCGCGAAAAATACGTAATTTGCTCGTTTTGTTTGATCGATTTTCATAGCAGCTTTTCTGGGTTCGATCAGCCAGATTTTGATGATATATCGATCGGCAGATTTTTATCCCTGATTTGAACTATGATAAATATTTTATCAGTTCAGTTATTCAAATCGTAGATTCCAAATAACGAATGAGTTGGCAAATTGGCGGTGGCATCAACGCAGCAACCACTAAACCTGAGGTTGGGAGGTGAAGTTAAAAAATTCACAATGCGATGGGCTCGAATGATCTAGAAGGCACGCCATCGCATAATTGGTTCTTGGAAGATTCCATTTCCGCCTAAATCAAACGACATCGTCAGCGCTAGCTGTCAATGTCTTCTTTGTTTATTTTTGTAAATTGTGGCCCCCCTTGCATTCCTTACAGGGCACACACCAAAGGGGATTTCTTTAACGGTGAGTGCCCATTTTTTGTAATACGATTATATTTTTCATTTTTGGTATATATATATATATATATATATATATATATATATATATATATATATTTTGGTGAATAATCATTTTTATATATAGTATGGGTGTTTAGAACAATTTATCAAAACTGACTAGGGACCTTGACTATAATGGATCGGATAAACCTCTAACGAACCTTCGAAGAACTCTATTAGGTAAATCTTTAATGGTGTTAAAAAGACAAGAATTTGAGACAAGAAATAAAAATTAGGTTGTATTTGTTTATTGAAAAATATTTGTTTGTTGAAAAATATTAGTAATTTTCTTAATTGTGATAGTCTATTATAAACAATTAAAAATTAAATGTAAAACATCACTTAAAGTTTTTTTTTTTATATGGTTTTTTTAAATAAGAATTATTTTATTGATTCAAATTTGGAATATAAACACATACTTAATTTCGTTAAAAACCATAGAAAATTAAATATCATCTAGATTAACAACATAATGAATGAACTCAAAGCCTATATATTTGATAACCCTGTAATAATTAAAATACTTATAACTATAGTTTTTACAATATATTTGATGACTGTTGTATCTGTCTTATCAAATATGTTTTATTCATTTAAACCTCTCACACATAAATACACGTCATAATAAGATGATGATGAACACGAATGATGTAATTACAAAAAAAAAAAGAAAAAATTAAGGAATAACCACTTTATTGATAAATAAAATGATCGTATTGCTTAAGGAAAAATGACTAAAAAGGAAAGAGTTTAGAGAAAAAGTAGACTTTTATTTTTATATGTTAATAATTTAAGATAAATAAAATGAACGGTTTTCAAAAAAATGAGACTTTTATTTTCAAAAAAAAGTGTAGAGTTTTCAAAGTTTAAAAATATAGAACATTCAATGAAAAAAAGGTTCCCAGTTCGAGTTCAAATGGAAACTAATTTATTATATTGTAATAAATTGTTTAATTGTCAAAAAATATATATATTATATTTAATTATAATATAAAAATAATACTTAATTATATTTTAAAATTTTGTAAGATGTTAATAAATATTATTTATAAACAAATTTCCTTTTTATCTATCAAAATAAATTTCCTTTTATAGTATTTTATACGAAAATAAAATTATTTTTGCATTTGAATATATGCATATTCTATATTTTTATATAGAAAATTATTTTTATAACGTAAAAAAATTCTTATATAAAAAACAATTTATTCAACATTTTGATTAATTTACCCATGATACCTAATTCAAATGGTAAAGGTGAACACTTTTAAATAGGCAAGAGATATAGGATTAGGAAGAGGGTTTGAGAGTCCCTGGAACGTTTTACTACTTTGCAGAATAAAGTATATTATAAAAAATATTTTTATTGATTTTGGAATAAATAAATAAAAACCAATATATATATTTATATATTAAAAATGAGAAAAAGATAATTCCACGTCAGAGAAATCTAAACAAATTTGCTTTTGGCCCAACGTAAGAAATGACGATACAGATCGTCCTAAATTCTAGCCGACTAAAAAGACGGGTCTAAAATTCAGACCCATTTCGTAATTTGAAGAGCCCCCAAATAAAAATCAGGGTGACCGGTGAGGTAGTCGATCCATCAGAAAGGTCAGGACCGTCAAAAAGGGTGACTCCCTGCGGACACGGGGGGACTATCTGTGTCCGAGAACACCAGAAAATACCCTAGCTCACCTCCATTTCTCTCTCCTGCTGGAAACTCTCGCTCTACATTTCTTGGAAAACCGGAGCCTGTGTAGCTGTACAAGCCGTCGTTCCGAACCGTACAAGATCTGCAGTTCTCTGCGGCGGCGGCGGCGCATCACAGTCTGTTGTTTCTTTAGAATCAGTTCAAGTCTGCAGAAGACGAACACTTCAAATTGTATCGAGCGAGTCATTTCTTATTCTTTTTCTTCTTCTTTTAATTTGAAGGTAATTTTCTTTCTAGGGTTCCAAACACAATAATCCCGACTGTATCGTATTCTGATTTTTCGGATCCGTGGTTTTCGGAACTTGAATTTTTATCTGTTTCGTGCCACTTGTGCGAATTGTTTGCTAATTGAGAGAATGTAGGCCATAACATTGAATTTTGAGGTTGGATCATATGTTGTTGCTGTCGTTTTTTTTCCCTTCTTCTTGATTTCATTTTGAGTGACAAGAATCATACACAGGAAGACGCTAATGCAATTATATGACTTGGTTGAGGTGATTTATTTTTCCGTTTTGTTTTCCTGGAAGCCAAAACTGCGTTAGACCTTAGAGTGTGCAGTTTTGTCGGGAAGCGACCGGAGGTTCCGAAATTTACAATATATTTGATTGCGGAGAAATCGAACTTTTACGGAACTTTATTTTCATATTATGCTTTTTCTCCATAACCAAACTCCTGATTTGTGTTTTGATAGATAATACCGTTGGAGTAAATTCTTGTGTATTGGACTCTGTTTTTCTTTTAGTACCTGTACCTTTTCACGCATTCAAACTTTTGTTTTTCTCTTCAGGATTTCTAATTGCTGTAGTAAGTGGAAATGGCTAATAGAATGAAGGAAGATGAAAAAAATGAGAGAGTTATTCGTGGTCTTTTGAAACTGCCCGAGAACCGAAGATGTATCAACTGCAACAGTCTGGTAAGTAATTATAGTCTTTTTGTTTGTTCTTGGCTTATTAAATCATAAATCCGCTCTTCACTATATGACCTTAAGGTCAGATTCATGCAGATGTAGAGTTGCATTTATGTGTTTCATTGTGGGTTGATCGACTTGTAAAGCATGAAACCATTCAGAATAGTGTTATTGAAGTTGGTGTCAAATGTTTGATAAGTTTTCTTAGATCTGATAAGTTGTTGATCATGGTAATTTAATGCTGCCATATTATGGCCAATGCAATGGAGCTGAGGCTTTTCATCAGGCAACAATAAGTTATGGTGTGTGAGCTGAAGTTATCTAAACTCTAAAGTAATGCAATGAGGCCAAAAAATTGCTTTGAATTTGTTAAAGGCGTGGTTACCGCCATTAAGCCTGAATCTTCTGAGCTTGAGAACTTAGGAGAGTTGGTCGTTTAACACACATGGTGCTCGAGCACGGTTTAGGGAGGGTTACCGAGTTCGAGCCACTTCTCTGTAATTTATTCTCCATTTGTTGATTTGAAAGTCCATGAAAGGCTCAATTTGGTTTGTTCGCTCGTGCGGGTATGGAAGTGCAGCGTGAGGAGTATTAAGAACATGATATTCATATTAAACCAAAATCCTACAAATTTGAGCTTTTAGGAGAGGTGTTCGTTTAACATAAACTAAAGGGATACTAATGTTAGGAAAGACAAAATTCCAAGAACAAGTGGAATAAACCACAACGTAAAAGTTTATGATGCTAATAAAAATTAACAATATTTGATTAAGTGGGGGTTGAGAAGCAGTTGCAATTTTGTGGCCCTGGTCATTTTCTATGTGCATGGGTTGCAACCCCACATTTTAGGGCCTTTTACTTTTGAGTTTCAGAAATATGATAGTATAAACAACAACCTGCTACCCTTTTAAAAGGCTGTATACTTGTTTACACACTAAATACAGGGGCTGTCATGGTTTGTGATAATTGCAGTGAAGGAATGTTCTAACTTTACCAACTTATCAGGGAAAAAAAGTGTTCTAACTTTACCAGATTTTCTAAGCTGCACTTTACTTGGAACGAAAACTGATAGTAGCATCAAAACTTATAGAGATTAGCTCTATTGATTGGGTCTTTATTAATGACTCCTCAGGTTCCAGAAAGAAGCACAGAACTCTGAACAAAAGGAACTCCCTAAATTTCAGAATGCTAAATTTGTGGAAGTTGTTGTGCGGCAACTTTTAAGGATAGTGAAATAACAATCTAGGAGTTTTTTGAGGTAAGAAAAAGAAAATAAGATACAATTCCTAAATGGTTCATTGCTCTTAACCAGACTCTTGCTTCCTAAGACCCTTTTGATAATCCTTCATTTTTCTTTGATCAATAAAGCAGAAACAAATTATTCTTTTGATAAGAAAAGCAGAAACAAATTATTGCTGACAAATCAATGATTTACAAGGGTAAAGAACTGGAATCCTTCTAGGACCAAAGAAAGAAGAGATCAATAAAACAAAGCATGAAAAGATGAACAACTGGAAAACAATGTATTCAATCTCTAGGGGGATAAAGTGATCCCTGAGATCACCATGTATCCATGTCCTTTTGGCTAGTTAGTCAGTGTTATGGTTAGAGGATGGTCTTTGGTATACATGAGATGGGCTTCTATATCCCCGCGGCTAGTATGTTTCTAATCTTAATTTTACTTATAAAAAAAATGTTTCTAATCTAAATTAATATGGAAGAGTCATCCTAACCTTGGAAGCTGCTCAACCCAAGGCATTTATTTCATGAAGCCTAGAAATAATCATTGAAAGAATTCTCTTCAATTCTTACTTTCTTTAGAATCATGCAGTTGTATATGCGCCATAGATAGTGATTTAATGACCACTTATAGGCAAGAATTAATTCATTTTTCCAGAATCAACTGCTCTCAAATTTAGACTCTACTTAGGGTAACAACTTGCATTCAGAATTTCAGAGATCCCTTTAGTTTCAAAGAATATACTTAAAAATCACTACATCTATCAAGGATTGCAGTTAGTGGAAATCTTGACAACATCTGAAAGCTCATTTCCAAATTAATTTATGGTTTTAAAAGCTAATTTTTTAATAATTCTAAAATTAAGGGGTTCCCCACTTCTTTTGTACTATGAAAAATTAACAAACCACAATATATAAACTTTCTACTTGATTGCCTGTGAAGCCTGGGTTAAGTGGTCAAAGATAGGAAGGGTTTTTGGGAGGTTCTAGGTTCAACTCCCAACAGGGGACAAAATTTACCTATCAAAAAATGTTTCGACTTGATTGTTGATTTATTTCAGTTTGTGTTCTCCTGCATCATTGTTTTAAAGTAATAAAATTGAATATTGTATTGATTTAATAAATTTGTAGCCTGAAGAGGTCATCAACTGCATTCTCTATTAACCTGGAAAGATGAAATGTAGTCTTTGAGCTACTATTTTGGGGGCTTGTTTCAATGAATTCTTCTTAACTATCAAAAAAACCAAAAAGAAAAAAAAGGTAACACAGTCTATGATATGAGAGCTAATTTATTTTCTTCCAAACAGGGACCGCAATACGTGTGCACAAATTTCTGGACATTTGTTTGCACTACTTGTAGTGGGATACAGTAAGTGCTAAATTGCTTATATGTTTTGTGACCTGTACTTTCCTCTAGCGCTCTTTTCAATTGGCATTTTGGCTTATGTCTAAGAGCATGCATGTGTTTGTGTTTGTGAGAGAGAGAGAGAGGATCCTATAATGCAATAAACTTCGGTTAGCGCTTAATAAACAGTCTTCTTCTCTAACGTTTTGATTTAAAAATTTATACTTTTCAGTCGAGAATTCACACATCGAGTGAAGTCAGTATCGATGGCAAAGTTTACTTCACAAGAAGTTAGCTCTCTTCAACAAGGGGGAAATGAGGTAGACATGCAATCTCCCACAATGGTTCTGCCTAACAACCTTCTCATTTTTCTCATGTTCTATTTTCTGTTTCTCTGTCACATTTGCAGCGTGTGAAGGAACTTTATTTTAAGGAATGGGACCCACAGCGTCATTCTTTCCCTGATAACAGGTTAAGCCTCATTCATGTTTCGCTTTGTTTTGTTATAAATCTCCATATGAATGCAGCTCTGATTCACATGTTTGTATCCAGTAATATTGAGAGACTTCGAGATTTTATCAAGCATGTTTATGTGGATAGAAGATACAGTGGTGAGAGAAGCTTTGATAAGCCACCAAGGGCAAAGATGGTAAGATCCACTACCACTTTACAAAGAGTAATAGTGAACATTTTCTCTTTCCTTGATATTTTGATTAGAAGAATTTTAGAGAAAATGCATTTAACATGTTATGCTCTTATAACAATTCTTTGTGGTATCATAATATGGTGATAGAATTATCTTAAAGCTTTTTTAATCTGCCAAATATGGTGGTTTTTGTTTGTTTAAGGGTGTATTTACATATCATACAGGGTGACAAGGAGGAACTGTATGAAAACAGAAAGATGGACAACTATCTGACTGGATCACGAAGCCCACAATATGAGGATTCATATGGCCGCCGTCACAGTGATCAGCGTAGTCCTGGTGGAAGAAGTGATGACAAAAATTCTAGATATGGGTATGATGGAAGAAGAAGTCCAGGAAGTGATTTAGAAAGTAGGCAGCATGGTGATTATAGGAGAAGTCCTATTCGTCCTGAGATAGTCAATGATTGGCGTCGTGAAGATAGATTTGGAAATGGAAGGAAATCTGATGGTGACACTAATCTGGGAGGCAGGTCACCTGATCATCAAAAGGATCTGGATGCTTCCAGTCCTCCAATGGTACGCCCTGTTAGAGAGATCTTAGGGGATAATGTATCACCCTTACGGGTTATTGAACCTCCAAAGGCCAATGGTGGCAGGGTCACTGATGGTTTTGCACATACGCAGGTGAGATTTCTGCTCCATGCTTGACCATTGATATTCTGGTTCTTTTAGTTATTTTGTAATGTTTGATTGTAATTGCCTGGTGATATACTGTCCTAGAAGTTAGTTGTTCTGTTGAAGATGAGTCAATTTGTAATTAACAACAATCCATAGATTGACTGAGCTGCACATTGATTTTGCATTGATTATTATTACCTATCTTTGATGATTTGAAGTTAAAACCAGGTATGTCATATATTACTTATTAGGTAACATGTGATGTAGTTCCCTTAAACTGTTTGGAAAATCCTTCTCATGGGATTCTTCCAAACAGTGTAAGTACTAGAGTTGGTAGTCTAACAGAAAACCGCAGACCAGCACAGTTGATTGAGTTCTCATTGTGCCATTTAGTTTCCATTTTGAAACTTTCAAGGTGAGACCTTAGCTTTGTAGTCCTGGTAGGTGAATATATTTGAACTTTTTATGGTTACCAACCATGACTTGATAAACTTTACTCTAAAGATGCTGTTAACCAAGTATATGTACCTATAGCATGACAAGTGGCTTCCATCTTATCCATTCCCCTTTCATTTACTCTAGCAGTCTGTGTGCCAGATGATGAAGATTTCAGTAATTAAGTAATGTTGTCATAATCTCAATTGTCAGGTAACTTGCTCATTCATGCTTTCTGATTGCTGGTACTCAGCACACATCATGATGATTGACTTTTACTGATGAGTAGGATAAGTTTAAATTCCACTAATCACTTATTTTGCTTTCAGTAATGCTTTTCTATTATATTTGAAATAAGCTTGCTCATGCCTGTAATCTTCTGATGGAGTAAATAGGTGAAGAAGTGAAAATTGCATGTTCTTTGTCTCCTCATCCTGCTTGACTTCAAATACTTTTTATTCTGTGATTAGTTTGTTTCAACTCCATGTGCTGAAAATTTTGCCGCTTAGGCTCTGTTAAATTAGAATCTATGACCTTATTAGTTATTACATAAGCATCTCCACTTGCAGAGAACGACCTCATCCAGTAGCTTGGGATCTTCTAATGGGAATCCAAGGGAACTAAAAAGGGAGAATTCAGGAATCTTAATCGATTTTGATGCTGATCCTGAACCTCCTGTTGCTGCAACGGTATCACAAACACAGCAACCACCAGTTCAAACCATCGCTCAACCAACAAGTTCATCCAATGATAACAACTGGGCCTCTTTTGATTTTGCCACAGAAGCAAAAGTATCCCAAGCTCCTTCAAATGTCAATGCTCTGGAAACTGTACTTTCACAATTGTCCCTTCCAGTATCTGTCCCTGGACATGTGTCAGGAGTACCCAATAGTGGTGGTGGTTCAGCAGTTGCTGCATCAGTCGGCAATGTTTCAGTGTTGCCAATGAATGGTGTTTCCGTAGTCCCACCAGTACAGCCCATTCCTACATCACTATTTCTTAGTGGTGCACCTGCTCCTGCATCAGTCAACACTTTTGCTGCATTTCCTCCGGCCGCTGCAGCTGCTCCTGGATTGACATCAACGTTACCGAGGCATGATGGTAATTCCTTTTTCAATGTTACTGATGCAGGACAATGGCCAAGCATGCAGCATCAGCTACATTCTTTATTCCCTGATACTGGAGGTCAGTCTATTGCTCAACAATTTGCTCCATCAAGTGGTGGAACTTCAACCAGTCAGGTGGGCCTCATGGTTTAGTGGCATGTTACAGTATTCTGCAATACATATAGTTCTAATTCATTCTGTTGCATCATATCCACAGCAATGGAATTCACCACTTTTGCCAAATACACAAGGGCCTTTGATTGCTCCTGCAGCACAAGGACCTCAAGCTGTCTCAAAACCTCAGGTGGTCACTTCTAGTCTTTCATCAGGACCTTTCCCTGTGGAAGTAAAACCAACTGGAAGAAAAGAATTGCCGGAGGTAATGCGCTCTTTCTTGGTCTTCACCTAGGATGTACCTTGTTATTAACTCTGTTTTGAGTGTTTTCATACTAAATCATGAATAATCTGCAGGATCTTTTTGCCACAACCTATCAACCCTTCTCTATGCAAGTTCCAGGTTGGCAAACTGGTCCACTTCATGGCATGGGTTTCAACATGCAATATCATACTGCAGTGGTATCTTTCACAATCCAAAATGATTTTATTACTGAAATTCACACCAATCACTTGGATTACTGCTTGAAAAGTTGCTCTATATTTGTTGTTGCAGCCTTTGCCATCAACATTCTCACAGTCATCAAAATCAACAAACCCATTTGATCTCAACACTGAACCACCTCTGGCTCAAGCTCCAACAGTAAGTGAATTGAATGCCTTCAAATAAATATGCATGCTTCATCTCTGATCTTTCCTTGGTCGTACTTTTACTAAATGAACAGTGATAACTGTTATTTTGAAGAGAAGTAAATTAACAATGCCCTTTGTGCAATGTTCAATCCATGTTTTTTCATTGACAGAAAATGAAATGTCAAATTTACCTCACGATTGCCCCACTTGAGTATTGCTAAGACCTAAGAGTGCTCTAGAGACTTCTCATTTTGGTGCCTTTAAAAAATATAACTTTTTATTTTGGCCTTTTTGTTGAGTACTAGTGTGCATGATGCATGAGTAATCTAAATCTCGATGCATCAAGTCTTTGCTCATATTTGATCTTAAGCTGTACATGTTCTTGAGCAATTCTTCTGTTGATCGTCAAACCTTGTTCTAACGCTTTTTATGTGCTCCGGTGATGTAGTTTCCTTCCATGGCATCCTTGCCAGGGAGTCTACCAAATATGCCCCCTCCAATGAGCTTGCCTCGTACTTCTGTTGCTGCTACTCAAGCCCAGTCATCGCTATATCCATTGACAATGCCTCCACAAGCACCACCTTATGCATCGGGAATACCTCCAAGTAAAATCACATCATGATTCTTTTTTTCTTGTTCCTACTTTTTTCCTCGTGTTTGCTTTATTTAAAATTTATACGTTCTGTGTTTTTGCTTCAACAATGTCAGGAGAATACGTGGGGCAACAAGTACCTGGTGTCATCACACCTTCCAGGTCGAGTGCATTTTGATTATCACAAGTTTGATACTTTTTCCCACATTTTTAGTAAAGTTCTGCTTTATTAAATTATAAATTTTGTCTAGACCAACTTATATTTATTTGCATTAACCTTTTTATGGAACTGAGCCCTTTCAAATCTCCTTTGCAGTCATCAAGGAGCGGGAGGCTTTGGTAGTGAGGAAGGTGCTTTTAGCTCTTTCAATGCAAATCAGCTGAGCGGTGGAAGATACTCTGCACCTGCTGCCTTAGATAAGCTTTCCTCCGTTGGAGGAAATCCATTTGGCTAAATATGAAGACTGGAGCCTTCTGGACCCCATTTTATAGGGCGGGCATCCATCTTGATGGCTCCCTATTAATTAAGCTGTTGGATGGAAATTTTTGGGTTGATTATTCTTGTAGATTTAGTGTAAGATGTTGCAGCAAAATGAAGTTTGGTGTGTCCATTCCTGGTAACCTGTAATAGAGTCAAAGTGTCTGTCCTCACTCATGTAAAACCATTTTAAAATCCTGTAAGAAAGGTAGGCCAAAATAGAGAGGAGAGGATTTGAAAGAGGGATGGACATTTTGTCTTTTATAGGGTTTGGGAATGGGTGGTAGGTATCCCATGTGGTGCATCTGTGCTTTGCCTGCTGCCACACGGGATTTATCTCTATTGTTGTGGTGAGGTGTTTTTTTACGGAGTAAACTATTTGGTGGAGCATATTTTTTTATATGCTATTCATATTGATGTTGATATGATTTTTGTTTTGAATAAGATAGTATTTGGGTTTTATCCCTTATGCCACGTTTTCAAGCTCTCTTCCATGTTCTGATATGATATGTATAGGTCGAACAGAAAACAAATATACTCAAATCAGCTAAAACGTTGCAGCAGAGGCCATTTTGATAATAGACTTGGAATGATGATTTTGTGAGGTTAATAAATGTAGGAGGAATAATAATAATGAAGATTTTGTTGCTTAATCAGTTGAAAAGATTTCGGTTAGTTGTCAGCTTTTTATGTTGAAATTGAAAAAAAAAATGACGTATTTTGGTTAATTCATAAAAGGAGGTCACACGCCAATTTTTATTTTTTTATGAAAGAAGATTAACCTACAGGGAACTTACAAAGACAGAGAATAACAATAGGGAAATTCGACCACCAAAATTTAAAATTCTAAGTCTTTTTATAGTTTGACAATCAGCATGAAAATTTAAATCTTATCCTCTATTAATAAATAAAATAGAACTATTATATCAATCTATCCCTATTTTTAAGTCACCTTGAATCTCTAAATTCAAAAAACTTTTTTTCATAAAATGGGTGGTCGTTTCTATTTGAGTTACAAAATAAAGATTTAAAAAAAAAACTTTAAAGTTCATAAAATGTTTCTTAAAATGTATTTCAAAAATTATAAATTTTAGCTATTTTAAATTCTAGTCTATCTCATTCCATCTTTTTAATGACAAAATATTTGAATTTCTTTCCATGTTGCAAAATGAAGCAAATATACATATACATATATATAGGGATGACATCAGATCGGATTTGGATCAGATTTTTCAAAATCCATATCCGATCCTAAATAAAAATAATATATCCATATCCATATCCATATACTACATAAAAATCTAAATCCATATCCCATCCATCTATTTCTCTGGACATTCTCCACGGACATCCATTTATCCACGACACCGGCACATATTTTCGCTAACCTACGACACCGCTATAACTTCACGATTCATAAATTTGTAAATATAAACCAAAGTTTAGTATTAATAAAACATCACAAATCAAATATTTGTATCGAGTGACAAATTCAAAATGTTTAACATCTTAAACAAAGTTTTCAACAATGTTTAAAGATTTCATCTTCATAAAGTTGATGAAAATGTCACATCGATCACTTGCACATCGTATCCTACAATTATAAAAAAATAATCCTAATATTTGAATACTTAAATTGCAATATGAATTAAAAATTTATTAGTTATAAAAGTTAATACCTTCATCATGCACGTGAATATCTTCATAAATTGATGCATAACCATCCGAAACAAAACAAGTCATCTCCACCTAGAAAAATATATAAAAAAGCAAACTAATATTAAAATTTTACAAATATTATGGAAATTCTAGGTAAATAAAAATAAATAATCAATGAAATAAATTTACCATCATAAGCCACTTCACTCACAATCAACTTTGAACACACATCAATGTTTATCATCTTCGATGAAGTCGACATGATGAGGGCCACTAATCTCCCAATTAACTAACGCAGACTTCACAAATGTGAGATACCGGAATCGCTTAATATGTCTCTTGAAATAGTTGCAAGACAGATACTTACCCCATTCAACTTCCACCATAATAAAATATCAAACTCGAGAATTATCAGCAAAACATCTTCCTCCAAGTAATGCATCCACCCGCTTTTGAAACTATTAGTTTTATTAGTCTTCATCCTTTTCACAAACAACTAATAATCACCATCGATAGTTATTGAACTCCCTTTGAAGTTGGAAGCGACCGCTCCACGACCGCAGATTCAGACGTACTTTATACATTCTAGTATAATATTCCCTCCACCAACTCATAACAAAGTCATTTAATGTTGCTAATTTGTTCACTAAAGTCATTTGATAAACCAAAGGAAAAAGTGAAAGAATGTCATCTTATACCTAATACCACACTCGCAAAGAACAACCATCAATTTATGGATCACATTCCAATATGCATCAAATTTTGCAACCATACTTTGCCATTGTACTAATTACTAACATCGAGGACATGAGCCATTCATTCAATGTCATTTAACCCAGAATCACAGGAAAAAACATATTGGCAGTGGGATATCTTGTCCTAGAAAATAACTCAGTGACATTATAGAACAACTCCAACCTATCGCAAACATCCTTTGCAGTCTCCCATTCTGCTTCACTAAACACAAGCACATAGTGTGACTCAAACAACTTAAGTCTAGGAAACACATTTTATAAGCCAGCATTGTATATTAGATAAGTGGAGTTCCACCTTGTTGGACAATCCAAACCCAATCTTCTAGTATAAGGAACTTTCATTTGTCGACAAACATCCTCAAACCTTTCTATTCTTTTCGAAGATGTTGTCCAAAAAACTACACTGTCCCTGACATTATCAATGGCATGCTTGATCGATCTAAACCAATCCTAACAATAAGGTTCAAGATATGTGCAGCACAACGCATATGAAGTAAAGACCCGTCATTCAATAAGCAATCAACACTCAATTTTGCTTTTATCTTACCAATCATACTTTCATTAGTAGAGCAATTATCCACTCTAATTGCGGATAACCTTGAGTCCACATTCCACCCCAAAGATAGCATCTATCAACACCTGTTAGCACATCACTGTGATGAGGGCAAGGGACTTAAATAAACCTAAAAAATAACAAAATTATCAATTAAGTAACAATGAACAAAAAAATTATACTTAATTTAATAAAGAACATGTTAATTTGTTATACCTCAGATTAGACTATGTAATACCTAAGATTTATCAATGAAATGTGTTGTAATGACATGAAAACCCTTGGTTACTAGAAGTCCACATGTCCGTTGTAATAGCAACTCTACTATCATTGTTCTCAATCAACTTCATGACTTTATCCCTCTCTTTCCCGTAAATGTTCAAGATATGCTTCTTCACAGTATTACGGCAAGGACACTTGAAAAGAGGTTGAATGGTAGTTGTGAAATCTCTAAATCCTCTACGCCCACCATCGAAAGAGGATAGCTTTCTCACGAGAATAATCATCTTGCTAATTTCTATTCCCTATTTTTAATTAAATGCACCAGACCACATTTCCTTTCGACCGCCAAAATCACGGCCTTATGTCACCCTTATCGCTTCTTCTAGGACACCTATCAAATAAGTTGCTTCAAATGCGACGTAATTATGGGATGATTTACCCACAAAAGCTTCTTACACACCGTGATTAGGCCTTTCTTCATTATTAACAACCGCATGAGTAAAGTAAGCTTCCACATGGACCTCGAAAGTCTTACCATCTTTTCCCTTGTTTGATTCACAACTAACCTGGTACCGATCGAGTGGAGAGTCCACCGAAGCCTCTAATCGAGCCGATTTCAGGTGCTAGCAACACTACTGGGCCGTAAGTGCTAGATTGTGAATGTGCCATTCTATACAAAAAAAAAAAAAAAACCACAATCAAACATACTAGATGCCTAGTGCATGCTATTCTAAATAAGTTAGACTGCTCAAAATAAAAATTATAGAGTCATATAACTCCATCATTAAAGTAATCTATTTTATCTTTAATCCTATGCACCTTTAGGTTTGGGCCATTGTCTAACTAATTCGGGTCGTATTCCAACATATGAGAATTTTCTAGAACTAGTATAGTGGTTCATGCAAAATACAGGTAAACATATCAAATTTGTCAAATATAACCTAATTAAACCCACAACGATAGGACAAATAAAATTCAAGGAAAATAACAAAATTAAATTACCTAATAAATGCAAAGCACAAAACATAATTTCTGATATGATTTTCACGAGCAGAAAAAAAATTAAAGGAAGAACAAGAGACAGTCTTAATTCACGATCTGATCTTCATGAACAAAAAAAAAATTGAAAACACATTACTAGAGAGAGGAGAAATACACGGTTGTGTGGCACTTGACAGATAAGAACGTAAGAGTCAAGACGCCACCCGTAAGGGGAGACGTAATGTCGAAGAAATGTGAGCGCGACGCGTTAAAAGTTTATAAGATGAACAGGAGAAAGGCACGAAGAGGGAAGATGAAGATGGTTCTCAATTCCCTTAATTCAATAATTGGGTTCTCATGACTTATGTGGAAAATATCCTATGATAGTGTTATGGGCTTTTGGCTTTTAAATGGAATTCTTGGGCTTTGGCTTAAATGGAATCATAGTGCTGCATTAAACGGTATTATACTAGTGCTATTGCTTGATGGTTTATCGACAGTGTCTTCAAAGTATATAGTTAAAAACTTAAAATTTACAAAGATTAGGATTAAAATTTGTGGTATTAGATTAAGATTTATAATTTTTATTTAAACATTAGAGTTAGGGTTAGTGATGTTTGATTGCATTTTGGCGTTAAAATTAAAATTTACAATATTAGGAATTAGAATTTAGTGTTAATGCTAAGGTTAGGATTTAGGACTAAAATCCAAGAGTCTTAAGATCGTCGCTGCCTTGCTCAAGAGATTGACCTATTAAATGCCACTCAGATAGATAGCTCGGTCATTCAGTTAACGCCACGCGCTTTTAAAGAATGAAAGAGCCACATAAGCTTTTAATTTATAATAACTGGGGAGGGCTTCTTTTGTTATCAAGCGACTATCAAGTCTACTGGGTGATTCCAAGAATGGCCAAAGCTCAAACATCTGAAGAGATACGTCCAACCCACGCGCGATAACGAAGACGCACGCATGACTGCATGAAGCTTATCAACAAATTAGGGTTTGAAAAAGTATAGGTTTGTGAGTTTTATTGTGTTAAGAAGTTAGGGCTTTCATAAATGTTAGCATGTTACGTTAGGGTTTACAAATTACAATTAAGACTAGATTTATAATTTATAATGTTATTGTTAGGTTTGGGGTTTACATTATTATATTTTTAGTATTCATTTCTAACTTTACTAATTAGGATTTAAAAAAAAATTAGTCAATTAAATATTTGAATTAGTAATGTGAGATCATATCATATTATATAGTGTTATTACAAATTACAATTAATTCATATTATATAAAACAAAACCATACCTATATTGACAATTATAAATTTATAATGTATATAAATATTAATGACATTAATTGTCAATTACATAATTGTATACGGACTATATTATATATATGCAGATTCAGACGGGTAGAACTCCGATAAGATATCAGCACGCTCGGCCTGACGGATGATGGGGTTTCTCGTGATCTGATACGCCTAAATCCATATACATTCAAAAAAATCGGATTTTATCCATATCCATTATCCAATCAACGGATTTTTCTACCGCTCGACTTATTTGATCGGGTTTAAATCCACCGATAATACACACACATTCGCTTATCTCATACATATATATATATATATATATATATATATATATATATATATATATGGTATATATATATATATATACACACACACTCACACGAGGGAAAACGTGTCTTTAGTTGGGCTGGGCAATTCAATTTCATGGCAACTTCTGATTTTCCTTTGTTTCCTGAGCAGCGGCACGGCACGGAGGGGAAAAGGTGTTTTTCACTGCAAAAAAGGTCTATCTCTCTCGCCCGTTTTCAGATTAGAAAAGAAAATAAAAATCTGAAAGTTATTCCCGTGTGGTGGTGGGGGGACGAAATGCTATGAGAAACAAATAACATTTTTTTGCCGAAGCAATTTTATTGTATTATAAGGATCATGCTATTAGCAGAGAAAAACTGTTTTTTTTTTTTTAAATTTCCTGCAAATGAAATGCTGATATAAATATAATTGATTAGAGAAAAATTGAACGTCCCAAGATCATTCTCACCTTCTCATAGTAGATCTAAATCTCTAATAAAATTTTCTGGCTTAGGTCAATGCAGAATCTTCTTTAACTAAAAGGATACTTTCTGTTCTCATATTTTGAGCTACACCTTTTCTTCAGCATGCTAAAATAGATGCTACTTCTTATAACCTTTTGCCTTGGGCAAAAGCTTAAGTTCCAAAAACAAGAGCTTCTATATACTACCGTTAATCCAGGAACACACATGAGAGGCAATGGAAAGAATAAAAGATGCAAGTCGTTTAGGAAATCACCAGTTGAGCTTGAAAGTAAGTATAAGATGCAAAATCACACATTTCTATTATGAATCAATTGTTTAAATCTAAGCAGTGTGAGTGAACCTGTAAGAAACATCAATGGCCATACAAGGTGAAGTGCCCAATTGAATGTTACTTCAGCACAGAAACTGTTAATTCTTCCACTGATGCTCATGAAATCACAAAACCTTTCTCCTGCCATGTTCTTTAATATATCTACAGATGGTATGCTGCAATTAATGGAAAATTTAGAGAAGTGGATATTTCTTTCTTTCTTTCCTTTTGTGGAACTGATACTGAGCTTGGAGGATGACTATATGTCTTGTTTGATTTGGTCATGAAATGAATCAGGTCACCACAGGTCTAGCTGCTGCTGCTAAAATTCTTTTGTGTGTGCAGAAATGGCTTCGTCTTCCACCATCGCTCGAGGCAGAGGACAGCCATAAGAACTATCTGATGAATTGGGTGCTAAAGATATTTTGAAATGGTCATGCAGATTCAGCTGCTTGTCTGCTTTTCCATATGATTGTAGCCACAAGCATCCATACTGCAAAAGTCATGTTCTGTGAGTATAATTCAAATAGCAGTAACGGCATTCCTAACACTATAAACACCATGTTAGTTGTTTCAAATTCAATTGTTTTGTAACTAGGATACATCACGTAATCAAAATGAACATTATACCATCCAATGTCTGAGATACTTACAGTATACACAGGCTGCCACCCATTCATTTACTATTCTAACCCAAGTACTTGTCCAACCAACATCAATTGTCCACCTGCAAAGAAGTAAACTTATTTTCTCACAAAAGGGTGGTAGAATAAGTTTCTTTATAACTGGGTTTTACTTAGGTTATCTTTTCTGGTTCTCAGGAAAAAAAAAACTTAGACACACCTTAGCCATAAAAGAATTCCATTTCTAAATCAGTTATTCGATATGATTGGTATATATACCTTCCTCGAAATCATTTTAGAAACTAGTCTGGGTTTTCTCCATAAGTAGGTTGGTCCTGCTCTGCAACTCAAAGAAAATCGCGTAGAGCACAGTTGGAAGGAAGGCCGCTCCATTGGTGGTCAATTAAGCAGAGGTGCTTGGAGCAAAGGCCATCCTTTAGGTATTTAACCATTGTTAAAGGCATGATATTTGTATTAAACCCAAATCCTACAAGCTTGAGCTTTTGTGGAGAAATACGCTTAACACAGACGTAGCCTGGTTTGGCAAGCAGTCTCGGGTCTGTCACCTCTCTTCTATTTGAATCCCCATTTGTTGATTTGAAAGTTCATGGACTCTATTTAATTTGTTTAACCCTCCACATGGTAAAAGGGGGTCAGCACGCGAGAGAGAAGCAGCCGCATTTATATTCAGATTAAACCCAAATCCTACAAGCTTGAGCTTTTAGGAGAGTTATTGAGAAACAAGCAAATCAGGGAATTTGCTAAGTGAAACTGAGTTATATCACAGTATTATTTCACCCAACTCTGACATAACTATCTGTTCAGCATGACTAAACCTGTTGCTGCGCATCAATATCTTGTGTTCTGTATGGTTGGTTGAGAGGAATGATAATTCAACAAAGAAAATTTTGGAAAAGGCAACAATGATCACGCTCATGAGAAGCTCAGCTCAAAAACCAGACTCTAGGAAACCAATAGTTGAAGCTTGATAGTGCAAACTCGTCAAGGAAAAGGTAGAGAATTTATTTATTTATTTATTTTGTGTTGGGGAGGGGGTGGGGGTGGTGGGGGTTGCTTTAACTATCCTTTTCGGTAGCTCTTAATTCAAGCATCATATGAAAAGTAGAAAACGTTTGGAATATTTTGAGAAATTAGGAGACTTACTTTCTTATGGAATGGTGAGTATTCCAACCAATCAATAGCATTGCAAAATACATGGCTCCAGTGGCAAAAACAAAGTGGAAGAAGCCATAACCATAGGGAACATCATCATCTTCAGCTGGTGTGTCATCCTTCCTGAACTGAAACAGTTTTTGTCAGGAGACTGTTTGGTGAAAAGTGTGATGCCCAATCAAAAATAGTTGAGTGTAATATACCTGAAAGCATTTGGAATCAATGCCTGTTGAGAATGTTGCAATGACCATGGCAAGCAGTGCAACAATAAAGCTCTGTCACCCAATGAGATCTATAGTTATGCAGGGGGAAAGGGGCAAATTATGCAATAAAAATTTTGACATGGCCCTGGATTAAATTGGGAAAGAATATGGTCTGGCTTCTAGGCTGCAACTGAGGTTGAGGGATTATGATAAACAGGACAATCATGACCCTGATGACTTCATAGTTTGAACATTCAATTAGTATTTTAAAATTCTTAATAAATTTTCTAAGATCCCAAATCTTACTATGATAGTAAGCCAATCTGCTTTTGCTGCTGCTTTTGCCTTCTGGTTGCATCTTTCCTCTGGTGGTTCACTATCAGCACAAAGATGTACAATGGACATTAGTTGAAGAAAAAAGTTTTGACACAGCTAGAGCCCTGATAAAGTAAATCATAAAAGCAAGTTCTATTTGTTTAGAGCTATTAATTTCTCAAATTTATTGTTCCGTTCTAGCTTGTGCAGTACTAATTGTTGATTGGGAGGAACCATAACCATTTATCTACGATGAATGGGCTTCTTTGGAGCAAGTGTATGTGTGAATTTAGATTCCATCTCAGAATCTAAATTCACGAATATATACTAAATGATTTTGGGCAGATCTCTGCTGGGTTGGTACAAGCAAGGAAGCAAATTATTTTATGAATCTAAGGTTTCATCAATAAGAAGATATATAAATACAAATATAATAGCACTTGTATTTCTTTTCTTTTTGTTCTTTCCCCCCTTCTTTGCCTATTTATTTTTTCATAGAAGTATCATTTGGAGAAGTTGAGCAAAAGGCTTACATGCAACTAAAGAAATTTTTCATTTTCCAATTATGTTTATATTGGAAAGTTAATGTTGGTAAGGAATTCAGTTTTTAAAACACCCAGCATTAAATTTGCCCAAAACAATAGAAATAAGAAACCATACCTTCTAATAGCACACCAGCAGAGGAACACAACATACAGCCCCATAAGCCCTGGAGTTAAGAAACCTGCACTTATCTGTTTCAAGAAAAAAGAACAGTTACTATGACAAAGTTAGGTTGCTGCATCAGAATGAACAGGATGGTGAAAATTACAACTTACTTTTGGGTGGAGAGAGACGCTGGTCATAAGCTGGAGGAGTACTAGTGTCCAGGTGATGAAGAAAATGTTAAGGAGGCAAGACGGCTCTGGTACATACCAAATGTACATCATGATGATCCCTATTATGCATATTACATATGCAGTAGTTGCAAGTAACATTACATGGATGCGGCTGCAAGGTAAATCTTACTATAAGTCATCCATGCTGAAAGCTTTTTAGAGCCCCTTTCGACATTGGAAGTTTCATGTTAAGAAGGTGATAGAACAAAACATTTCTTGAATTAGCATTTGTTGGAGTAAGGAGAATTTTACCATCTGTCAGCATGTTTGTCAGAGTGACAACAATCGTTCAACCACCTAATGAAGCTGATGATGCTTATTAGCTGAATTAGGAGAAAGACCCTGTAATAGATTTGCAAAGAAAGATATCACAAACACTGCTCCAGCAAAGAAAGATTGTACACGGCCTGTGACAAGAATTTATGACAGGAAGTAATGATACCCGGCACCAAAATGTGCAATCTCCCCTGCCAAAAATTATTGCATCAGAAGCATGAAAGCAATAAATGTAAAGCCAGCATGAGTGTAAGATCATGCACATGAAATGATAAGAGAAAAACAACAATTGCAATCTTGTTCAAGGACTGAAGTAAACTAACCATAGAGCTGAATGAAGGCAGAAGGAACAAAGAAGGAGAGTATCATTAAGGCAATCCACAGGATAATCTTTGCAGACCACCAACCTGAATGCCACAATTCTCTGGGCTTGTGCAACTTGGATGTACCAGCTGTTGAAAGAAACATTATGAAATAGAAAATCTGGGTAGTGTTAAGGCTCACATTCTGCTCAAAACAAAATAGAAGATGAAGCTCCTGGTTGCAAATGCAGGCATTAATATTGATTCCTTTTAAATTAACAGCATGTATCAAGAGATGTCCTATGACTTTAGTTCTAGATTGCAAACATGGACTAACACTCCGGGAAAACCAGTGATAAGACAGTTTGAATAAATTCGTTCTAGAAATAGGGTTTTCAAACTCCTCTCTTCAAAATTATGTTTGATTTACACACCTTTACTAAGCAAGATGAGAACAATTATCAGGTAATACATTCATTCGCGAATTTTTCAATTGGAATTGGTCGTTTGTATGCAAAATGCTTCCATCTGCTCTGGATTGGAGCAATTAGCAGAAATCTGATTTTTTGCTTCTACAGTGGACTGTGTTTCAGTCTACAGTTGTATAGAAAAAAGAATAGAGAAATATTTGATCTGGGATTCTGCTCAATGCCTTTGCCATTTGACCGTGAAACCTCAAACAGTCAGACAAGTAGTTATGCAGAACTGAACTTTCTTATTATTGAAAGGATACAAAACATCCCAGGCTAACACGCAGAACTCCTTCTGCCCCCAAACAATCTCGCACACCCTTGCATCCTTTCAGTCCTGCATTCTTGCGAAAATTATCTTAAGATTGACAACTATATCTTAATGGTATAATTGAAAAAATCATCCAGAAACAGGTCATTTATGAGTGAAAACCAAGTCGGTTGACTGTCAAAACAATGTAAATCATCCAGTTCAAACACAAATCTAAACCACTATTTTATGATTATAATTACTTACATCCACTGGATGTCTCTTTTAAAGGCCAGGAGAAAATGATCTCTGATAACCCATTTTAGATGTATATTTTGATGTAAACCGAAAACAGATGAAAAGGATTTTACTTAAAGGTCATTTGACACCATGTCCAAACGCCATCACATTTTGCTACAAACACAAGTCTTCCATACTCTATCTCTGATGAGACTGATGATTATATCATATGGTTGGAAACTCTTGTAAATAGAGTTTCAGAAGGACAGATCATGCTTATCAATCACGCTGTTTTCTTTTCTTTATTCCTAAAAAACCCATATATGACTTGATGAAGTTAAAAACTACAGGGAATTTTCATATTAAGTATAACTATAAGTAGCACCTGTTATAGAGCTACTCAAAACAAAAAGGTTTACTGTTCCTGGAAGACAGGGCATGCCTGAAGAATGAACAAATTTGATTGACAAATGGAGCATAGACATAATCATGCTCACTTCCTCTTGGAGTCAAGTCGAAGCTTGTAATCATTAACACAAAAGCATGGCTAATAGGCTTTAAAGATTTTCAACAAAATTTAGAGTTTATTAGCATTCATTCTTTTATGCTAAAAGCACCTAACTAAACTAAAAACTCCAAGGCATTGAAGAATCAGATAATCTTACTCTCCATCTCTGTCAGGGCACCACGGCCATAATCCCGAACAGCCCACGCTAGTAGATTGGTAATGAGGAACATCAAGCCATATACATATCTAGCCATCCAAGGGTTAGGACTGTTTCTGAATTGGCTAAACCAGGATTCCTTCATGACTTCAGGATGTCTCCCGTTGCCGCTGCTTGCACCACTCTCCATTTATGCTTCAATGTGGGCAACACTCTTCATCACATAGAGCATAAATGGTGTGAGGTGAAGGCAGGTTCTATTTCACCAGATTCTCTCTATCTGCAATGCTGACAAAAATGATCTTTAGCATGTGAATTCTATACACTGCTAGCTTCAGAACTTGGGAAAAACCATACCAACCATCAATTACGAAGTGTTACCAGATCCCACCTCTGCAGCACAGAACAAAAAAACAAAGGCATAAATAAGTTGACATGTTTTTTGATGAATCATAAGGTCATACAAATAAATATCTTCCCCCAGATGCAATACCTCTGTTATGGAACCAACAGTTTGAACATGGGGAAACGTAAAATGAAAAATGAATAATAAGTAAGCCCTATGAATGTTCTCAGGCTTAGACATGACGCAATCCTGTTTTCTAAGGCCTACACAACAAAATCTTAATAATCTCAACTTTGAAGCTCAACCCTTCTCGAGAACCAAACCTTTCGATCATGGCTTTTCCGTATTTAATCAAATCTTTCCTTGAAAAAATCTACTTTTGTTAAGAAATGGCATTCGGTTTGCTTCTTTTATACAACAGGCGATTCTACAAGGTGGGTTTCTATGGTCAATATAAGGTCCGTCTGTCACTCCTGCAATTAACAATGCCAGTCACACTAACAAGTCTTCGATGGTTATTGAAGCTAAAAACCTTTCAAAAATCCATTCCCAAAAGACCCACCTTCAGTTACTAGAGAATCTCATGGAAGAGTACATACGTGCAATGCACGACAAGTCATTGGCTGATACGGATGGGCATATTCTCCTACTTCCATGGATTCATCTAAACCGTTGAAGATTGATTGTTAAGTGCAAGCACTCACGCCATTGCTGTTAGGATTGTTTAGTGCTTTTCAAGTTTCTGTGCAATCTTTTGATGGATGAATTCCTTTATTTGCACACACATGCGCATAAACATAAACAGAGATTTGAATTTGATCACGGCATTCAAAAGTTCCAAAATTCTCTTTAATTGGAAAAAAGTTCCATATGCTTGTGCTACTTGAAGCGTGTTAACTTCCTTCCTTGAAGTGTACACAGTACACAACTCCACCCAATTTTCCCCGGGAGTTAGATCAATACAGTACAACAATCCGATTGTTGATTTTTCAGAGAAGAAGATACGCTACTTATTTACCTTGTTTGTTTTCCGAGAAAATAGAGGCAAATATAAGAAACAAAATAATAAAACTGTTGTGGTTTTGGTGAATAACAAATAACAGAACAAAACAAAAATATTCAAAATCAAGCGATAGTTTTGTGAGGCCCGTAGTTATTTCCTTTGCGGATTCCAAATCCTGAAAAAGATAAATTCGAAACTCGAATGTCCAAGGCTAATCTCCATCATTTTCTTCCATTTTCCCATCAGGCAAACGATACAAATCAGGTACCAGACATTCACAGAATTCCAACAATCTACAAGCAAAAACTCAACTCATGAACAAGACTACAGAAGCGAAACAAAATATACATTTCGGACTCCAATCTTAACCATACAAACCAATCATCCTCTTCGCCAACAACATCAAAGCAATCAACAAATACAGCAATCTCTTCTCACAAACAAACCACCATCAAGAAACAGAACACATACCAAACAAAATTCTTGCATTCAATATCCAAAAAAAAAAAAAAAAAGCAAGAATAAATGCAAATACCTGAAGAACAGACAGTTCGAAATCTGTACGGACAAGGTTTGTTCGAGCAACTCACAGAAGAAGAACAGAGACTTATTGTAGCGCTCTCTCTTGCTTTTGCTTTATGTCTTTCTTTTATTTTTGTTTATGTTTTTTTTTTCCTTTGAATTGAGTCCAACAGAGATTGCTTTGGAGCTTTCTTTTTCTTCCTTTTTTTTCCCGCCGTTTGCTTTCTGCTTCCGCCACATAATCCTATCTTTCATGTTAAATAAAATTTTCACAGCTTTTTTTTTATTTTTTATTAATCATATTTTAAAAAATTAAATTAAAGAAATATATATTTATGATAGTGTATCATATTCAGACACATTTTTATCATTTTTAATAAAAATATTTCGTAATTATTACAAAACTATAATAAATAGTAATAATAGTGACTACATGCGTACTTTTCATGCATGTTCTCCTCTTTTTGGACACTATGATATTTGCGGTTCATGCCTCTAATTATTTCCTCCTTTTTATTTGACTTGAGATAAGTATCATAAATATCTTTTGTCTTGTAATTTTGTATTAAATATGATTATTAATGGTAAGCTATATTTGGATATGTTTTTGGGTTTGGTTGAAAAAAACTTGAGTTTATATAAGTTCAAGCTTTTCAACCATTTGATCAGAATATTCTAGTTTTTTTTTTGTGGGCCCCACTCAAAAAAGTGATAAGAATCCAGATTTAACGGCTAAAAACTCAAGTTTATATAAACTCGAACTTACTGTAGCTCTTCCGTATGTTTTTTATTTTGGTTTTCTTGGAACTCCAAACATATTATTGAATATGTATATGATGAGATTTTGATCTATATTCTTGTCACTTAAAAAATCTTTTGATATGAATTTTTGAGAGTTTTTTATATTTTAGATAGTGGGTTAAAGAAACATGATGTTAAACATGTTAATCCAATTACATATAAATAAGCAAAATTTATATTTTTAAGAAAATCCCATCATTAACATATAAATTTCTAAGAAAGAGGGTAAAATTTGTTCATCACAAAGAAAATGTTTTTCCGATGAAGTTGGGATCCGAGTTAGGTGCTCTAGTGGCTAACCCGATTCGACCCATTTGTTGAAATCAAGAAACCCCAATTGAGAACAAGAGAAAAACTGAAAGTCTTACTTCAATAAATTAATTTAAAATACATAACAAAGGAAAGATATAGGCATAGGCTTATTAGAAGAATCTTAAAATGAAACAAAATCTAAGAGTGCCAAAAAAAAAAGAATCTTATCAATAATAGGAAATAATTTAATTTAATATCTCCTCAAACTCACGATGCAGCTGCTATAAGCATCGAGAGTTTGTCAACTAGAAAATGAAAACGGAAAACAAAATGCGACTTAGTAAAGAAATTTGCAAGGTATAACGAAGAAAAAACAAAAGGCAAAGTGATGGTGTCATGCTAAAAATGATGACGTGTAAGGTGGCAATCAATTTCATTGTGTTTGGTTTGTTCATGAAAGACTGAGTTATGAACAATCTAAATGGCACTTTGTTGTCAGCGATACATGAAGTGTGATGTGTCTCTCATATGCAACGAAATGGCAATGTAAGCAAACAATCTCTTTGATAGTAGATGTCATAGCACGATATTCCGCTTTGGTGGAAGATAGAGAAACAATAGGTTGTTTCTTACTCTTTCAAGAAATAAGAGAATCACCCAAAAAGATATAGAAGAAACCAGTAAAATATTTGCGATCAGTGGGGTTACTACCATAATCAGCATCAGAGTATGCACGTAGCTCCAAAGAAGAGGTAGATGAAAGTAGAAGACTTTGAAATACTATACCTCCAAGGTACCGCAAAATACAAAGAACAACTACCCAATGAACTGTTGTGGGAGAAACAACAAACCAACTAACAACATGAACAACATAAATAATATCAGGACGAGTAATAGTAAGATATACCAAGCTCTCAACAATAGTACGATATAATGTAGGATCTAATAAAAACACACCATCAGAAGAGGAATATTTTACATTAACCTCAATTGGAGTATCAACGGTCTTATTATCAATAAGTCTAACTTAGCTCGAGAATAGTGCGCAACATATTTTGGTGAGAAAGAAGATAACCTCTAGCGAATGAGCTATGATACCCGAGAAATGCTCCCTTGAGTGGACCTAAATCCTTAATTTCAAATTGTTTAGCTAACCCTACCTTCAAAATTGAAGTACAATGAACACCATCACCAGTAATAATCATGTCATCAACATATAAAGAAAGAATGATACAACCGACATACATAATAAAGAGAGTAGAATCATAACTATTAGGAGCAAATCCAAGAGAGAAGATCACAATAGAAACTTTCTCAAACCAAGCACGAGGTGCTTGTTTGAGGCCATATAATGCCTTTATGAGCTAGCAAACATACTCAAAATCATGAGAAACACTAGGAGGGCGCTCCATATAAGCTTCTTCTTGAAGATCGCCATTTAAGAATGCATTTTTAAGATCAAGTTAAGAGATACATAATTGTGGAATCAAAGCTACTGCAATAAGAGTACAAACTATCATTATTTTTGCAACAAGAGCAAAAGTCTCCTCATAATCCATATTGTACTATTGTGAATATCCTTTTGCAACTAACCTAGCTTTGAATCCCTCAATAGATCCATCAGAAATAGTCTTAATCTTATACACCAAATGACAACCAACAATACTCTTACCAAGAGGTAAGAGAGCGAATCCATTTGTCTCATGCAAGCGGCTCCTCATCCCATAACTTATTTGCCAAGCGATGGATCAAAGAATTGCCTCTTTATAGGAAGAAGGCTAAAAAAAATAGTGAATATAAGCTAAAAATGAAGTAAAAGATGAAGAATAACAAGAATGGGAAAAATCTTGTGATTTTGTAGACTTACAAACGCGTGTGGATCGATGTAGGGTGATCGCAATGGGTGAGAAGCTTGAGGGGGGCCATAGGAGAAAGAGGGGCTTAGGTGTCCTAGAGAGCAAGCGTTTGTACAACGAGACTATCCCGAGTAACAACATGTTGAGTATGATGCAAAGGAAAAGGAGGAAGAACATGAGAAGGGGTATCTGAATTACTAAGAACCTGAGATGACAAGTTATTAGAATCCTCGGAAAAGGGATCAATTCGAAATAAGATTAGATCTAGTCAAGTCATTAATAGAAGATGAAATAGAAAATAAAGGTATATGTTCAAGAAAAATAACATGATGAGACACATAAAGTTTTTTAGTAGTTGGATCAAAACACCGATACCCCTTTTGACCCTTCAACATAACGAGAAAGAACGAGTAACATATTAAGAGGATAACTTATAATTGACATGAGTTTTAAAAATGAAGTAAGTACAACCAAAGACTCTAAAGAAAGAAAACTCTAGGGGCATACCCATATAATTTCTCAAAAGGAGAAATACCTGAAATATGAGAAGAAGGAATAACATTAATCAAAGTTACAACAGTAAGAATAGCTTATCCCCAAAATTCAATAGGAATAGAAGCCGGCAATAAGAGATATCGAGCAGTTTCAACAATATGCTTATGTTTTCTTTTAGCAACGCCATTTTGCTTAGGAGTATTTGTACAAGAAGTTTGTTGTCTTGTTCCATCTAAGGCAAGCAACTCAAGAAATTTATTAGAAGTGTACTCCCCACCCAAATCACACATGAAACATTTAGTAACGACAGAATGTTGAGTTTTTAGAAGAGTACGAAAGGCTTTGTATATCTTAAAAAATTCATAACGATGTTTTATCAAATAAACCCAACAATAGCGAGTATGATCATCAATAAAAGAAGCATAATATCCAGACCCTCCTTTTATGGGAACGGGAGAAGGCCCTCATACATCATAATGAATCGGATCAAATGGAAAAGAAGAGACAGAAACATTTCGATTAAAAGGTAAAGCTGAAAATTTTGCTAGTTTACATCCACTACAATCAGAAACATCGTGAGTTTGTAACTTTCCTAAAGCCCCTATGGAAACTAAAAATTCAAACAAGAAAACGAAACATAACCAAGGCGAGAATGCCATAAGTAAAAACTAGAAGAATAAGGACTCAAACAAAAAGATGACAAATCAACAATGGAAACAACAGTAGCATGCACCTTTAATTCATCCAAAACATATAATCCCCTCTTAAACGAAGCACATGCTCAATCAGCTTTCGGGGCGCCAAATCACGCACAAAGCAACAACAAAGAAGAAAAATGCGACTGATTACCCGAAATCCACCTGGCCCGACCAACAGGAAGCAAGATTCGAAGTAGCGAGGTTTTAGAATATGATAAACATTATAGAGAGAGATTAGGGGTAACAACATAACCAGCACTGCTAAGGCATAGGAGTGCCATATCAGCGGTCATAACGAGACATAGACTAATAGGGCATAAGTTAAAACAAAAGATACGGAGACATATGATGAGAAGTACCGAGTCGAAGATCCGTATAGAACGACATGCCTCAAGGCGTGAGTTAGCGACCTGGAAGAAGAAGTGAAACATAGTCTGTGGCTTTAGGGAGAGAAACTTCTAAAATTGCTCCAACCCAGAAATTATAAGGATCAAGAGAAGAACCTAATGCGGCCCTGCTGTATGATATGTGTTATGGTTTGTAGCCACTGAGAGTGATCTCACTGCCTTGAGGTGTAGTGCATTAGCATTAGATTGTGTCTGAGTTGCAAGCTTCAAAAGGCGAGATGTTCTTGCAGCGATTTTGGTTTCTCAACTTAGGACACTGAGCCTTCCATTAGCACAGCGCACTCATCGAAGGTAGCCCTTGTGGAGGTCCTATTTTGATTATTAGAAGATGACTTAGAAGGTACTATCAACACTAAAGGATTCGGAGTAGAAATATTTCCCTTTTTAGAATGTGACTTAAGACGTGTTTCTTCAACCAATAACTCGCTAACAACTGAGTCAATAGATGGAGTGGAGAGCCGTGCAAAATTAGACCCTAAGTGCCTTTCAAAATCGGTCGAAAGGCCATTAGGCGGAACTAATCTTTGCTCTTCTCTACGAGCAATATAGGCACCACATGCATTTAATTCATTCGATTTTGTAAGAGCAATTAATCTTAAAGATTGGTCATAGCATAATAAAACTCTTGAACACTCATATTCCTTTGCTGAAGAGCACATATGTCAATCTCCAATTGATAATGCTTTGTAAAATTTGATTGAGTGTATAACCTCTGCAAATGATCTCAAACCTCCTTTGTCGTCTCATACTTTGCCAAATGTGCACCTATTGAATGCTCAATAGAATTGTTAATCCAAGTAATGATTTTTTAATTGTTTGCTTCCCACGTAGCTAACTCAATAACATAATTCTTATTAGCACTTTTAGGTTTAATACTAGTTCCAGTAACATATTCACATAATTTTTTTCCTTTAAGAAAGTTTCTCATCACATAACTCCAATGCGAATAATTTTTTTATTCAATTAACCTCACACTCACAAATTGAAGTGAATCGTCTCTTTTATTAGTTATAATCAAGAAACAAAATAAGGGCAAACGAAATACTAGATTGTAGATCAGTTATGCCAAAAAAAAAACACGAAAAAAAAGGCCAAAAATCAAGTCAAAACACTAATTGTGCGATCACGCCACAAATTGTACGATCAAGCTGTGTTTGAGATTAAATTTCTTCTCATGAAACCTAACTCTGGTACCATGTTGAAATCAAGAAACCCCAATTGGGAATAAGCGAAAAATTAAAAGTTTTATTCCAATGAATTAATTAAAAATACTTAACAAAAGTCTTCATAAAAGTATAAGTTTACTAGAAGAATTCTAAAAGGAAACAAAATCTAAAGTGCTAAGAAAAATGAATCCTGTCAATAATAAGAAACAAATAATAGGAAATAATTTAATTTAACAATTATGTGAAAACATTAAAAGGGAATAATTTATGGCAGTTTCCAAAAAACTATCACGACCAATATGAGAGAGCAGACTTGTTTCAAGAATAGAGAAAAATTGTTTTTCTCTTGTTTTTGTTTTCTTCATGAAAATAATATGAGTGTCAAGGCATTTATACTGTGTAAATAGAACGGTTCCACTATTATAGTTTTGTCAAGACTTCAAACGATGATTTCCCAATAAAACAAGGAAACAATGATCTTGGGTATGAGCATCTTAAAGGTAACCAAAAGAGATTCAATTTTACCATCATTTTCAATGTGCATTGTCCCTTAAATCCCGGAAGTGATTTTGAGAGTCACAATTCAATAAAAATTGGTAATTTATATTTTTACCAAGATAATATATATATATATATATATATATATATATATATATATAGTGGGTTATATTATTTATGAATGATGAGATATATGGACTTTAGTAGGGTGGCGTGGAAGGTAGAATGATGTTTCTATGTTTCACCCCACGTAAAAAGGGTTTTAATCCCAACTTAAAGAATTATGGAAAGAATGACAAATTGCTTGTTGTAGTGGTTGCTTGCCTTGTCCTTTTAAGGCCATTCCCACACTCTTTCCAGCACATGTGAGTACCTTCCCATGGCAAGATTCCCCCACTCATTCATTTTCAATTCAACTTTTTTTTTTTTTGTTTTAATTTAGTCCACAAACTTTCATTTTATTTTATTAACATTTTCATACCTCATCTTCACATTTTCCAAACGAAAATTGGTTATAATAAAATAATATTTTTAAAATATTTACTTTTTAGTGAAGATTTTGTTTTCTTATAAAACTAACCCTTTACAAAAGTAATATTGAAAATGTTACGGGATTAGACAAAAAAATGCCTTTGAAAATGTAAAAATAAATATACATATGATAACTAAATCTACCTTGAGCATTTTGTCTTATTCCTCGTATCATGACTATATCTTTAAGGGTATTTTTGTCTAAAATGATGTCTTTTTATGTCTCCTTTTACATTTTAAAGAAAGAGTATATTTTTGTAAATATTTTTTGGATTTATGCCTTTAAAAAATAGTTCTTGAGAACAAAAACTTGTTTGAAATTCTAAAACATGCTCAATCAGTTTTCCGCATTTTAAATATTTTTTTAGAAATAACTTTTATTCGTCATATTTTATTTTTAAGTTGTATATATTTATATGGTAACCCAATTTTCATTATTTAGAATATATTTAAAAATAATTATTTTACTTTTAATGATTTTTGTATAATTTTCATTTTAAGAGTGAATTTAAATAAATAAATGAAAACAATTAAAAGCATACTTTAAAATGCATATCTTAAAGCAATGCAAAGTTTACTTATTTATTATCATGTGATTGTCCTAACACATCTCCCTTTTTTAGCACCCTAAACCTAAATTTTTAAAAATTAATATTAATAATTGAAATTATTTGTCTCTAACCATAAAACAATCATTAAAATAATGCCAAAAATAAATTAAATTAATCTTTAAATTTGAACAAAGAAGTTTAAGCTATATTAAATTTTATGTAAATTGCACTTAAAAATTTAATGATTTAATTAATTAAAGCGGTGGTAAGATAAGATAAGGTGAAAGTCAGATTGATGCAACGCATGTAATGTCAACAAAGTAGCCGTTAAGCACTTAAATCAAAGTTTAAAACTGTTTTAGATTCCTAGTGGTCCAATAATTGCATGACACGTCATCCATTATTATAGTAATTTTAGGTTTTATCAATGACACTCTTAACTTAATATTATATTTCTTGGATCTGCTGCATTTCGATTTAATGCCTATCAAATTCAATAGGATATAACCAATCTAACTGTGATTGCTTTAATTATTTTGATTTATATTTTAGGAATGTTTTGACAAATAATTATATAAATACGGGGAATTTGAAACAGGCAAATAGGTTAAAGAACATTAGAAACTACTTTATTTAATAAAAATTAAAAAATTATTCTTTTTTTTGAAAGAGTAAAAAAATTATTCTTAAAAAATATTTTTCAAAAACAAATTTCAAACAGAATGTTAGAAACTATGTGGATTTTATTTTTAAGAATACTCTTCTTTTAAACAAAAAATAAGGAAAATATTTCCTATAGCCATTAATTATTTTTCATTTTTTAAACAAAAACCAAGATGGTACGGAGAACTTTAAAAAAATTATTTTCCATTGTTTTTCAAACATTTTTATATATTAATCATATTAAAATGTTAAACATAATTTTTTTAAAATCATATTTAAAAACATTAAAAACATATTAAAAGTAGTTCTTTTTTTTACATCGATCCATTTACTTTGCATTGCATTGATATAATATTTTGTTTTTATAAAGAGTCAAGGTTAGGATTTTTCATTTATCCATCCCCTACACCATTTGAACATCTCAAGGGCCCAAAATAACCAATTTTAAAAACCAATTTTTAAAACAATTTAAAAGAAACTGTTTTTTAAAACTATTTTAAAAAGGTTGTTTTCTCAAACTATTTTTGAAAATAATTATTGAATAAACCTTTAATTCTTTCTTATTTTAGTCACGTACATTTTTGTGACAAAATATTGTTGCTATTTTAATTTTTGCAAGTAAAACATAAGATTTTCAATCTTAACAATGATTCGATTGGAGCCTCTCTTTTTCTCTGTTACCCTCATTTCTTTAAGCAAGAATGAGTGATTTCCATATTTTGTTTTTTAATAAAGTGGTTCTTTCACACATATCTAGGTTTTTATATGTTTTTTTGTGATTTAGTTGTCGCCTTGATGTGTATATGATTGTCGTTGCTTTCGTGTGCGTGTAGTTGTCGTTGTGTTGGTGCGATAGATGGTTATGTCATCTTAGTACGATAGTTTGGTTTTGTCGTCGTGGTGTGACATTTATTTGTGTTTGGACGATTCGAACAAGTAAAGAATATCACGGTCAAAACAAAGATTAAATCATGATTATAGTAGCATAAGTAGAGTTAAAAGGTATTTTAGTCGCGATAGTAATATCGAATACATGTAAACTCAGCTATCAGATGTATAGGCTTTCGGAGTCGTTTCGTTATCTTTGGAAATGCTTGCAGATGTTGTTTCTATTGGAGAATCGGATTCTAAATCAGATTTAATTTAAATCCTGCAATTATAAATATGTAATATTTAGATTTAGATGGATTCTAGTGTACAAATATGCATGGTCTAGATTTAGGTACCAGATTCATTCTTTCATTTCTTGATTCATTTGTCTTATTACTCTCTGGAAGTCATTCAATGGAAAATATCAATCAATTATTCATTTACGTCAATCTCTACATGGTATCAAAGCCACGATCCAAACCTTTCCCTTTAGTCGTCAACTCCCCTCCCCTCCTTCTTGGCTTCCACCATTCCTCATACCCACTTCCGCCTCCTCTTCCTATTTCTGCCACATGTCCTTAGCTCGAAACGTTATGAATCCTGCATCCTTTATGATCTTGCTTCACCTCTCACCCTCATCAACATATCCCATCAAAACATTGTCAAACTCACATCAACAAACTGCTCACAGGAAGCTTCATTAGGAAGCTATCCTTATAAACTCGACCTCCATAAATGTATCGATAGCTCTCACCCTTGTCCACCGGCCACGACTCACTCTGCTGACCAAGACACTCCAAATCCAAACTTTCTCCCTTGGATTTGACAAGACAAATTGCTTTTTGCTGCTCTTGTCAACTCTATCTCTGATTCCCCTGATTCAACAATCCTCCACCTCCCGTGATGTCTAGCTCACCCTTGCGAACACATATGCTCGTCCATCTCGTGGGCATATTAACTTAAGCACACCATCAAGGGTTCTCAAACAATCACCAAATACATGCAGTTTATCAAGTGTCGTGCTGATCAACTTGTTACTCTTGGTAAACCCCTCGATCATGATGACCTTAGATGATGATTATAAAACCATTGCTGAAATTGTCCAAAATCGCGAGACTCCAATTCTCTTTGATGAATTACATGAAAAATTGATAAATCGGGAATTGTTGCTCAAACACTTATAGTTTGGTCACTCCTCGTTCCTTGTCATTTACTGACACTGGCGCCGGGCTTCCATGACCTACTACTTGGCGGGTTGAACTCTGCTCCGCCCCAATGGTCATCCCTACTCCGACCCAGGCCTCATTCGACGCGATCTTTGACCTCCTCTCAACGCCCGACCTTGCGTACAGGTGGTGCCAAGGCTCTATCGATGATGATGTTGATCAATACGATCTAAGTGATGTCGGCCTCCTTTGCGATATACTTTATTCTGCGACCCTCCTCAGCTTAGCGCCACCGCTAGTGGCAACCTATGGCTCATGTTGCAACATCTTGAATTTTGAATGCTTCATCATGGAATTGTAGACAGTGGAGCCTCCCCATCACGTAATATCGAAGCCTCGACAATCTCACCTTCATATCATATGGCGATTGAGGATGGCATTGTCATTGGTGATGATATCGGGTTACATATTACTCATTGAGCAACTTCTTTATCTACTTCTTCTAATTCATTTACCTTACGATGTTTTATATATTCCCTCACATGAAAAACCTTCTCTATCTGCAATTTTTCAAAACAAACAAAATATCGGTTGAGTTCTTACCCTCTTCTTTTGTTATGAAGGATCTATAGACGAGGGCAATTCTACTTCACGACAACACTAAAGACGATGTTTATGAGTGGCAAACCAAGTCTTCCACTCTTAGAATTGTGTTTTCCAGTGTCGAAGCCACTTCTTATGAATGACATCATCGCTTGGGTCATCCTTCCGAGCCTATTCTTTGGCATTTGTTTCAAATTACAAGCTCTATCTTGCGTCTTCCTTATTACCCTCATTTCATTAGAAAGACTGTTATTGCAATAAAAGTCATAAGTTACCTTTATCTCAATCCACACCTGTTTCCTCTGCTCCTTTGCAAATTATCTTCTTTGATGTATGGACCTCTCATATTCCGTCAACTGGAAATTTCAAATACTACATCATTTTTGTTAACCACTTCACCCATTATATATGGCTTTACTCACTCAAACGGAAGTCAGGTGTCAGTTTGGTTTTTCCCCGCTTCAAAACCCTTGTTGAGAATTTCTTTAAACAAAAAATCATTACACTCTACTCAAATAATGGGGGTGAATACACTGGTTTGTCTACCTTTTTAGCCACTCATGGAATCTCTCATCATACATCTCCCCCACACACTCCTAAACACAATGGTTTCTCTGAGTGTCATCATTGTCACATTGTTGAAACCGGTTTAGCCCTTCTCTCTCGGGCCTATTTTTCGCTTTTCTTCTAGTCATATGCCTTCCTCACAGCTACATATCTCATTAATTGTCTTTCCACACCCACACTATAGATGTCCTCTCCATATCACAAATTATTCGGGACTCCTCCTAATTACTCCAAACTTCGTGTCCTTGGCTGTCTGTGTTATTCATGGCTTCGACCATACTCGTTGCATAAACTTTCTCCTCGATCCACCCCCCGTGTCTTTCTCGGCTACTCGCTTACTCAAAGTGCATACATCTACTTTGACCCTTCCACTTGCTAAGACACATCACCGTCATATTCGTTTTATTAGTGTCTTGCACATGCATTTGTTAATCCTTCTCTCCCTCGGTCTGGTGAGTCCACTATTTCCACATGGTTTTCGGTCACTCTCATCGACTCCGCCCAGCCTTTGGCACCCCACGGTCTGCGGATCACGCATCCCTGCTGAGACATCTAGTCTCTTGGGCTCCTCCGCCGTCGCCTCATGCCGTACCTAGCCATGCACCATTTGCCCAGGCCACCCTCTCGGGCCTCACAATCACATCAGACCCTCTTTGCCGTACCTCCATACTATTGACCACCCTCTCGAGCCCCGATCACAACCGACTGCTTCTTGCGATCACCCAGGAGCACCAGTCAGTCGGTCGACCTCCCAACTACCCGACCTCCTAGCACCGACCGCCCTCTCGATCCTCCCGATCACATCCGACACACCTCTTGCTAGAGCACCAGAGCACTGAGCACGAGTCCACTAATGAGGCCAGCCCCCTCGCCAAGCTGCAGGTCCACTACTCGTACCTCCCCGGTAGTCACTCATTCTCGCCACAATATCCACAAACCAATCCAAAAACATAATCTCGCTGCCTAACTAGCCTATGACCTTGAACCCGACCTTTGCCAGCCCAGTCATAAAGATTTAGTAGGCGCATATTTGATGAAGAAAGAGTTTGATGCCCTTATTCGGTATGACGCCAGAGTTAGTTTCCGCTGGTCGGTTTGTGAAGTTTGTAAGTGGATCTTCGAATGACGATTGCTTGATGGTTAGTGGGCGGTCTGGCTGGGTTGGTTGCGATGGTTTTTCATCAGCATGCACGGGCTTGATTATCATGACACCTTAACTCCGGTGGTGAAACGAACCATTGTTTGTTTGGTTCTCTCTCTCGCTACTAGTCACGGGTGGTGCCTCTGTCAACTAGATGTCAACGATGCATTTTTCGGGGCACCTGGCAGGGATGTTTTCCATGGCTCCAACCCACGGGGGCTTCACAGACGTTGATCACCCTAATCACGTTTGTCAATTGCTCAAAGCCATTTGTGGTCTCAAGCAAGCCCCTACAATGAACTCAAATAGTTTTTACTTACCTCTGGTTTTCTGAACTCCACTGCAGATACTTCTCTGTTCATTCTATATAGCACTAGTGTTTCCATCTATCTGTTAGTGTATGTTGACGACATAATCATCCTTCAAAGAAACAATCCATCTATTTGTTCAGCCTTACGTCACTTACTTTCCCATCGGTTCTCACTTTAGGACTTGGGTGCCTTGACTTGCTTTCTTGGCATTGAAGGCCTTCCTCACCCGCTCGGTTGGATCCTTTCCCAATGGTGGTATATAGAGGACCTCCTTGCTTGAATTGTGATGACAGATGCCAAACCAATCTCCACCCCACTGCTGACCACACTGACCTTATCTCTTCAGTTGGGCATTGCCCTTTCCGATCTATTTGAGTTTTGCACCATTGTTGGCAGCCTTTAGTATCTGTCAATGACCCGACCATACATTGCTTATGTGGTTAATAAACTCTCTTAATTTATGCATCGCCCGACTGGTGACAATTTGATTGCCGTAAAGTGTATTCTCCACTATTTATGTGGCACTATTGATCATGGACTTACTATCCATCGTCATTCTCCTCTCCACTCACATGCCTACTCTGATGCTGACTGAGTTGGAAATAAAGATGATTTTACTTCAACTCGCTCATTCGTTATATAGCTCGGGCGCAATCTAGTTTCTTGGGTTGTAAGTAAATATAGTCACCTCCTCGAAGCAGTCTGCTCTGTCATTTGCCACTCACTGCGACGCCGTTGGATATCTAATTTACTTGGTGAGCTTGGTTACTTCTCTACTTAGACAACAATGTTGGTGCGACCAACCCCTGCTCTAATCCGGTGTTTCACTTGTGTATGAAACATGTTGCACTAGATTACCATTTCATTTGCGAACAAATTCAAAACTGTGATCTTCATGTTACACATGTTGCCTCCGCGGATCAACTTGTAAATGCTCTCACCAAACCTTTACCTCGCATACGTTTTCATTAGTTACTACTCAAGATTGACCTCTCATCTCGGGGCTCTAACTTACGGGGGCATATTGGAGAATCATATTCTAAATGAGATTTAATTTAAATCTTATAATTATAAATATGTAATATTTAGATTTAGATGGATTATAGTGTACAAATATACCTAGTCTAAATCTAGTTACCAGATTCATTCTTTCATTTCTTGATTCAATTTGTATTATTTATATCTCAAGTTATTCAATGGAAAATATCAATCAATTATTCATTTATGTCGATTGCTACAGTTTCATTCTTTGAGATTTTTAGAAAATTTGATTATATGTTTTTATCGATGTATTGTTAGTTGGAATCAATAAAATTATTTTTCTTTTAAAAAAAAAAAAACAATGATTCGATTGGGAAAGAATTGAGGCTTACATTGGTTACTTCTAATTAGGCGAATATTCCGTATTCCTAGTAACGTAACTATTTTGCTAGTGGGTGCAACTGCATTCTTTATTCCAAAATATTATTCGATTGTATCATTTTGCCGATAGCTTCAACATCTTTAAAGGGTGTTTGAAGTTCAAGAATCAATTGATTTGTACCAATCCACATATAAATTAGCTTGTATGTGAGGTATCTATTCTCTCTTCTTATCCTTTTTTTTTTTTTTTTAATTTTTGTATATTTATTTACTTTGCATTATTACAATGTAATAGTATCTTATTCTCATAGAGACTTGAGCCTAATTCATTCCCTATATCATGGTCAACCCTTTTAACCACTATGTCATAGCTCATTAGCGTACCTATTCTCTTTTATAATGGTTGTTTCATTGAATAATATTTTAAATGGGAGAATTAAGTTTTAAAAATGAAATTCGCCACTTAATCTCGCCTAACACTCTTGAATTCCTTTTATACTTGAGTCAAAGGGGTAATAGTGGAGAGAAAACTGAATTGAAGGATATTAATGTCTATCTTTTTATAGTCTTTGAAAACTATTTTTTGTTCTGATAAATAAGAATAAAGAAAATATAAAAAACATGTTTGATTCCAAATTTTTTTTCATTCTAAAAAACACGAGGAATAAGGATAATTTTTAGAGAACATCAAAATAATGTTCTTTATATTTTCAAAAATGGTGTTTTCAAAAATAGTAACCAATGAATTCCTATTAAAATTTCGTACTACTAAGACGTAAATTGAGCATGCTTATTTCTTCCTTAGTCATATGTAATCATGAGCATGACTACTATAGATTGCTTTTAACACTTAAAATGGAGGACAAGTACTAGACAATGCAATCCAAATCAGCCAAATAATTCGGGACAACAACAACAGAAGTAAGGGAATGCTCAGGGACAACCACAACACCACCAAAATCCTCATAATGGTAGTGAAGATTATTTGTCAAATTTGTGGAAAAAAAGTTAATCCTCTTGTCATTTTTTTAATGTATTGTATCTTCGTTAGAATTTCCGGAAATAAAACCCCACTCTCTCTCTATATGTCGCTTCTTTATTTAAATAAACGCTCTATTATTTAAGTTAAACATTATGAGCTAATCATCTTGTCATTTAATTTTAAGATCTTCCACAAGCTCCTGTTGTTGCTTTCTCCTTGATTGATGTTAATAAACCCCCTTTGTTAAGCTAACTCTAGAACTAGTGCTCTCATCACTAATAATGTTCCTTCGTGTTAATGATGCGCTTATGACTAAGGTCATCATGTTTAAATTCATGGGTTTTTTTAGGTACCTGTCCTTCCCCACTAGCATTTGGCTAAAGCGGTGTCTTGCTGGTTTGAGATTCTCTACTTTTGAAGTCTTTAAAAAAAAAAAAACTCACCCTATATTAACACTCTTATATGATAATACCATTATTTTTAAGGACTAAAATCGAAGGCTAATACAAGGTTGCGTACACATGGTTAGCTCTTAGTGCATTATTTTCTTAGTGTTGGGATAAAAAGTTCTTTTGGTGGTCTCTTTCTTTCTCAAAGATTCAAATATATATATATATATATATATTTCATCTTCTTAAGCAAACCTAAATGCTTGAGTTTTTTTTTTTTTGGTAATACCAATTCAAAAAAATATAAACCCACTCTTTTGAATGAAACTTCTATGGATGTTGTTGCTTTTCAAAGTATGATAAGGATTTCACAATATTTTACTTTGACATGGTCGATGTCATTTTTGTGGTTAATCAAGTTTCTTGAAGTTTTAGTAACTCAATAATGATTCATTGGAAAGTTGTAAAAAGTTTTGTTTTTGCGTGCACGTGGCAAATAGGGGTATCGTCGGATCGAAGGAGCGATGGCAATCAAAGAAGATGTCGGAACTTGGAGTGACTTGTAGGGAAAAATGGGAGGGAACTGTATAGCTGACGTTAGACATTTCCTCTTCTCAAGCCTTATACAAGGTCATAGAAATGTTTTAATATATAAACCATAAAAAACTCTTATAGTTTTCCCATATGGGGTAAGATCTTTTTGAAAAAAACCATCAAAACAATAACAAGTTTGATATCTCTACTGAACATACTTACAATGACAAGAAGCATCATTTTTTTTTTTGGGTCTTTAATCTTTTATAACTAATAGCATCTCTTCATCCTTTTAGAAACAACAAATTCTTACATAGTCACAAAAGCTAACTCCTTTTAGAAACAACAAATTCTTACATAGTCACAAAAGCTAAGTATAGCTCAATAGTAGCCATTAATAAAGAAATTACTTTTAACATGTCTTTTTAAGTGATATTCGTACTTCATTATCTACATTTCCTCAATTATTTTGTGATGGTATTAGCACTCCTTACATGTTTATCGATGACCTAGTGTTTCTTTATTAATGAATTAGATTATTAGTTTGCTCGAGAAAGAATTGAAATTATCATTCTAATCACTCAATATATCTTGTTTTTCACAAAACCTTTAAGTAGGAATGTTTTTTTAGATCAAATTCAGGGGCAAGCTAGGCGTTTTTCCAAGTAGTTGACATTATTGGTACATGTGTATGTATTTACAGTGATTGATGAATCCGATTTCAAGGGCTTCATCCACCATCAATAACTAATATTTAGCAACTAAACCAACTAAGCATTAGTTCATTGCTTAACACTCACAACGAAATTGAGACTAGAGGGTGTTCTTGATAAAATTTCAAACATTATCTCTTTGGTGGGGTTTTTTTTTTTTTTTGTAATTGGTTTCCAAAATGTATGAAGAAAAGAAATAATAATAATAATAATAAGAAAAGTACATTTCTCACAAAAATTTTCAAAGAAAGTAAAATATAATTATAAATTTATGCATTCTTTTTTTTGTATGAGAAAAATAATTTCATTGATTCATTATGATATATCGATGAAGCGTAAAATCAATCGCTAAAAGCGGAGTATGAAATAGAATCATTAATAGTATAATGAAGCATTAGCGCATGTATTTTATAGTTGAATCTCTGGCGTTTGATATTCTTGTTGTGATTAGAATAAGCTGGCTTTTGGATTACCTGCTTATCTTGCGATCGGTAATTTGGTTCTTGTCTTATCGTATATTAACGTTGCGATTCGAGATTCGGCTTAGAATAAATGTTTGGGCCAATGATGTCGAGTGCTTGAGTCAGGCGGGGCAGCCTTGTGGCTCGTCGCATCGAGACCGGCGACAACCCACTGTACGCATGGCGGCGACAAATCATGCGTCTTGCGAAGGTAACTGGTAAAGTCTGGCAATATAAGCACAAATCTGTGTGGAAGCTAACATTAAGAGAAAAAAAGATGGAAAAAGGGTGTAGAGTGGTGATTTCAGGCCAAAAATGTCAAAAAAATCACCGTTCATTACTTAAAGAAAAGAGACTAGCATAAAAAGTTAGAGAAATAGAGCCTAGGGTTTTGAAAAATTAACCTCTTTTTTTAATTAATTGTAAATTTACGCATTCTTAAATATTTATATTGATAAGTTAAAATAAATAAATTATATTTAAAATAATAATAAACATAATCTTTAGATTATAACTCTGTTTTGTTTCACGTTATTTTTTTTCTATTTTTTTATGTTTAATGTTTATGTTATTTTCCTTACGTTTCCCCCTTATATCAATATTAAAGCTATGTGTTAGTACTCAAAAAAATTAAAAAGAAGACATGGAGAAAGGGAATTACAAAGGAAAATTAGAAAAAAGTAAAAATTGAAATAAATATATCACTTTTATTTCTTACTTCAAACTCATTTAATTTGATTTGTTTCATTTATATAAAGATTAAATAACTTTTTAAATGCTGACAAAAGAAAAGAAAAAAAAAACTTTTTAAATTAATACGATCGAGAGTGTATTTATTTCAATCTCATTACTCGCGGAGCCCACATAGGAAAATCCCTTTAGGCCCAAATGATGTCTAAACATGGGCTGATCCTCTATTCCTTTTAAGATGGTCCAGGAAGGTGACAAAGCCCGAAAAGCTCATTGGGTTGGGCTTCCAGTAATTTGCCTTCCAACTGACAAATTTAAAATTCCTCCGTCTTCTTCATTGCTGTGTATTTCATGGTCTAAGAACACTCGTAAACGACGTCGTTTGATGACAAACGGAGAAAAAGCAACGAGCCGATGACTTGGTCAGACAAACGACGTCGTTTTTAGTAGAAACGATAATACGTTATTGTCCTAGTATGATACAGCAGTTTCCCACCTTCTTATAATTATTAATGTCAACCTACGACCCCCAATTTTGTATTTATATCACCCTAAAATTGGTCTTAAACAGCTGGAGCAGCATTAATCCAAATTTCATATAATAAATTAAAAAGAAAAAGGTAAAATTATTTGCAAATTTTTACCAATTTTATGCAAAAATTCTGATGAAAATGGTATGTTTAGTTCAAATTGGATGGTTGAGATTGTGTTTTGGAAAATCATAAACGTTTTGCTTTTATTTTTGTCTAAGGAGATTGGAGGCTAAGGTATGAATGATAATTTGGGAATAACACGTGAAAATAAAATGTTGACATGCCTAAAAGTTAGGCCTACAATGCCAGCTCCAATGCTGATGGGGGAATTTGACCTAATTACTTAGAATTTGCTGTAACCAACGATAACGACTTTTAATTTATATCTTAATGTCCATTATGTATGAGTTACCCATCTGTTTGGATTAATTATAATAATTAGCTAAATATTACTCTATGTGAAAATTATTTTGAGAGGGAAGATGGATTGGGTGAAGAGGAAGTATATGATATTTTAAAGGTTGAGTTTAAATGAAAAAGGAAAAGGAGGGAATTAAAAGGGGGCCAAATTAAGGAGGAGGGTATTACCACTTTATGAAATGGGGGCATTAATAAAATAGACCTACTAACAGGCTGTCATTTAAGGGTTTTAATAAATGAAAGTTATGTCCTCATTAATAGTAATGAAAGTGGAGTCAACCTACTCATTACATTAAAAATCTACATGATATATGATGTGAAAAGCCCTAACAACCCATGTGGTGGTCCTCTCCACTTTGGTCCCACTTCTTTTTATTTTTTACATCTCTATCCTTTGGATGATCAAGGGTCATAGAAGCTGACAAGCTCCTACCTAAAGCTTTCCTTCTAAGTTTTCTCAGAAAGGCGAGTGTCATTTATAATAAGAGTGTATGGTCTAATACTAAAATTTGACTAAATTGCAAACCCACAAAAAAAAAAAAAAAAAAAAGAATTAGAGGCATTTGCAAGTTTATAAGGTTTGGAAAATGACAGAAAAATGCTTTATATATGTAATCCAGGTAGCATTAGAGGACTCCAAATTCCAACCACTTTCCTTGTTGCAGCCTGTAGGAGTAGGACATTTCACATCATAATATTGTTTTTGTGTGTAGAGGTTTATTGTGTGCATTTAAAAAAGAACCTTATTTATATATTATAGTGGATGATAATTATTAATTGTTATTATTAAGGTGGGTGGTAGTGTGACCCAGACCAATGATGCAATTTTGTCATAACCTTTTTGTATAGGACATTCACTTGCACCATTTCCCCCCACCATTTTGATATTCTCACCCTTTACTAGACGCTGCTGGACAAAATTGGATTGGACAACTTTAGATCGTTCTTTCCACTGCTGTGTCATCTTCACCTCATCACAGAATCACAATCAAAGAAATGGTGGTTCTTTTTTTGTAAGGATGCTATATTGAAATTGGTCTTTTTCTAAAGCATTTGATTGGATCTGTTTGGAACTAGAAAAGTCAGAAAGAAAATGGAGAAAAAACATGAAAGAAAATAAAAAATAGATTTAAATTTTATAAATTAATTTTTTATTCAAACTCATTTTATTTGTTTTTCTTTATTATATATTAAAAATATATAAAACCTTGAATTTTTTTTATTATGTTTAATTTTCTTTTATATTTTCTAAACCAAACATGATAAAGTCATTTTCCTTATTATTTTTTTCCTTTCCTAAGTAATTTCTGGCTTCCAAACCGAGCATAGAAGTTTAAGACAAAGCAATCATTATTCTGAGATAAAAACAAATTGTTGAGAATTCTGGAAGAGGATGATGGAGATTAAAATTTTTCTAGGAGCAGTCTTTTACAAAATTCAATGGAGTGTGTAGGGAAGAGTAGAGATCAATTTAGTAATTTTTGTTTAGTAGTTTCCAAAAAAGAAAGAAGGAAATTTACTATTTTCTGGCAGAAAATGACAAGTGAAGAAACAGGGAATATGGGTCTGCCTGTGTCACATGGCAATGTAGGAAGAATACCAAATACAGCCAGAGACTAGTAGGGTCATTTGGGAAGAATGAGTCAAGTAAGTAGTGCTCAAGTCTCAACATGATCTGAAAGGAATTTCTTGCCTTCAACTTGTCTAAGAGGAAATTGAACAGTCTCTAGTTGGAGGTGGTGGTGGTGGTGGTGGTGCTAGTGGGTGTGGAAGTGGAAACGGATGGCTGTTCTGCATAACCATCACCATTATCATTGCCATTATGATTATCATCATCATCAGCTGTTTGTTCTAGGCTGTTGAAATCTCCAAACTTTACTAGGTTCTGTTAAAATAAGTGGGGGTCTGGGTGTGGCCTCCATGTGGAGATATGGTTATGCCTTAAATGGCGGAAATGTGGTCTAGGTCTAATGTTTTCATTCTTTTAAACTGACTTACTTTTCATACTTTTCCTTCCTAGCCGGCTATGGAAACACACAACTTTCAAAGGAGAGGGGAAACAACAGCATAAATGGTGGAATAAAATGAAGATAAGGGATATTATCTAACAGAGACAAGCATAAAGAGAATGGAGAAGAGCCCCACCCACTTTTTCCAAAAGAAAGGAATAGTATAACATCACCTGAGCAAATAGCCCAATTGGGATTTCAAAGGAAAGGATTCTAAATGAGAAATGAGATTCATCTCTAAGAAAGAAACTCAGCCAGTTCTGTTGTACCCGTACCAAAAAAAAGAAGGCAAAGCAAACTTTTCAAAAGAACCACACAAGCAAGCAAAGCAATAAACAAACATAAAAATAGCACTAAATTTTTGAGCCAATTTCAAGAGAGATGCATGTGATGAGAAATATGATTCATCAACAAGAATAATCTGACAGTTTCTGGGGCCTGAGGCACCTTTTTAATCTTTCAAAGAAAGAATATTCGAGAAAATATTCCACAATCCCATGGAAAAGTGTGAGGATCATATAAACAAGTTTGAATTCAAATGAAAATTTAGAGGGGAGGCACATGGTAGCAATCCCAATTCCAATTGCATTGGCCGAATGAGAAAGGGAGGGAGAGGGTCCCATGAAGGGGATGATTTGAATCTAAAGACCCCATAAATCAAGGCACTTGGGATGGCCATTAATCAGGTCCCACCAAGATCTCAAATGGGGACTTGCCTGCCTCTATTACTAGTTTACTTACAAACCAATATCGTGAAAAGCTCAAAGCTTCTATTTGTTATTGAAAAGTTTGAAACACAGGCCAACGAGTATGATATAAAATAAAGCTTCCTTAAAAAATTTGACACACTAGATAGATGGTCGTGTCAGTCATGGGAAGCACAAATTTTGCTAGATCAAGACCCTGATCATCAAACCGCAGATGGGAGATGAAATATAGGGGGACAGAGACTAAATACCTAAATCTCACTGAATCAGATGCAGCATTCATACAGAGGAAAGCTTGTTTTGAGTAAGTTAGAAAATGAACTAGGATATGAGAATAGCAACATCCAAGCATAATTGAATTGATTAACAAACATGAGCTTAAACACAGAATGAAATTAAGACACAGAAAGGAAAAGAGGAAGAATAATCTGAATTCTGAAAATCAATACAAGTAAATGTTCATGATTATACTATAAATTGGAAAGCAAAAGAAACAAAAGTATGATATAAAAGAGATAATAACAATAAACCAACAAACCAGCAGCAGCAGAAGTGCTGCTGCATTCTAACTCTTCTTATGGTCTCAATTCATTCATCCCTATACATACACTTTCCTGCAACCTAATCTTTCTCTGCCATTTTATTTCACAACTCAAATATCCATAACAATTCAAATAAATATGGAGAGACTTTCTCCTCTTACCTCCTCTTTCTTTAACCTCTTCCTCTGTGTTTCTTCTTCTTCTGACAACAATTAAATAACCACCACAGTGAAGCACCTTTGCCGCAATAATTCATTGAACTCTGTGTGACTTCATTTTGAATCTTCTTATTAGTCCTCACCCGGCGACGAGAATTGCCCAAAGAGGAAGAAATTTTGATGGAGAAGAGGGAAAAGAGGCCATGACCACTAATATAGTTGCAAATTTTGTTTCTTTGAGGAAATGTTAAGAGGAGGAAAATTCTCAAAAGAATCAATAGAAGGGAGGTGGCGGTGGAGAAGCGTATGAAACCCCAAAGATTGGTGGCAACGGTCCCTCATATACAGGGGTTGGAGGTGGTGGGGGGCTCCCATAAATGATTGGGGGCGGTGGTGATGGAGCAGGCGGAGGATGTTCTTCACATGGGGGTGGAGGGGGTGGTGAGGGTAGGGGCGGGGGCGGAGAATGGTAGTGAACTGGGGGAGGAGGAGAATGGTAGTGAACTGGGGGAGGCGGAGATGGCGGAGGTGGAGGAGAAGCATACACAGGTGTTGGTGGGGGCAAGTAATGAACTGGTGGTGGCGGTGGCGACGGTGATGGTGGTGAATATTCTACACATGGTGGTGGAGGAGGTGGAGGTGGTTCTATGCATGGAGCCGGTGATGGGGGTGGTGGAGAATGGACAGGGGGCGGTGGGGAATGTACGGGTGGCGGTGGAGGTGATGCGTATGGATAGATGGGTGGAGGCGGTGAATGTGGAGGCGGGGGCGGCGAGTGGGGAGGTGGTGGAGGTGAATGATGTGGCGGCGGGGGTGGTGAACTATAGTAATAAACTGGTGGGGGAGGAGAATACACGGGAGGTGGGGGAGAATTTGGCGGTGGCGGTGGCGGTGGTGAGGGACGGACGCAGTAAACTGGAGGCGGCGGCGATGATACTGGTGGTGGCGGTGAGGGAGGGGGAGGAGAAGGTGGAGGCGGCGATGGAAATGGTGGTGGGGGCGAGGGTGGAGGAGGAGAAGGAGGAGGTGGTGAAGGCGGAGGGGGAGGGGGAGAAGGAGGTGGTGGTGAAGGCGGAGGGGGAGGGGGAGAAGGAGGTGGTGGTGAAGGCGGAGAATAAACAGGTGGTGGAGGCGGTGGCGGAGGAGGGGGCGGTGGAGGTGAGTAAACTGGTGGCGGTGGAGGTGGAGGAGGCGAAGGAGACGGCGGAGGCGGTGATGGTGGAGGTGGGGAAATGACCACTGGTGGCGGAGGTGAGAAAACAGGCGTTGGTGGTGGTGGAGGGGGGAACACCGGCGGCGAGGGAGGTGGAGGAGTAGGTAAAGGAACAAAAGGAGAACATCTGAAAGAGCTACAATCAACAGGTTTGGACAAAAATGAGTTACATTGGCCGGCGGACTTCTGCTCCGGCCTCCCCGGCAAGCAATTCATCTTGTCGTCGAAATCCTCCAATCCCAAACATACCGGTGGCTCGCCGGTGAAGTAATTATACGAAAATGTAAAATTTTCAAGGTTTGGAATCTTACAAATACTGGCCGGAATACTCCCAGAGAGCATATTATGAGCCACATTGAGCTGTTCAAGCTCCACCATTCCACCAATCTCTTCCGGCAACGGTCCCATCAATCCGTTGTAACTGATATCCAACACCGTTAAGTTCTTCAACAATCCGATCTCAACAGGTAAGCACGATCGGAATTGATTATTCATCAGAATTATCTCATTCAGCGTGTCCGCCATGTTGCCCAGACTCGCCGGCACGCAGCCGTGGAACTTGTTGTTCGCCAGAACAATCACCGACACCGGCGAGTTGCCGAAGTTGTCCGGCAGATCGAAGGCGAACCTGTTGTGGTTGATGAAAATGGCGTCCAAATCCTTATCAAACAGCTCCTTCGGCACGGTTCCTTCAAACTCATTGAATCGCAGATCTAAGAATTTCAGCATCGGCAAGTGAAGAACCACTTCCGGGAACTTCCCGGCGAATCTGTTGTTGCTGAGATCCAATTCAAACAGTATCTTGAGCTTCGCAAACTTATGCGGAACAGTCCCGCAGAAGCGGTTGGAGTTGATGTGGAACAATGCAAGATCAGTCAAGAGACCTAGCTCCTCCGGCAAGTAACCGGCGATGTCACCATGGTTTAGATCAATGCCGGCGACGGTAAGGATGGACGGATTGTCCAAAGCTGGTGCGCAGAAAACCCCGGTGTAGTTACACACATGAGATCCAACCCAGTTGAGCGTAAGATTCTGAGGATCAGATAGAATGGCCTCTTTCCAAGCTTGCAAGGCAATGTAGGCGTTCTTCTGCCGAGGGTTCTCAAAGACCAGAGAGGGATCCACAGTCACCTTCTCCCCTCTGTCACCGAACTCGTCTCTGTAGTAGAGAAGCTGCCGGCGCTTAATGTACATAGCCTCGGCGTCAGTGAGGCGATCATGGCTTGAAATGGAGATCTGCTCTGCAGAACAGAGAGCAAGACAGCCCAAGAAGAGGAGAGAGTGAAGAAGAACAAAATGGAGGAGAAGTGTCTTCTTCTTCATCTCACACCAGACATCTGACTCACAAACAAACCCAAATGAGTTCCTGGAAACCTCCCCTAGAGATCTGAGTCCAAAATGCGGGAGAGTTATCCAGAACAAGATGATCTGAAAAACTTAACCAGAATAGAGAAAGAGAGAGAAAGTGAAGGAAAATGTATACGGAATGAGAAAGAGAGAGAGAGATGGAAGGAAGGGCTAAGAAGGGTTTGTTGATTTTTGGAGATGTGTGTGGGAGAGAGAAGAAATAAACACCATATCAGAAGACAGCTAAACCACAGCTCAAAGCCCACCAGATTCTCTCTCTTCTCTCTCTCTCTCTCTCCCTCTCTCTTCACTCTCTTACCCTTTTTTTTGGTCCCTCTTTCTGTCCCTCTAGCAGCAAGGGGTGGGGGGGGACTTTATTCTTGCTTTTTGAATCCCATTCCCTTTCCCATTCAAGCTTAAGCTTGGAATCAGCCACCTAAACCCCTTCCCACTCCAATTCTAATCAATTAAATTAATTAATTAATGTCAGTGTAAATATGTTTAAATAAAAAATTAAGGATAATTGTGAGGTGGTTAGAGGGGGAAAGTCAGTGGGTGCCCGATTCCGCTAGTTGACCGCCGAGAATGACCGGCGTGGCTCTACTTCTACTGAATTTCTTCCATCTCGCACGATTTTGTTTTGGGATAGTGGGATGATGATGGGTCATGGAAGGAGGAGGCTCTTTGTTTCTTCCTTTCTTTTTCTTTTTCTTTTTCTTTGTTCAGGGTCTTTTTGTCAAATCACATGATTTTGGTGTAGTTAATGAACTGCTACGAAACGTCGTAACAAATGACACTATTGTCCTTCTCTTTCCATACAATTTCAAAATTTTCCTAAATTAAAAAAGCATAATTTACATCTTTAAAGATTAAAATCACATGACTTGCAGACTTAGCGCCTTGCACTTTTTTCCAACCATTAAATCAGTTTATCGAAAAGTGGTTCCTCTCAGAATGCCTGGCACATTTCATTATTCTACCTTCAAATATCAGCTACTTAAAAGAAAAAAAATAAAAATTAAAAGTTGAAGTCTTGGAGAACACGATGAAAAATAAAATTAAAGTTAATCAAAAGGAAAAGAAAGCGTTTTGAATGATAATTACTTGCGGAGCATTTAATTATAAATTATAAAATTATCATCAAACCGATTCTCTGTCTTTTTTTTTTAATCTATTCACTGTTTACTTTATTCTTTCGAGATTCTAATTTGGATATATTGTAACCCTTTTCCCTGGTTGAGCCAAGTCTTCAAGACGACTTTTATGTTTATTAAAAATACAGGGTTTCCATAATTACTTCGCTGATTAAATTTTGTATTTACTTGTTATGAGGGGGATGGGGGAGAGGCTGATTTGGACATTTAATTTCAAAGGATAAGACAGATTAACGTAATTAACGAATCAACAGAAACTTTGCAACATTAATGAGGGGGGATTGAGGGGCAGAGCAGCTTATGATGCATTAAAAACATGATAATGGATGAGCATGGACGCATCATCAATCATCATCATCAGCGGAGGATGATGCTGATGATGATGTGAATTACGAACATGTAACGGGGGGGAGGGTGGGTCCAACTCACACACAAAGCTGAAATATGTGTCCTGATGCAAGAAAGCGACGCGATACAAGTGTGTTTGGGGCCCACGCGTCACGTCCCGCCCCGCTGGATCGTCGGCGCTTCCATACTCTCTCTCTCTCTCTCCAGTATGTTTACCAAAATGCCCCTACACTTTTTCCATTTGTTTAATCGGCCTAACCGCCGTTTAACGCGCTTTCGTAGGCTAAGGTAGCTTTTCCGTTGGATAAAAAAACGCGGATCTCCAGACGGTGGGAGGCTCAATTTTCCAACATTATCCCCTTCATCCAACGGCTCAGAGAGATGCAGCGTTATGACTCCGTTTTTGTTTACAATGGTATTTTGGTGGCATTATTAATTATTAATTATTATTATTATGGGCGCGCCTATTGGTGCCATTTATAACTCCCAAAATTCCAACTCATACAGCCTTCGTGTCAACTAGCGACCCTTTTTATGATTTTAAAAATCGACCTGCCCTGTGACTTGAACTTCAAGCTTTAATAATAATAATAATAATTATTATTATTATTTCTGACATCACTATCAAAATAAAAAATAATTTCTTAACCTATCAATATTGAGCTTCAAAAATATTGCACCCAATGATAAAGAGATAATGACATTTTTAAAGAATAAAATTAATTAATAAATTCGTAATCATTTCACTTTATTTCGTTAGTGGGTCATTTAGAAATTTTTAATGTATTTTGTATGCATATATTCAAACTGATAATAATTGAATAGGTAGATGGATAACTTAGGTTAACGGAAATTAAAAAGAGAAGAAATAATTCTAAAATTATTAATGAGGCGGTGGCGTCTACTAGGAATAATAATAACGGGATAGGGGGAAGACAACAGAGTTTCATAGAGATGACAGGTCAGCAAGGGGGAGCGTGTGGGACCGGGGGAGACACGTGGGAGGATGAAGCCATTTGAGAAAAACAAAATGACAGCCGTCTTTGGGTGCCCAGCTGTAGCGCTCTATTTATCCACGTGGCAGAAGGATAAGGGTCCGTGTCGTCATCGCTGCACCAAAGTTTCCAACTCCAACGCCGTCAGATTGAGTCGAGTCGGATCGGGTCGGGTCCCAACTCCCATGTGGGTGGACGATGTTTGTTTGACCGGTGAAATGTTCAAACTTCAAGGCTATTTTGCCACGTGGCATCCTATGTCGGATGGGGGTTTTAAGGGTGTTGACGCTCGCATACCACCAAGCCAGCAGGACAAAGAGACTTTCGCTATTTAAATTTCAGCCACCTCACTTTTTCTTTTTTTTTTTTTTTTTCCCCTTCTTTTCTAAATTCTAAAGGTCAAACGAAGTTTCAAATTTGATTGATAGGTAAGTTGGGTTTAATTTAAAAAGAAATTTCTTTAATAATATTACTCTTTAGAACCAAATTTGAAATTATGGGTAGTGAATAGTGATAGGGATAGGGGTATCGCCTTTTTGCTTTTTACCCCAAGAAAAGGAGATGGGGAATTATGTTTGCGTCCACTATAAGAGAGGCAAGATAAAAAAGAGCACCTAACATAACCAAACGCAATTTTGTTTAATGGATGTTCAAACATTATATAAAAGTTGCCATTGAGGTCAAATACCATCCCACCGCCAAATTTCAAGTTCGAATCTTGTTCTTTTAAGAAATTTTTTTTTTGAAATTCTTATAAAAATATAATATTGCAACATAATATTTAAGCAAACAAATATTAAATATATATATATATATATATATATATATACATCTTTATGCTTAATATATGATAAAGCCTTAATCATATATTTTCTTTTTTTTTCCTCTCATATTTTTTTTATTAACCTTTTTTAAGCAAAAGTGAGTGATTTTTTTTTATCATTTTGACTTTAAATCACCCCTTTTTATATATATATTTTTATCATTTTTCTTTTATATAAAATGATTATTTATCATCCCCAAATTTTTCTTTTATTTTATAATTTTATTATCGACATTGTGATGCGTTTTGTCGTGAAGCTTTATTCTATTATATTAGTTTTACATCATTGATTTGTTATGACTTGATTATGCTCGTTTGGTAAAGCATGTTGATTAAACCAAATCATTATTATATTGTAAAACATGAATCATAAATATTCTAGCCATTTTCTAAAATTGTAATAAGTATTTGAATTTTCATTATTTTTTATCATTTTTATGAAATGTATTTCTGAAGTTCAACCCTTATAAAATTATTTACTTCTAAAAAAAAATATAAAAAAAATTAAAATATAATATAATATAAAGGTATTTTATTAGTGTAGTAAGTATATGATTGGAATAATTCTCTACTTGAGATACATTTTTTCACGGGATAGGCTATCTTGATGTTCCTTTTTTATTTTATCCCTCCAGCAAAACGTGCATTATCAGCCAATTCTGAAATTGTTTACCATTTGTTATATTTTGTTTTGGATTTTACTTTTAAACATTCACAACTCACAAGCACAAAAACAAGAATGGCAGAACCCAACAGTTATTTTTTTCTTTTTTGGAACTTGAAAATTAGATTAGACGTTATTTTTATTTAAAAATCAAGGACAGAATGTAAGATATTTTATTGAGACAGGGAATAAAAGGGCATCCCATCAATCTGCGAAATAATTGTACGAAAAAAATCTATCGAATTTAATGGGGTTGGTGTATTATGTTGGGTGTCGGTCTATCCATGTATCCCCCCTGTTAAACTTCATGATTTAAATTCGAAACCCAAAGAGAGTAAAACGGCAGTTTATGCGCTAAAACTAAGATAGGCGAATCAATTGGGTCAAAAAGCAGGAAATTGAGTAATGGATGGGGGAAGGTTGGAGGGTTATGTGTCAAAGTAATGTGTATTTAGAAAAAAAAAAAAAGAAAAAAAAAGATTTGAAATTCATTTCTGAAGGAATTTACTGCTTTCACCTTTTAGATAGAGATGGGGGTGTAAAATGGATTATGTGTGATATGGGGTGTATAGAGAAATTATGGGTGTAAATAGAATTTCTCAAAGATTTATGTTCAATTTGACCTGGCATGTCATGTTAGGAATGCCACGTAAAAGACACTATCATTTTAATATAAAAAAACCATTGTTAAAATCAGCTTCGTTTTTTAATTAACAATACAGTTATTAATGGGATATTCATATTTAACTATGGTTTTATATTTGAATCAAAACCAATTAGTAATTAGAATTTTTTTAAGTTTTAAAAACATGATGGGTTGCAGGTTTGAATATAAATGGAAATAGTTTATTACATTATAAAAAAAAACTAAATTTTTTATATGAAAATGAAAGGATCTCTCAAATATGTGCCATTCCATTGGAAATTAGTTATTACTTTGACACATAACCCCAAAATGTGGGCATTAAAATAAAAGGAAAAGGGGAAGACAGAGGAAGTGGTAAAGTGTAAAAGGGAGCGAGGGAGAGGAGAGAAATAGGGGGAGCAAATTACGGAGAGAAAGAGGCGAGAGTGATTAAAGATGAAAGAGAGATGGGGGGGTGGTGCACGGTTTTCTTGTTAGTTTCGTCAGCAAGGTAGTGGTTGGGGGGGTTGAGTGGGTGTGGGGTCCCGTGACCAGGCGCTCCAAGACCCTATAGATCTTGAAAAATATCATGTAGTCCGGTGCGGTGGTGGTGGTGGTGGGGCCTTAACTGGCTCTCAGTCAGATCCAGTGGTGGGTGCTGGTCTAAATTCTGTCGATTGGTTCGGTGCCGAATAATAGTTAACTCAAACAATACAACCACCATTACGGCCCCATTTGGTCTCTACAAAGTCAAAGCTCCTCCCTTTATAACCCAGAAGGGGAAAAATAGTCGTCGGTGCTTTCTCATTCTTGATTCTTCCCCCAGTAATTTAGGCCTTTTCTGCCGGTGCTCCCCAACGTTTCAGTTTTCCCTCAAATCTTTATTAAAAGGATATTACTTTTTACCCCTCTTTCCATGTCTTCTCCTATACTTTTGTTCAATCTACCATCTTCAGTTAAACTACGATTCTATTTTTGAAACCTCGGTTGTCAATTTCGATTTTATTGCTTCTTTAATTCAAAAAAAAAAAAAAAGAAGAATAATAGATTTAACATAAATTTAAGAAAGAAATTAACTTGAATATAAGTTTAAAAATTAAAACTCAAAAACAATTATTATTTTTAATAAAGGGGTCATTTTAATGCCCTTGAGGTTGACTCAAATGACACGGGATGGATTGGGCATTGAGATAAACCAAATCCAAAATCCAAAATCAAAATCAATCTTGAACAAAATATTACAAATCCAAAATCCAATCAAGGGAAAAGCATTTTTAACCTTGAACTCCCAATGTTTTCGGTCAATCTTATTGCTTCATTTTTATAACGGTAAGATGATGTTTAACGGTTGAATTTGGTTCTTTTAGTAGAAGAATAAGAACAAGGTATGGGCGGGATGACAGGACACACAAAAAGCTGCAACATTGGAACGTACGAGTCCGAAATTCAGTACATTACCTGCCAACATTATGCAGTTTCCTACACTTTCCTGCCTTTAAATCCCTTTAACCGAGATGAAAATTTTACATGACCAGAGTGTCGGTGGATAAAAAATATCAAATATATTGTTTTATTGTGTTCGTTGTAGTGCTGCTGGGGAAGTAGTTATAACTTAAGGTCACTAAATTGTACCACCCAAAGAGCTCACGGGACAGACAGCAGGTAAAAGCGCTTAACTTCTTTTGCTGAAAAATCCATAAAGTGTCTCCCAACCCATATATTATCAATCAAGCCCAGCCATTACTTCTTTTCCAAATCATTGTTTACTGTTTAGATTATAATATAGGAGGTGACCAAACACACTTTAAACATTCTTAATGCTTAAGTATGTGATTTATAAATGTGAACCTTTTATTTTTTGGCCGGCCATTGGAATATTTTCTTTTTTTTTTTGAAAAAAAAAGAACATGGGTATGTATGTAGTTTAGAGGGAAGCAAAGATGATGAGTATAGAAAGTGATTACACGACATAAAACAGGGTGGTGGTCCCTATTGAGAGATAAGATGCTTGCCTTTTTGTGAACGGCACTTAAGGTATTAACATACCTATTAGGTTTCCCCAATCTTATTTTGTACGCAGTTGATAATAATGATTACTCCAGCTAATCCAATCCCACTCATATGATTCCGTCGCCGGGGGGTAAACCCAGCTTTCTCTTTTCAGCAACTTGATAGAGTCTAGTGATACTTGCAAGCCTCTTCCAATGGTTCGGAATGAGGGATTTAAAGTTCATGACCAGGCCCAATGTTGGGGGAAAGAAAATATATACTGTTACAATGTTATGAACACATAACCTTTAATTCGAGGGCAAACCAAGCTACTAATGCTAATGCTATCCAATCGATTCTTGTTCCCATTGTTGCCCCGCTGAAAATAACATAGATTTTTACCCCCCTCAGTTTTATTTTCTAGCTCCGCTAGTAATTGCACCTAAAAGAGAAATTAAGGGTATATTTGTTTATAATTTTTCAAAATTGTTTTTTATTTTGAAAAATAAGATTTAATACAAAAACGACCGACTCGAGAACACTCAAAAATAACGTTTTTTTGCTATTTAAAAACGGTTCTGACAACCGCTTTCAGAAAAACATGTAGAACACTGTTTAATTGATTCGTTATCGCACTTGCTTTCTACGCTTTTCATAGTCAAAATGTAAAAACGAAATAAAATGTCTTTCTGGCGCTTCTCGTCTTCTGTACAAAAAATATTTTTCAAAACCTGTAACCAAAGAGGCTCCAAAACAGTTCTCTCATGCGAGCTGATCATTATTTGTTAAAACAAACTTTAACATAGAATAGGCCCTTAAGGCCCGACTCGAGTAGTAAAAGGTGGGATTGAGTTCTGGGAGGTTTTAAATTTGAATCCTAACAAGCCAGAGAGAGGGAGGCTGTTGATAGGCAAGGGCAAGTGTGGCATCACATGTTGAGTTGAACAAAAGCGGCTATCACGAAATTTGGATTGGTTATTTCCTGGTGTGGATTAATTTTATTGTCAGACTCATGTGAATTTCCGTTTCTTGATCCGTGAATATGCCAGCCACGTGAGAACAAACTCTCATTTTCAGAAATCATTGGGTCTCTATCTCTACTCTAAAGTGAGTGAGATTCGTTAGAGATGTGAATTCAGGGAACCTAACATAACCAATCCTACCAAAAACAAAACAAAGAAAATGCCAGCTCAGTTGAAATACCTGTGATCAACAAACAACCCCATCATCTTCCCCATATCTCTCTGATTATTCTGATTCTTGGGGTTTCCGACCATCTTTGTTCTTGCTGGTGAATAATGATCTAGATTTGGTGAGTGAATCCAATCATTGAGCATGATTACAACATTGCTTATCATAATACTGTGAAGATAAAACAATATTATAAAATAGTAAAAATGAAAGAAAAATTATCTAAAGGAGAAATTTTATTCTTTTCTATACTGCTCACATTTATTATAGTTGTTACATATTATTTATTTATTATACATATAAAAAGGAGAAGCTTCCAAGAATGCTACTTTTTTTTTATATCTGTATATTATTGTATGAATTCCGTTAAACTACTACAAACAACTGGTCTTTTTGGGTGGCTTCTTTCTGACTTGACAACCTGTTATAAGATGGAAAGCATAGATGGAAAAATATAATCAAAATCCTTGTCACACATCCGTATAAAGCACTTCTTTTCTCTAAAAGAGAAGAAAAATGAACTCTTCATAGTTCTCTGTAAAGTGTCACGAGAATAACTAGTTCAAGAAAACAAAAATGTGGGAGCTTTTGTGCAAGAGAAGACAATAATCATGTGAAAACTCAAAATATAAAGCAGCATTGTGTAAACAGATTAGATGGTTTTAGCTTGTGCATTCATTTATGGGAGCCGTGTATGGATATTGCCAACGAATTCAGGATGTTATCAGTTATGCCATTGAAGGAAGAAGCAGATTGTATGGTTGGGGGTCCGAGGCGAAGCTTTTTGGGATTGATATGGTAACAATACAATATCCTGACCGAAGACCTTCACTTCAAAGTTATTTATGTAATCATCTTCAAGTTGATTCCAATGTATATGAGAATTAGAAGTTTCTGAAGGATTAATGAGCAAGTAAAACATAGGTGAATCCCCCAAAATGCACACTTCAACTCCCTTGATATGATATCATTACTTCTATTGCAGATATAACATAAATGAGTGAACATATAATGAAATATGGAGTTGGAAAAAATAAAATAAATAAAAATAAAAGAATACTATATAGATTGTCAGTTCTCACCTGAAGAAAATGGCTTATGAAAGCTGGAACAAGCTGTCTTGATGGAACTAGTGATGAGATGCAAAAAATGCTTTTCAGCCAAAAAAAAAAAAAATAGAGAGATGAAAAGTCAAACCTATCCACTTCATCGACTCCCAAACTATTGAAGACAACACATGCTAGGAGACATAAGAAAACCCAGTATGAGATGTTTAAATGAACATAAAAAAACAGAAGAGTGCCTGTAATCAGAATGAAGATGGTTTATGGTCTGATGAGATATTGTTATGTTTTTGTGGTTGCTGGAATACACAAGACAACACAACAACAGGCGAAATACAATAAGAAAGAAACTTTGAAAAACAACTACAAATCTAAACATCATGTCTTCTTCCTTAAGGGTAGATATGCCTGATGTTGAACAAAAGTTAAGGCATTAAGTGGAATATTCAATAACTAGGAAGAAAGACAAATTTAATCTCAAAGTTTGCATTGTATGTAAGAAGTAAGGAAAATATTTTACAGGACAATCCCTAATACACTGGTCAATATATAAATATGGAATATGTTCCACTAGATATGGAATAATAATCACAACATCAGTCCAATTTCAAATACTTACACCTTTTTTAATGATATAGAGCACAGAACTACAATCTAGAAATGCACACACCTCAAGGAGCAATTATCCATTGACATTAATCTAGAAGCATACGCCTCAAAAGAGGCCATTGTTCACTGACATTGTAATGCATATAGTGGATGAAAACTCAATCCATTTTTCTGCCTGAAATAAGTCAAGGTCATAAATGTATTTTTGTCCTCCATAGGTTGAGTCAGTAAGTCCCTCCAACAAAGATCACAAAGTTGAGGGCTTTTGCTGAAACTCTGATTTAAGGGTCCACAGATCCAAAGTTCAGAGTGATGGTTACCATCCCATATAATTTCTATACAAAGAAGCAAAATGAAGTGGTTGAGTCGGTAGAAAAGGGTTAAATACATAACCTCGATTAATATCGACCTTCACAAAATTCCTAAAAATTTTCACTGTGGCAGTTTGTGAAATTCATCCCAATGCCATGTTCAATGTCCTTAAGGCATCAACTAGTATATTAAAATATGTTACTAGACTTTAAGGCTTGGAACTCTGTCTTCTTTTTCATGGCATTGATGGTTCAAAGGAACACAAAAAACGATGATGCCAAATGTAGGAGGTGAATCGGCTTCATGCAAGCCTGGGTCAAGTTCAGATAAAAAAGTTAGTGTATTCTGTTGTACAGGCAAAGGGAGTCCATAATTGATATATTAACACAAGGAAGTTTATACAATTAAATATCTTGATCATTAGAGAGTATTTGAGTTCCAGCTGTCCAATAAATGTGCAGGTTCCACAAAACAGCGTCAAACAGTAGTCTTGAGAATTCTTAAATTTGTCAGATGAAAATAATTAATTTATAGTACACAGAATCAAATAATCTGTTAAAAGGATTGTATCCTGTGATCTAAACACCTCCATTTTCAAGTATTGATTCCTCCACATCAATTTTCATGCTTCTAAAATTTTCCAAAAGGTTGATGTTTGATCTCTCAGTGCAGTTTAAATAACATTCAGCAGGAGGATAGCTATCCCTATAGGGGAAAAAACCCAAGCAATTCAAATGTCACACAACAGGATGAAACAAAAAAAAATTCCAAGCAATTTGCATGCCATACATACAAATCAAGCATAGAGCAAACTTTCTTTATTTTTGAAAAAAAATAATGAAGATCTATATCCACCATGACATGTTCCAAACAGAACAAAAACACTGGAGCTTTGAAAGGAATATCTAACTAAGCATTTCCTTTCAGTAGATCAACACCCAAAGGCTCCAAGGAAAAACTTTCTAGCTTGAGAAGATTCATGAAGTATCACTACCTTCTGGCCATTGTTCGAAATAGCATTATGGATTTAAATAAAAGTTGATCAATATGCAACTCATGATGTGCCATGGTTTTAAAAGCAGGAAAAATATCTAAGGCATCACGTGCTTTGCATGTCTCTACTTTCTTGAGTAAGTGATGTGTATAGGAGGCTTATCAATACCCTAGGCCCGAAGAATCACCTTGTCCTCAAGGTGAAAGGAAGGGAACTGATTTTGAATCAACACAAAGAGTTCCCAGGTGGTTTCATGAGTTGGAATGTCTTTCCATTTGATTAGAACTTCCACATCATGGAGAATGGAAGGGCCAGTCATGCAATATCCCAGCACAGAGTCTGGTTCCAGCAAGAGTTCCAAATCTTCAGATAACTGAGGGGGGAGGATTGCCCACAACTGGCTGGAGTTGGGAAATGTGGAAAACAGGTGAATGGTAGAAGAAGAGGGTAGTAATTGGAGCTTGTAAGCCATGGAACCGATACGTTGAATGACTGAGAAGGGTCCATAAAACTTAGGAGCAAACTTCTCATTTACTCGACGAGCAAGAGAAGATAGACGATAATGATGCAGCTTTAGGTAGACCAGATCACCAATTTGAAAGGATAAATCACGATGATGCCTATCGGCATAGGATTTCATTCGTTGCTGGGCATGAACGAGGTGCTCACGAAGGACAATCAGCATAGAGTCACAGTCTTGTAGGAGTTGGTCCATAGTAGAATTGGGGAGGGCACTGGGAATGCTTTGGATAAGTGGTGGTGGATCTCTCCCATAAACCACCTGAAAAGGGGTAGTATTGATAGCATAATGTAAAGAGGTGTTGTACCAATATTCTGCCCATGGAAGGAACTTGGCCCATGAACGGGGTTTGGAGCTAGCAAAACAGTGGAGGTGTGTTTCGATACAACGATTGACAACTTTTGTTTGCCCATCCATTTGGGGGTGGTAAGCTATGCTCATCTTGAGGGAGGTACCTTGACTCTTGAAGAGGGACTTCCAGAAGTGGCTCATAAAAATCTTATCTTTGTCGGAGACAATAGACTGAAAAACCATGAAGACGAATAATTTCATGAATAAAAAGGACTGCCACTGATGAGGCTGAGAAGGGATGACAGAGGCTGATGAAGTGCCCATCTTTGCTTAATCTGTCAATCACCACTAGAATAGAGTCCACACTTGTGGATAAAGGGAGGCCATCAATAAAATCCACGGAAATATCATCCCATATGGTGGTTGGTATGGACAGTGGTTGAAGGAGACTTGCTGGTGCGAGATTTGATGACTTATTTTTCTGGCAAACCTCACAATGCTTTACAAATTTCTGGATGTCTAATTTCATACCTACCCAATAAAAACTGGTAAGGGAAGATGAGGAGGGAATTACCAGCCTGTTTTTGAAGGATAGCCGACTTTGAACAATAGAGAAACCAGGAGAGAAAGAAGGGTTGGATAGTAGATTGGCATAAATGGTTTTCAGGTAGGGGTCTACCTGGACTTGTTTGTGTAGTTGTTCCAAATCCACAGGGTAGGGCAGGGAGATGAGTTGGAGGGACTAAACTGTGTTATGCGGCACCCTAGACAGAACATCTACTACCTTATTGTCGAGGCTCGGCTTGAACTGAATTTCAAAATTAAAGCCCAGTAATTTAGTAACCCATTTCTGATACTCCGTGTAGATGATCTGTTGCTCCAATAAAAATTTCAGACTGCATTGATCGGTTGGAACAATAAATCTGTTGTCCAGTAAGTAGTGGCACCATTTTTGGACAGCAATCACAAAAGCCATCGATTCTCTTTCGTAAACGGATTTCTGACGGGCCCTAGGAGGTAACGCATGACTAAAAAAAGCAATAGGGCGAAGGTATTGCATCAGAACAGCTCCTAGGTCGTGACTGAAGGCATCAATTTCCAAAATAAATGGTCTGTTGAAATTTGGGATGAGGGCAAGTACTGGTATTGAAGACATTGTCGTTTTCAGTTGTTTGAAGGCTTGCTCCGCCTCTATTGACCACTTAAACCCATCTTTCTTCAACTGATCTGTTAAGGGTCAGGCAATATCCCCATAGCCTTTTACAAACCGACGATAGTAGCCTATGAATGCAAGAAAACCGCAAAGCTCCTTTAAGGATTTCGGAGATGGCCAATTCTGCATAGCCACGATTTTAACAGTATCAGCATCTACACCCTATGCTGAGATAATATGGCCGAGGTACTCAATCTAGGGTTGGCCAAACTCGCACTTCTTTTTGTTTGCAAATAATTGGTTGTCCCGAAGCAAAGAAAGAACCACTCTCAAGTGTTGAGGATATGCCAAAGAAGAGATGTAAACAAGTACATCATAAAAAAAAACCAAAACAAATTTGCGCAAATAGTCATGAAAGACTTGGTTCATTAGTCTTTGAAAAGTTGTTGGTGCTTTGGAGAGGTTGAAAGGCATGACCAGAAATTCATAGTGGCCCTCGTGTGTTCGAAAGGCAGTCTTTGGGATGTCTTTAGGTCTCACCCGAATCTGATGGTACCATGACAAGAGATCTAATTCGGAGAAGATGGTAGCACTGTCAAGCTCATCCAGTAACTTGTCCACCACGGGGATGAAGATGGACTGTGACTTTGTTCAAGGATCTATTTTTATTTATTTATTTTTATGGGTAAAAACAAGATATATTGAAACCAAAAGAGCCCACCAGCTGCCGAAAGGCATACAGTATATAGGGGGTATACAAACTGCAACCAACGAGGAGTACAAAGAGGAGGAAAAAAAAGGGACAAAGAAACACCCACCAACCCGCAACTATACCCATTGTTAAGCAATTGGCATAGCTATCAAAGACTTTGTTAAGTCCCCGACAACGGCACCAAAAACTTGTTAGCGATTTTCGAAAAGCGCACTGGTTGCACAAGTAACACAGTGGACTAACAAGTCCAGATATCGATCCCACAGGGAAGGTGTGGTTTAGCGAGGATTGAGTACCCCGACTACTGAAGTCGTACACTATTTGAGCGACTTGATGACTTAAGGAGAATGTTTTCTAATCTAAAATAAGAATAAAATAAAGAAAAACAAAATAGGGCATGATCAATGTTCATTTACAAGGCTGGAGTAATATCGAGAATATAACTCAAGGAAAGATTCCAGGGTTGATTGTCTCCATTGATGCATTTATGTTTTATATTCATTAAGCATTGATATGAACGCATACTTGCACGTCGGGGCGAATTCGACATGAGGTTTACACTTTCGCGGTTCCCCTCAATTTCTTCGCCACACTTAACTCCTCATTCTCCTTTCTATTCATCTAGGTCATTAAGTATGGTACTTTATAAGGCGCTATGCTCCTTTATAGGACTACTCGGACACGCCTGATCAACACCTGTCCATACGATCCTCACATAATGCTGAGATGGTGCTACTCCTAATGAAATCCATCTAGTACTAGACATTCCCAATTCCCTAGACTTCTTTGATTAGGTTAATTATGACAAAAATGAAAGAGAATTCTGAAATATTTTGTCTGCTCAATTCACTAAGAGAATTACAATATATAGACATCGAGAATGATCAAATCCCTTGATTCTAGCCCCATTTTAAAGAAACACAAAGAGTACAATAGTAACACGGTCGAATGAGCACCTTTAGAGAGGTAATCAAGGGATATATAACTATAAAGAAGATTAAATAAGGAGAGGTAATCAAGGGATATACAGCTAGGATATACAGCTAGGATATACAGCTGTAATGGAGACTAAATAAGGAAAAAAGAAGATATTGACATCCCCCCTCAAATTGTGCAGGTAAGTCTATTCGCATCAATTTGCTACTGAGAAACTTGTGTCGTTGGAGTGTCAAAGCTTTCGTAAAGACATTAGCTATTTGAAGATCAATAGTAAGATGAGAAAGAGTAATAACACCTTCAATAAAGGCCTCCCTAATGTAATGACAAACACCCTATGTGTTGGTCCTGCCTACGTATATACCTGGATTTGTAGCTATTTGAATGGATGTCAGATATCACCATGAAGTGGGAGTAGGATTAGTCATGGTAGAAACTCAAGTTCGAAAGAAGACGTGAACTAATACTCGGGGAACAGTTACGTACATGCCCTATACTCAGCCTTCGTGGAAGATTTAGAGACAGTCTTGCTTCTTACACTTCCAGGAAATTAAGGCATCTCCAAGGAAAACGCACCAGCCTGTTGTAGACTTCCGAGTATCGGGCTGTCTGTATCACTATATGCAATCAGATGAAGAGCAGATTTTGTAGGAAACAACAACCCACGAGTACGTGACCCACTTAAGTACCAAATAATGGACGAACTACAACAAGATGAAGATGACGAGGTGAGTGCATAAATTTGCTAACTATATGGACAGCATATGAGATATCAGGCCTTGTAATTGTTAGGTAGATAAGACTACCAACACGTTGCCTATATAAAAAAAGGATCAAAAAGCCTTCCTCTTTCTGTGGTATATTTCCACATTCACCTCCATCGTGTATCAACAATAGCATCCTTTAAACCAAATTTAGCTTAATAAGATCTTCGATATATTTATGTTGATTTAAGAACAAACCATGATCTCAGAGAACTTCTCTCCCAGCCCCAAAAATATGTGTGAGATACCCAAGATCTTTCATTTGAAATGTACTATGCAACATATTTTGAAGCTTAGAGATCAACCCACTATCATTACCAGCCGCATTTATAATATCATCAACATAGACTAAGAGAAAGACCATACTAGTGGTTGTCTTGTGAAAGAAGAGTGATGAAATCATATTAATCTTGTGGTGAAAGAGAAGGTGAGAACAAGGTTGTGAAACTTTCAATCGCCTCTAGCCTCAAGTTTCAACCCATACAGAGAGTGTCTTAGCTTGTAAACTTCATGAGAAGCCATCATGGACATACCGGTTGGAAGTTTCATGGAAATCTCTTCCTTAAGGTCCCTATTCAAGAAGGCATTTTTTACATCCATTTGATGTAAAGGCTAAGATTTAGAAGATGCAATGGCAAGAATGGTTCTCACAGTGGTCATCTTAGCAACTGGTGCGAATGTTTCTTCAAAGTCGAGACCATATTCTTATTTATTGCCAAGAGCAACAAATCGAGCTTTGTATCTATCTAAAGAGCCATCAGACTTGAGTTTCACAAAGACACTGACTAACACCGGGCTTTTAACATTTTTGAGGACAAGAAACAATGTCCCAAGTACGATTTTATTCAAATGCTTGAAGTTATGCTTCCATTGCTTTTTTCTAACACTCATGTTCCATAGTCCGTGTGTAACAAGTGGGAATAGGAAATAGTGAAGACGGCAGCGTATTATTAACCATAGTTGAAAAGCCATACCTTTCGGAAGGTTTTCGAGGTCTGCAGCTTCTAATGAGAGGGAGTCGGATCATTGGAAATGGGTAGAACAATCGATGTCAGAAGATGTGGAGGAAACCCCTCGTTGAGACCTCAGAGAGCAGAAGTGCTCACTTATAAACATAACCGGTTTAAACCTTTCAGACCGATGTTACATCAGAAATGTGGTAAATCGATAAAGAAGTGGAATTCTCAAGGTTGTCAGGTGTTAAAGAAGGGCCCATTTAAAAATAAAATGGCGCCCTAGAGACACGTAGTTCGAAGGCAGCATGAGGATCATAGCAAAGGAATCCTTTTCGGGTTCCAGCATATCCTAAGAAAGCACACTTGACAGATTGCACAGTAAGTTTATTTCTCTCATGTGCCGAAAGGTGAACAAACAACCACATCCAAAAATATGAAGATTGGAATAATTTGGTGCATGCCCAAACAAACAGAAATAGGGAGAATCATCATTCAAGGTGGGAGATGGTAATCTATTAATCAAATAAATAGCAGTAGACAAAGCTTCACACCAAAAATGAGAAGGAACACAAGACTCAATTAGAAAAGTGCGAACAACATCAAGAAGATGACGATTCTTTCTACTCACACCGCTTTGTCGTGGAGTGAAAGGGTCAAGAACGCGCAAGGATATGATCCCATGACTTGAAGAAAAATTGAAATTCATTCGACATATATTTACTACTCGAATCGGGATCGTAAGATTTTGATTTTGGTAGAAAATTGTGTATCAATTAAAGCAAGAAAGACTTTAAACACAGAGAAAACTTCACTTTTAGACCGAAGAAATACACCCAAAGCGAGTGAAATCATCGATAAATGTAACAAAGTATTTGTAATGTTCACAGAAATTATAGGTGCACACCCACACATCGCATGTAATGAGTTCAAAAGGTCAGGCTGGTCGGATGCACGGAAAAGGAAGCGATTTGCTTTTACCAAGTTTGCAAGATGCACAATCAACAATATCAATTTTAGAAGAAGTCGAATTTTTATTTCCAAGTGAACGAGATATAAGCAAGACTCGAAGTACATGAGAGTTAGGGTGTCCTAAACGTCTATCCCACGTCTGATTATCACTTTGAATAGCATTATAAGCAACATAATTCAATATGGGAGAGGAAGATAGAAGCAAAGGAAAGAGACGTCCCACTTTAGGTCCCTTCGTGATCATCTTCCCGGACACTTGATCCTGCACAAGACAACCATAATTTGAAAATTGAACAGTACAATTGTTGTCAACTAATTGGCCGATAGATATAAGATTAGTGGACAGCTTAGGAGACATAAAAACAGTATTTAAAGGGGCTGAAATATCACCAACAGCTATGATAGGTAAGGAATTACCATCAACAGTATGAATTTGAAGATCTCCTTTATATTTTTTAACATTATTTAGAGATAAGGCAGTGTTGGTCATGTGATTGGAAGCAGCAGAATCAAAATACCAAGGCTTACGATTAGAATTTTTGTTACTTGAAAGGCCTAGCGTAGCGCAGAAACGGTCATTTGTCGGACCAGCGTCAGAATGATAGAAGACGATCAAGACTAGGGTCGTCTTCAAGGGACCAACCGAGGCATTGTGGCAGTTTTAGATTTCGAAATAATGGAACAATTTTGTGATGATATGCCTTTGTTTTCTTGGCACAATTGCAGAATTTTTTAGTACAATTAGCGGCAATGCGCCCAAATCCTTGCAACTATCGTATCGACATTAGTCATATCTCTACCGCCTTTAGACTTCCTCAGCAAAGATAAGGCTAATAGGAATCGAGCAGAATTTTGAGCTTTCTACTCTAAGACAGCCTGTGTAAGGAGCCGTTGTTCTTCCCTTAGAAGCTCTCCTACACAAATATCCAATAAGGGAACTGGTTCTCTGTTCATCAGGTTGGACCTGATTGCTTCAAACTCCCCCCTTAACTTCATTAAAAACTAATCACGCTTGCTAGTCTCATGCACACTTTGGATAGCAATGAGCCCTTCAGAAGGTACACTTGCATACACAATCTCAATCTAATAAGCCCAAAGATTTCCAAAGGAAGAATAAAACTCTTGGATTGACATACTCCCTTGACTGAGTTAACCCAACTCAACTTCAAATTGAAACATTTGTGTTGTATTGCTTTTGTTATAAATTTTCTTCAAGTACTCCCACATTTCTCTAAAGGTCTTATAAGGCTTGAGATTAAGAAATATGGAGGGTTCCACACTTCCAAGGATCCAAGACATAATCTGAGCATCCTTCACCTCCCATTTCACATATTTCTCCTTCTCCTCACTGCTAGTGCAAGATTTGCCCCATCAATATGACCCCATAATACCCCTTCCCTTGACAAAATCTAGATTTGAATGCCCAGCAGAATAGTTTCGCGGCCAAATCGAACAAAAATGTTCGGGGATCGTTCCAAAGACATGACTCAACTAGAAACAAGAACTAAGAGATCAGGTCCAAAAAAAAAAAAAAAAAACCAAGATCTTGAAGCAAGGCAAGGAACCAAACACAAGATAAAGTGATCTCAAAGTTTGGGCTTTGATACCATGACAAAAATGAAAGAGAATTTCTAAAATATTTTGTCTGCTCAATTCACTAAGAGAATTACAATATATAGACATCAAGAATGATCAAATCCCTTGATTCTAGCCCTAGTTTAGGAAGAAATTCAACAGTACAACAATAAATACAATAAGAATGAAAATCTTAGGGAGGTAATCAAGGGATGTACAACTATAAAGAAGACTAAATAAGGAAGGGTAATCAAGGGATATACAGCCAAAAATCACATTTGCTTAACTTTGCATACAATTGTTTCTCTCTTAAAGTCTACAAAACTATCCATAAATGTTGTTCATGTTCTTGTTCATCCCTGGAATATACCAAGATATCATCGATGAACACCACCACAAACTGGTCCAAATAAGGTCGGAGCACCCGATTCATAAGTCCATAAATGCTGTCGGCGCATTAGCAACCCAAAAGGCATTACTAAAAACTCATAATGACCAAATTGGGTTCTAAATGCTGTTTTCGAAACATCTTCATCTTTTACCTAAAGTTGATAATATCCTGATCGCAGGTCTATTTTAGAAAAGACACCAGCTCTTTTCAACTAATCAAATAGGTCTTCAATTCTTAGCAACGGGTATTTGTTTTTCACTGTCATCTCATTTATTTGCCGATAATCGATGCACATCCATAGATCTTTCTTTTTAACAAACAAAACCAATAATTGATTCACCCCAGGGAGAAACACTCAGTCGGACGAATCCCTTGTCCAGGAGCTCCTATAATTGATTCTTCAACTTCTTTAATTCAGTTGAGGCCCTTCGGTAAGGTGCCTTAGAGATAGGAGCCATCCCTGGTAAAATTTCAATAGACAAGTCTACGTCTCTTTCCGGTGCGAGGCTAGGTAGCTCTCCAGGAAACACATTTGGAAATTCTTTCACCACTGGTATATCTTCCAGTTTTACTTGTCCTCGTTTAGAGTCAAGCACCAATGCCAAGAAGGCCTCACATTATTTTTTAAGAATTTGTCGGGCTTGCATAGTTGAAATTACATTATACAATGGGCCAGATCGGATACCATGTACTGATCACCTCTGACTGGTAGAAACATTTAAGCACCACGGTTTTCTTATCACACTCAACTATAGCTCGATGGTTAGACAACCAATCCATCCCTAATATCAAGTCAAACTCATGAAAAGGCAATGCAAGAACACTCTATCATGGATCATTATGGGACAGTTCTTATATACTTAGTTGACACTAATACTATGCCCCAGGGAACTGGTAACATGTATGTCATATGTTAATTGCTCTATTGATGGCATTTTATCAAACGAGTGCTCGGTGTATATATAAGAATGTGTAGAACCAGAATCTATTAAGACATGCATCTCAATGTTATAGAGAGAGAAAATACCAGCTATAACATCCGGTGCATCTTGCTCTTCACAAGCCTTCATAGCATAGGCTGGGGCTGGGGTTAGGGTTGTAGTGATAGGGCGTTCTACTATCTTTGATACAGTACTTCCTCTATATTGTCCCGAACTACCACGTCCTCTACCTCGATCACGAGTCGTTGGAGGTGCATTTGATCCTCCCCTGCCACTTCCTGGTGGATTTCTAGAAATTCCATGTTCTCTCAGATAGTTTGTTAAGAGATAACTGCGGTCACCTACACGAAGCACCCTCCGCCAACCATATGCAATTTTAAAAATGATTATGGCAAAGCAGGGTATTCAAGTATTTCACCTTGTCCGGCCAAATGCCCCACTGCTGATGTTGTAGGCCCTTGTCTTCTTCCTCTAGTAGCAAAACTATGCATTGATTCAACTCAATATTCTCTAGTTCTTTTACTTGTGGAAGGACCACCCCTAGAGAACCCTCTCTTCTGATTCCTTTCCCAACTAATCATTTCAGATTTCTCAACCCTCATAGCCGCTTGCACCAATTGATAGAAATTCATCGGTTGTAAAAAAGTAACAGCTGCGATATACCTTTTGATAGATTCATTTAGGCCATCTTCAAACTGTCTACATCGAAATGCTTCAGTAAGGACTGGTTCTGGAGCATATTTATTGAGGTGGCTAAATTCTTCAGACTCTACCACCGCGTTCACTGCCGCATTCATAAATCGCTTCCACTCGCCTCTCCGTAGTTAACTGCGGATAAACTCATCCCGAAATTCCCGGACAAAGAAATCCCTTGCCGAATCGCCTGAAGTAAGGGATGTCTTAGAACAAGTTTCCACCCGCCGTAGGTTGCACTCGTTGTGCGGAAACCGCGACAGGAATATTTGCTCGGGAGGACACTTCACTTCATCCAACACCCTTCGTGAAGGTTTCTCTAACCAATACCCGACCTTTGTCGATTCTTCTAACCCCCTGTACTCATGAAATTCTTCTTCAACCTCGTGCTTTCTCACCACATATCAATTGGAGCTTTAGGTCAATTTATCTAAAACCCGCGGCCATATCGCAAAATCTGGAGCGCAGCCTCGCTAGCACCGAAAAACATTACATAATCACCTTTTAGTCGACCAAAGGACCGGAGACAAATGGACCTTGGTCCCTAGGGTTGACGTTTTCGAAAGTTTCTTCAACGGTATCTCGAGATCGATCCATCCTAATCACTATAATAAAACAAGGACATCCGCATTAGGTTAACACAGTACTATATACATGCATTTCTAACCTATTAGTTATCCAGAATCGCCTAAACCTCGCTCTAATACCAACAAATGTAACACCCCCTACCCGTACATAGCGTACCATTCATCGATATGGTAGGTTGCACTATGTCAGGTCATGAATGCCATAGAGCTGGGAGCTTCTAATCTATTTAGTTTACAATACCTATGACAGAGTTATAAATTGATCCATGATAGAATTACCCTTAATATCATTCTTTCCAGAATTATAAAAGTTCATGTCCACATATAACATAATATTATAAAAGAAACACCACTATGTACTGGGGTTGAGGTCGCTTACATATCATACTTATATATATAAGTATGATATGTAAATGATATCTGAACACTACTATAGTGGTAACACCCCCTACCCGCCTATAGTGTACCAATTCACCCATATGGTAGGCTGCACTATGTCAGGTGAGGAATGCCATAAAGCTAGGCGCTTCTATCTTGTATATATAAGTATGATATGTAAATGATATTTGAACACTATTACAGTTGTAACACCCCCTACTCGCCCATAGTGTACCAATTCACCCATTTGGTAGGTCGTGACTATGTCAAAGAGGAATGCCAACAAAGCTAAAGTGCTTATCCCGCTTAGTTTATAATACCTGCAGGAGGTATCTGTACATTGATCCATAATAAAATTTTCCTTAATCTCATTCTTTACCAAATGATAAAGTTCATGTCCACATATAACATAATGTTATAAAACACCACTATAATATATATATATATATATATATATATATATATATATATATATATATATATATATATATATATATATTATTTATGTACATATTTTTGTTCTTTTCAGACACTATGACTAATATTATATTTAACTACTTTCATTATAACAAAATATTAAATTTACGCCAATTAATTACAAAACTCAAGACCTACATCGTGAGCCTACTATTGTGTCTGGCCTCGTGGCTGATCCTCAAGCCAACTTTAACTTTGATACTTACATGGATAAAACACCTGTGCTAAGCATATAGCTTAGTGGGGAACAAATATGATATGGACAACCACTCCTGATGATCGTCAATAACATCACACACATATAATATATTTACATAAAATAAGTCTCCTGATGGTCGTCAATAGCATAGCTGTAACATTATTAATAAACATAAAATAAGTCTATAGGCACCATGTAATCATTTTATATTCATTAATCATTTTCAAGCTCATATAGTTCATTACCCATAACACATTTCATATAAAGATTAGCCTGCATACCCCAGTAGAAGTTGATAACGGGAAATTACAGTACGGTAGGTACCTGTAGGTAACCCATAGTACATTATAGTAACATATTAGCTTTGGAAAGGGACCTAAATCTGCATGATAATGACCAAACCCGGGGTTCGCGACCAAGATGTCGCAACGACAAGAGGTCTCCTATAGCATGCCTATCTATCCACTACTCATTACAAGCAAGATCTCGTGATATATGCATTCTATATTGATTATCCAAGTATCGAGAACATACATATCATACTTACAAATTAATTATTATAATTTCAGAGCAGTAAATCATACAAGGGAGTCTAATGCTGTCACATAATTATCATGTATATTTCTTTTAACAAAGTGGTCTTTTAACCAAATGTTCCCCTATATTTTAAGTTTCCAATGGCTCAAAATCAAGTCATTTGAACCATTAAATTAGGAGGTATGGCCTAAACATTCCAAATTGCTCTTGGATGGTTTCCAAGAACAGAATTGTGTCCTATATATGAAAATTTTCTAGGAACGATAGAGACATAATTTGACTATACTTTCTTCATGAAAGTTATTGTCCTATGTGTCTAATTTAAGTAGAATTTTGATTTGGTTCTATTCGACTGCAGAGAACTCAAGATATGGCTCAAACAACATAAACTACTCCTCGAGGAAACATAACTGCAGATCTTAACGTCGTGACCAGTTTCAAGGGTCTTGTAGAAAGTGGTGGATTGTTTCTCATTCTTTCTAAACATTCATAGCCTACGGGTCTTAAATTTCATCTCCACTGAATAATCCACTCGAGGTCTATAGCCAAATTATGGCCAAAAACACGCCACGGTCTAATGAAATTCTCACAAAGCTCTTAAAACACCTACACACCAATTCACACATCTTTACTCTTTATTAATAGCCACAACCAACTCATATCACAATTACACCATCAATCCAACATCATAACCAATTTAAGATGTACATAAACATACACAAAGAGTGTTAGGTTCCCAAACCTTAATTTGCTCCTATTGGCTTGAAATCTACCCTTTCTTCTCTTCTTTCTCCTTCTCTTCTTTCTCATTCTCTTTGTTTTCCTTAAGTGAGGTGGATAGCTGAAATTGTAGAGAATCAAGTTGGGTTTTTCTCACTTAACATTAATCGAATTTTTTGCGGTCGATAAAGCTATAAAACTTTCCTCCACCTTCATTACTTTTCTTAAACTACGAGTGTGTCTTCTCATGTGATCGGTTCCAATACTTGGCCTGGTATTTAGTCCTTCCAACTTTATTTAACTAGACATTTAACATATAACTATTTCTAAATCATATATTTACACATAAAACTTCTTAATTTATGAATTTAGATCCCTAAATTGACAATTTACCAATTTACTCGACTTCTGAATTAATTCCAATTATCTCCTTTTTCATTTTTTACTATTTTAACCACCCGATTACACATTTTTGACCTCCATTATACCCTAGACATGTCATAAAACTACTAGGGCATAAATTGGGGCCTTACAATAGTGGTGTTTTATAATATTATGTTATATGTGGACATGAACTTTTATAATTCTAGAAAGAATGATATTAAGGGTTATTCTATCATGAATCAATGTATAACTCTGTCACATGTATTGTAAACAAAACAGATTAGAAGCTCACAGCTCTGCGGCATTCCTCACCTAACATAGTGCAGCCTACCATATCGGTGAATGCTACACTATGTACGGGGAGGGGGTGTTACATCCTCCACTAATAATACTTGCTATTGTTTGTTCTTACATCAGTGATCCACAAAGAATTTTTCACCACAACGGTAACAAATGCTTTGTCTTTGCGGTCTTGTAATTCCGCCTCAGTGAGACGTTTGAACGACAGTCCCCCTCGTTGTCCACTAGTTCTGATGCATGCTACCGAAAGTGAAGACCTTAAATCCATGGCAGTAGGGTTTTAAAGTGAAGGGAGCTATGGACTTGGGCCAGAGGGGGTTAAGTATTTGGAAGAGGAAGAACTTGGGTTTCCCCTTGGGATGGGGTTGGGCCGGGGTTCTACTTCTATTGTGGTCCATGGGTTGAAGCTCACATTTCCTTTTAAATAACCCTTTGGGCTTCTCTTGAACAGGGCTTAATCACTTGGCCTGATCCAACGGTTCTCACAATGGCGAGCCCCCCTCACTTGTGTTGTTAAGGCCCAATTGGCCCAGTTCTTCTCCTTAACCCGTTGGGCATACTCCAGGAGGCCCTCCAATTTTCGAGGCATCACTAACCGAACCTCAGCTTAGATCTTGAATTTCAACCCATTAATAAAAACTCCTTCCAACACTAGCTTCGGAAGTCCTTGCAACATTGACCCCACAGCTTCAAATGTCTTGCAAAACTCCCTCACTAAGCCCTCTTGTTTCAAGGCCAAAAATCTTTCACATAAAGACCCCTTTTAAGACAGTCCAAAGTGATCCTGGAGTCATTATTTTAATTCACCCCAACTACTCATCTTCCTCCGCTGATCCTCCCATTTGTACCAAGCTAGAGCTTCCCCTTAAAAACTTATAGCAGCCACATCAAGCTTCTCGGCCTTAGTCAGGCAATTCATTGAGAAGAACCTCTCAGCCCTAAAAAGCCATCCCTCTGGATTTCCCCCTTCCAAATCCAGGCATTTTTACCCGTCACCCCAAACTTTAGGGCGAACAATCTCATCGCCCCTATTTAGTGCTTGCGACACCTCCCTTGTAGTTTCATATGGCTCCATATCTCCCAACTAGACATTAGGATGTCAATACCTTGGTGAGTTCTTTGGAGCCGAAGTGGCTTTAGAACCTCCTCCTCCTTTAAACACCCTACTCAAATCTCCTGTGGGGTGTGGGATTTGAGTGTCACATGCCGCCTCCTTGCCCCGATCTGGGTTGGTGTGCTCTGTTTCTTCCACGCGTTGGGAGAGCTCTTTCTACCCTATCTAAGACCATCATCTTCTCCAACAAAACTCCCAACCCTCTTTCCAAAGGCCCTAGTCGCTACAGTTCGCTGCTTATAGAACTGATCTCATGTTGAAACTCCCCCTGAACTTCGGTCATTTTTTCCTTGATCTGCTCCATTCTTCCTTCCACTTTTTTCGCCGCCATCCTTGGACCCATTGCTCTAATACCAAATTGGTACAACCCTCCATACAAAACCCTAAATTCTCACTGCTCTACAACTTCCCCAAAACAAACCTTAAATACCCCCTTTCCCTTACAACAAAAAACCTAGAATGCCCTTAGCCCAGCTCGCACAAAAGCAGGAAAAAGATCTAAGGCATCACGAGCTTCTCACGCCTCTTCTTTCTTGAGTAAGTGATGTGTATAGGAGGTTTTGGAAATGATGAAGTACCACTATAACATTTTGGACAGAACTTCATTTGATGTTATCTTCTTCACAATTTATGGCAAGGAAATTTTTAGCTTGATTTTTTCCCCATTTATGTTTAATCATTTAATGTTTTTGATTGTTCTCCTTGCCTTAAAGACACCCCAAAACATATTGCCAGACTAGATCGAAAACCTTCCAGAAACACTAATCAATGCTCATCATCATCACACCCTTTAATGTTAATACTAAACCTACTCCAATGGGTTCAGAAAAAATTAAATTAACTAGGTCCACACCAATACATTGAAACTGGTCATTTATTCATAAAGAGAAACTGTTTCAACATAAAAAAAACAGAGAGTGTAATCCTAAGGATCCCAAGAGGGAGCGCCTACAATTATCCACTCTAGACCAAAATGACTCATGGGGCGGATCACTCTTCCCCTTTCTCCATCAGATAATCAAATGCATCCCTGAAAAAAAAAGATCCACTGCCCAATCCTACCAAACATTATACCATTTTTTGAAAGATTCATAACAAGGGTCTTAAGTATTCAATAATATTTGCTCTTGGGATAAAATTTTCTTGCTAGAATTTACAGAAGGAAAAAAAATACAAAACAACAATAAACCAATAAAATGCTATGAGGCATACAATCAAGACACGTGTATACACTTTAGTTCCACATCCCATTGTAATTAAGCAATATAATGAGAGATAAAAAGGAAAATAAAGAACAATACTCTACCAAATAGGATGTGTATAGAACTTCTAAGAGAAGGTTTCTCTCTGAAATTTTAGATTCAATGTCAATAGCAGCCCACCAGTCATCAAACAAATTAGTGTATTCTTCAGGATCTGCCAATGATTCAGAAGCCTTTTTGCTCCTGCAAATCAGGCCATCATGCATTATGCAGTCAAGGTTTCAAAAATTTCACTCCTTTCTACCCTCTGTAATCTCTTTTCTTATTCTTTTATGACATTGGACCACTTTTTGAAGACTGCTTTCCTTAGAATTTTGTTGGGTGAAGATGTACATAAAGATAAGTTCCATGTCTTTATTTGATTTTGTAAAGTGTTTGGGTCTTTACAAAGAGAAAGCCTTGGTTTTTTGTCTTTGGCATGAATTATATATGCTTTGTGTACTTTGTTGTGTTGTTTTCTTGGTGCTTTTAATATAGTTGTTTTTGTTGGATTTTCAAAAGATATATGATTTCTTTGTAGGAGATTTTATACATCTATAAGTTGTAGCTAGATTTGACCTTTTGAACTAGTGCTTGGGAAGGATTTCTCATCCTTCTTTTAACTTAACATTTCAATGCAACAAAATCATTGTTTCTTATTTATTTATTTTCTTCAAAATGCCTGTTTAATAGGTGGATAAGGTATCGAATAAACACAAAAAGGTAGAAAGAATCAGATATTGAAATAGCAGGGAAAAGAGCACCATAAGGAGAAATAGATACAAATCTTAGACCCTAGCAATTCACATTATACACACCTAACAACAATATTGATAACAAGCTATAAGAACTAGAATAAAGAATAAAAACAAAATCTAGGCTTAAGTTGACTTGTAGGTCCATTTGCTGAATTTTCATGGGTTAAGGAGTGGACTGTACCACCTTAATAGCATCAGGTCTACTTAAAAAACTCTACTATGCTCTCAATAAAAAAATAAAAATTGGAGAGATGCACCAAGACAGTGATATACATACTCGCCATGATGGTGCCAAACATATTTAGAATGTCACATGCAATTTCTTATTCCAAGCAGCATTAGTGCAGTAACTAAAGCAATGTATCAGTAAGCCATTTCCACACTCAAAGCTTGGAACTAGGGTAAATGCAAGCTAATGAGTATGGATGAAACAATTAAACAATATTACATACCTGTGACTGGTAATCATAAATGCACACAGTTCCAGTTTAAGGACTTGCAAGGATCCTACCAAAAAATCATACAGTACATGTCATGTAACATCTTGTAATTGCAAAATTTTCAATAAAAATTTTCGGAAAGCTTAAAAACGTGCTGTTACATTCTAACTTAATAAGACAAACTCAAATTAACGAAATGAAGAGAAGGAAAATTACTATGGTTCAGTTGGATGTAGACAAACTCAAACATTTTGGGCATCCCAAAATGCTTCACAACGCTGCTGAAGAAATCAGCGTGGCTTCTTCAGCTAGACATTCACTTGGGCTGGTATGAAGACAAAGTACTTAGAGAACCTGCCTATACACTACCATGGTCTCTCCAGGATGGACAATGGCTGCAACAAGCCCGCTTCCTTTTTCCGCTCGGTTTTCTCTACTTGATAAGCATGGCATGTCTTGACATAGGCTTGCAGGTCTTCTTTCATCTTTGGCCAATGGAATGATCGTGCAAGCAATGCCAATGTTCTCTCTTCTCCGGGGTGACCACCCCACTTTGTATCATGTGTCTCCTTCAACAACTCCCGTCTCAAGTTGCTTGAAGGAACATAGAGCTTGCCCCCTGTGAAGTAGAGCAACTCCTACTCTAGCCAGTAGCGCCTCGTGGTGCCCTCTTTCAATTGCCCAATCGGTCTTTGATATGTAGAGGAATCCCATGTAGCCCACAACTTCCTTTCTACTTGTTAAGGATTAGTCTCCTAATCCATTTAGGATTCTTTTCCTTCTCTCTTTAGTCTCCTAGTTATACTCTAACTTTGTTTTCTTTTTGCCCTAACACTAGAGTATATATATGTATTTTTCCTCCTTGTAAATTAATAGAACACAAATTCATTTTTCTACCATGGCATCTAAGCTAAGACAAAGAGGCCCCGAGATCCACATCCCATGCCAATCGCCCGCCCTGCATCCTGGGCTCAGAATGTGACAGAAAGTGACTGTAAAAGGTAATTAAACACCATCACAGTTAACTTAATACAATCAAATTAAAATGAGAATCAGAACATAAAGACAAAGTAAGGGTAAGGAAGGAAGAGGCATGCTCAAAGAAAAGATCGTGATCGAGACACATCGCCTTTGTCAACTCTAATAACCAACTAGCAGATATCTTCACTAAGCCTCTTAGAGGTCCTAAGATAAAGTATATATGTGATAAGCTGGATGATTTTGATCTATATGCTCCAGCTTGAGGGGGAGTGTTAAGGATTAGTCTCCTAACGATTAGATTTTTTTCCTTCTCTTTAAATACCTCTGGGCTGCATTCTAACTTTTTTCTTTACCCTAACAATAATAAGAATACAAAATTCCTTTTCTCTCAACATGGTATCAGAGCTATAGAAGAGTTTGGGAATATTAAGGTTAGGGTTTTACCGCAGAACACCTAACCATCATCCAATGATCACTCACCCCAACAGATTATAGTTGTCTAGCCTCTCAGAGCCACAGCCCAATCGGGCCGGGAACAACTCGCTACCGAAAAATTACTTGGAGATTTTTTGAAACCCACTGCAAGGCCATACTCCACCGATCGCCGGGCCTAAGTTCCCGGGCTTCTGCAAAAAATCTTCTGCATCAAGTTCCTCACGCGCCTCCACGCACATGCCCAGCGCCATCACGTCCCTCTCACGTGTCACGGTAGCGAGGGTGCATTACAACCGGCCGTTTGACTTCACCACCAGAAATGCTTTCCACTGTATCTACTAGCCTATGTCCTGAAGTTTTTCTTCTTAATCAAACACTTGCATCAGATTTCTTCCTCTGCTTTCAGGTCCGATATCGTACTTTCTGGTTTTCTTGATTTTTCCGACACCCAACGACATCTCTACTTAAAGCATCTGTGAATATACAGGGCCGAAATTCGCTTTGCAATCAAGTCAGCTTCTGGCTAAGAACTTTTTCCATCAAGCTTGCTTAGCAGTGAGCTTCATCTGAGTTTTGAAGAATGTGTTGGCCACATTACTAGTCACTACTATGAACCAAGTCCCCATCAAGTAGTGCTTCCATGTCTTTAGGCAATGGATGACCACATTCATCTCTTTCTCAAGGAGCGTTGTACTCGCTTCCGTCGCATCCAACTTTCAATTCCTCAAATGCTACCAGAAGCCCTCTCGCACCAAGACACTTCTTGTGGCCTTATCCGACTATCCAGATGAACTCGTAAGGCAACTCTAGTCAGCACTCTTAAACCCACTGAGCAATCACATCCTGCTTTGAAGCACTTTTGGCACCCCGCATATCCCATTCCCACTTCCTCTATTTCTTTAACAAGTTCGTGAGAGGACAGGCTACCTTAGAATAGCCCTTGATGAATCTTCTATAGTAGTTTGCCAAACCAAGAAATGATCAAATTTCTGTCACATTAGTAGGGGCAAGCCATTATCGAATTGCTTCCAGGAGGGTCTCTTAGGTGACTTGCTGATGCTGGCCACAAAGCATGGTTGCTTCTCATCCATGATCAATAGCCCATTCAAGTGTAGCAACAAGGCAACCCTAGCCCTTTGGAAGAAGTCGTTGCCCAAAATAAAATCAAAATCATCCAAAGGAACACTAAGGAAATCGATCGTACATTTCCAATCCCCATTAGTCTCTCTTCCAATTTGCTCTTTCACAGCCATGCCTCTCAGACTTTACTTGTTCACGACTGAAGCTTGCTATCATCCCCAGTTCTAAGTCGAGCCTAGTCGGCCCTCGTCGTTATAAAGTCAGCATCGCTCTAACGGCCTTAATCACATCTAAAATGTACAAATAACATAAATTAGTAAGAAACATACCCTGCTTTCTCTTAAACTTTCAAATAATTTAACCCTCAATTTCTTTTCCGAGAAAAGGAAGGAAAACAAAAAAAAAACCTAAAAATATTATGTTTTACATCATTTCCATTTTTTAGGAAAGAAAAACCAGCAAACTATACAAACTAATAAGTTTTTACGAAGTTGATACCAAATTAGAGGAGTTTTAATTTCTCCAAATCCTAAAGAAATAAAAGCAAACCTAAAATTAAATTTTCAAATTTATTTTTTACCTCCCAGATTCATCAAAGAACTCGAATAAGACAAATGTCAAACAACTTACCAAGATCCAACTTAAAGGGGCCCAAAAGTTAATGCTCTTGAATCAAACACCAAAGCAGAGAAACCAGAACCAATGTATTACACATAATTAGCATCTCTAGGCTACTTTCCTAGCCGACAAAAAAAAAAAATTGCCATAAAACGAAAAACGCCTATAAATGCTATAGGGAAAAACTCCTATAAATGCTGTTGGGAAAAACTTTGAGATCAACCTCGACAAAATATCAACTAGAACAGAGAAATAGACTAGAAAAAATAAATGATACAAGGATTTACATGGAAAACTTCTTTAACGGAGAAAAACCACGGGCCAACCAAGACAAAAATCCACTATGTAATAAATTTGTACAATTACATAAATTTTCACCGCTCACCCCACAAGAAAAATGAGACCAATACAAATAGAAAGATAAATCCAAGAATAAATCCAAGTGTTTGGCCACATTATCCAAAATAAATTTACACTATAACCTGCTAGATAAACCCGAAATAAACCTCATTTTTCACAATTTTCTCTTCTACCTTATTTTCGCATTCTGTGGAATTACAGCATCAAGAAGGAACTACCTATTTAAAGGTAGAATATCATGAGAAGAAAGGGGTGGCTGCCTCTTTTCTTGATCCCACCCTTTTAGACTTTCTATCTTGTAATTAATAAGGTAGGGCTCTCATGAGGAGGACTCCTCGTCAAAGAAAAGGGGCGACTGCCTCTTTTCTTGATCAAAGAGCAATGCATCCTTTTTTACTTCCTTTTCTTCATTTAATGAGGTGAGGCCCCATGTATGGCGACTCTCACTCATCAATCTCCACCATCCGACTTACCGAGGCACGCTAATCTCGTTACATCCTCTACAAAGACTCTAACTTTCTTTGGTGCTGAATCTTCTCTTAAACTTTAGGATTTCAGATTTTGCCTAATAAAATACCACATTCTCTAACCGAGAACCATACTCCACCATAACGAGTATATAAAACACTTAACTTTTATTACCGCCCAAGACTTTCTTCATCTGCATTACGTGATCCTCTTGTCGACTATGGTGCAACTCCACCTGCTTTTGCTTTCTAGAGCTTCAAATTATTAAAATCTTCCTACCACACACCTCGTAATAAAATCCAAGCGAAACCACGCCAGGTGCAAATGCGGACCCGCTAACACTGACACATCCTCTTTCCATGGCAACTAGTGTATGCCACGAGATGTACATTTCTCCTGAGAATCTCTATCATTAGCTATTACTATGTTGAGTCAAGCCCATTTGCTAAATCGCCTAATTTTTCGACATTTTTCTTTTGATGTACCTTGATTGTCCACACACTCAATGGGATTTACTTTTCCAAAGTCCTCTTTCTTTTCCTTATTACCTACTTCAGCGCATTAATCGCAAACATTTTTCTCACTGCTAAGCCTTCTTTCTTTATATAGGAATTCAGTGGTGACTTTTTAATAAATCATCATATCTTTCCCATACATCAAGATAGGCTTCATGTGTTCATAGGAGGTCGGAAGAGACTAGATAAGACACAGTGCCTTACCCTCATCAAAGATCACAACTTTAATAGCCTCTAAATTTGAAATGATGCCAATTGAGAATACTCATATGGTCCGAGATCCTCCTACCTTCCTCCATGCGCAGTGTATGAAACTTCTTCTTCAGGTATAACCGATTTGAAAGACTCATTAATTGATACATTTGCCCAAGCTTTTTCCAAAGTCCCTTATTAAACCCAAGAAAGAACCCATTGCTTTTTCTCACAATTTTCTCTTCTACCTTGCTTTCCTCTCACATGAAGCATACCAAAGAAGGAACTGCCTATTTAAAGGCAAAAAATCATTAGAAGAAAGGGGTGGCTGCCTCTTTTTGCCCACCCTTTTAGACTTTCTATCTTTTAATTAATGAGGTGGGGAAGTCCTAAGGTGGACTCCTACTCATCAAAGAAAAGGAGGCAGCCACCCTTTTTACTTTCTTTTCTTCATTTAATGAGGTGAGGCCCTTACGAGGAGGACCCCTCCTCATCAAATGCAAATCAAAGAGCAACTTACCCTTCCAAAAGCATTGATATCGAGACCATTAGCAAGCAGATCGGCGACATCTCTCTTCAGAAACCTCTGCGTCGCGTCCCTCTTCCTCCAAATCAAATCGATTCGAGTCCTTGTTACTGCACCAGATCAACGCATTTCCTTTGATCATACCCAATCCCGACAAAAAAAAGATAGACTACGTAAATAAATAAGAACTATCTCAAACTCACCATTTGGAAGAAAATCCTCCACCTAATAAGCCGTCCAACATCTTCGATCTCCTACACAGATTCTCGCCATCGACCAATTGAACCGAAAAGCTCAGATGCGTTTCCCCTCTACTTCTAATCACATTCCAGAAAGATCGGCCATGGAAGCTGCTCCACTAGCAACAAGGAGAGAGAAAGCTGAGACAAAGATCAACGAGCAGACTTTTCACATCCGATGCTTTTCAAAAAAGTAAAAATATTGGGAAATTTGAATATCAGGGAGTAGAAGAAGATGAGAAAAGGATTTAGAGAATGGCAAAAAATTGGCAATGATCAGAATCGAACTGGGAAGAAAAGAGTGAATAGAGGAGAGGTTTACCGTTAGATCACAAGCACTTCAAAGATTTTGTAGCAGGTATTAAGTTATAAAAAATAATTTGAATACTTCTTTTTCATGCTTATCTAATTCTAAGATCACAATCATGTTCATCCAAGGGCTCATATTGAATCTAGAAGGTGATCTTAAAGTGAACCTGATAATTAAAATTGATTTACGATGGCATTTGATATATATAGAATTGATTTGCTTATAAATAAAACATATGTATATAGAGTTGATTTATAATGATAATAATATATATATATATATATATATATATATATATATATATATATATGAAGGCTTTTAAAATATTTTTTATATGATTGAATTTTATTTCAAAGGGTTTTTCTTACTTTTAGTTTTTCATGATTTCTTATACATTTTTTTAATACATGATTTCGTATACATCTTTAATTCGTGGATATTTTGTTTAAAATTTTCATTAATATTTGTATCCACATTTCTATAAAATCAAGTTACCAATATTTCCTAAACATCAAAATTTTGTCCTTGATTTTGCACTCATTTTCTATGTTGTTTGAAAAGAAAATAATTTTATTTATTCAAATTAACAACATATAGATAGAAACACAAATACAAGTTGCTCGTATAAATCATCCATACATAAATAGATGTAAATAAAGTTTCAGCACACAAAATAACGAAACAAAATATCGTAATAAGCACGACACAGCTGACGCCAAACTCCAAAAATCATTGACTACCCGTCAACCCGCGGAATACAGTTTCATTGGCTTACACCGGCACTTACTTGGTTGAACTACAGCTTCCTCTAATTTTAAGCTCTACCCAAATATTATCACCCTGGGCACGAAACCTGGCCCAAACAGCTCAATAGGTAATATAATATGAAGAAACTCGCCATCTCAAACACTTTATAAATAGTATCATAAATATATACTCAACCACGAATTCAATTATATCCAATAATTTGAGTTCAAATTTACTCTAATACATGTAAGACATCACAAAATCAAAGCCTACAACCTTGCTTTTTCTATACATTTACGACGAGCCGTCTCCCGCGCTCTTAAAATTCAACAATAAATTCCCACGACGCGAAATATCGCCAAGAGGAATGCGACCACTGCTCGGCCATTTCACCTGCCGCATATGAACTCCAAAATAAACACACATCCAGCAAACGACGATCCTGAACGCTTCATACTGACCAACTCGGGGATCCCAGTCCTCATCGACTCCCCACACCTCGCCTAAGCCTCAGATGAGAATTCACATTTATTGTCAGGATTAAACCCTCCGATGTATATATATATCAATCAGTCATCCGACGATCGATATAATCGCTTGCCGACCACCCGAATGACAATCGCCGCCCGACGACTGATGATGAACGGGACTACCCTCCGATAATTAAAGATTTTTAATATAACCCTCCGAACCGCTTTCTAGACTCATCTCATGCACTCACTCCTACAATTTGTGCTGCTCAAATAAGATACTTTAATTTACAGATGCCAATTCTAATATAGTATAATTCACATGCAAATATATAAATATGAATATATTCACATAAAAATTAAATCACACAATCATGTTATGTAATTTCACATTTCATCACATCAAAATTAGCTCACGTGGGCTAATGATCAAACATAAGCAATCTCGACTAATTATCACTAAACATATATATTTTCACAAAATTTATTTTGTGAAGTCACTATTTCGGGAACAGTAAAACCCTCGTTTACTGTTCCTATCAAACACACATTATCGATTCACTTAGTGAACCCGTGTTTCTCGACCGATCCAGGCCTCACACAAATCACAACACAATCCACGGCATGAATCACACCATTAGGGACACCCAACAGCCAGGCAATACTACCGAAATCGCCTATAATCTAAATAATTCTACCAAGTTTTCGGATCGATCAACTACCCTCACTAGCCTCAACTAACCCAAGCACTAACATAGTCTTAAACAGACAACTCAAGTAGTAAACCCTCGCCTCTCTGAGCTTGTCAAACCCACAAATTCCGGGACCCACTAGAGTCTCAATGCCAGAGTGGGTTTTCTCGCTCGTCTCCGACGACCGCTGAATCATCTGATCTGTTATAAACTTGGGTAGCTAAAGACACGCTCTCTAAAATAGATCCATTTTCCTCTGGTGCCCCCTCCTCCCTCATGTTTTTCTCTCATGCTAAACAAGCTACATGCTGGTCTTAATGATTTAAACAATTCCCAAAGCCTAGTTAAGTTCCTTCATTTCTGTGATTTGATATTCAAGATCATCTCTAATTGGCCCATTATCATTTCGTATTCATACCACTTATGGAGAAGAGTATCATAATGTGAATCTCGTCGCATCGAAAATCGCTTTACTAAGATCCGAAATGCGATGCTCTAAAACGTGGTTAACTTCAAGACGCCTTCGAAATTTTGACAATTTACGTGCTAGCTGGGATTTGGCGTAGACGATTCCAAATCTGCATAATCCGCTTCTATTATCCGAGATCTGTATAATTAATCTCGATTTTTAACCGAAATCACAATTTCACAACCGAAATTACGATTTTACCTTTATTCTTAAATCAATTTCTGTTTAGTATACTTATATAAAACCAAACATCGCTAATATTATTTATTAGTTTAAATGTATTTTTAGGTTTTAATATATTTTATTGCTAGTTCTATTTAATTAATATAAGTTCATATTATGTTTAATAAAATAATAATATTTCATATTATTCAAAATATCAATTTGATAAAATAAGGATTCAATGAAGGCCAATTGAGTAAAAATGAGATTGTCATTGACGGTATTTCAAAAAATAATATATTATCTCTAAATTTAGAGAAGATACTAATTTAGAAATGGAATTGAGACATGACAGAGACATTTAACGTACTATCTCTCAAACCTTACTTGAAGGTAAGGTCGTGCCATAAAAGCAACCAGGTGTTCGAGTACTGCAAGGGGTGTGATTTTATCAAGAATTGGAAAACGATGGAATCCAGGAAGAAATAAGACAAGTGTGGAATCCAGGTTCAGGCTTAAGCCCATTCCGGTTGGGTTTTTATTCACTTAATGATTTATTTTTATTTTTAAATGCTGATTTTCCTTCAATTCTCTAATGAAGACCCTATTTGGTTGAGCTAATTGGGAGCTAACAATTGATTCACCCCAATCATCTTTTATTTATTTTTTATTTTTTATCAGTTGGAGGGGGCTACCCCGAAAAACACAGTGGCCACAATTCAACCTTCTTGGCATTCTGCTGCACATCAAATCTTGAAAATCAATATGTCAACCTCCTGTCCTCCTTCGGGGGTTGAAGTCATCTTGTGAGATTCCTACTATGAGACTTTAGAGCAAGCTTCGTTGGCTTGTTCACAACCAAATTACCCTCCCTTAGGACATGCTTGAAGTTAACCTTCCAACCTCTTCGAAGCCATTCCTTACATTTTTGGATCACATTGGCAAGAGAGTTTGTCGGTTCCTCCTCTTTAATCCAATTAAAGACAACTAGGGAGTCTACTTCAACCATAAGTCTTGTAACTCCATTTTCCTAGGCCATTTTTAAACCATGGAGGAGAGCCCAAGTTTCAGGTTCCTTTATGTTGTTACATCTGATCTAGATTGAGAAGTCGTCTTCCCACTCTCCCTTGTTGTTCTCGAGTATGCCTCTCGAACCTACGGCCTTGGTTTCCCAATGGAAACAACCATATGTATTCACTTTTTGCCATCCAAGAGGGCGTTTACTCCACCCAACCCAAGCCAGCCTAGTCATGTGCCTACCTCTGACAGTGATTGCTTGAGAAGCAAAAGTTGCTATGAATTCGTGGTTGTAGGAGTTTACTACTGCTCTCTTTGGATTGAAATCAATGATTCGGTTATTAAAAACTTCATCAGTCCGTCATTTCCATATACACCAAAGGCAGGTAGTAAACCTATCCCTCCAGTCTTCTTCCTTCCATTGCCAGTTACTATGGAGATTGTTGTGAATCCACTCTTGAAATGGCATATTACGGGCTCCTGTTATGGTCGCGTCTCCCAACAAGAATACCCTATAGGTTTTCCACATGGACACATGTTGGGTTTTAGAAGGTGGCATCTCATGCCAAACCAGCGAAAAAAAAAAAAACCTTTACCTCCCAAGGATCCCTTGAGGCATCAAAGTTGATTCAAAACAAGATGAGGTGCGAGGTTTATACCTCACGTCGGTGTAAACCGATCTCGAAGAGTAATGCAGCCGTGACAGAAGCAAACCACGTCCTTGATTTGCCTATAATAGTATCCACACGAAGAATGGAGCCAATAACCTCCAAAGCAATAGTTTCGGATGAAGCCTCAGTGCTAGCCAAGTCTAGATCCAAAGAGGGAAGCCGAGAACTTGAGGATTTGACACTCAAATCTCATAAAGAGGGACTGTTCTTGAAGGACCCTCTATCTAAAACTCAAGAACACTCTTTCTTGAGAAATGCGGGCTAAAGACTTCTCTTAGGGTTAGGGTTTTCCATAAAGGTAATTTTATAGGAAAACCCTTGCCCTTGAAATGTCCAAAGTACCCCTCTCTTTAAGAGATGATAGGTTATACACATCCCTATGTGTTATGACATGTTCCCTCATGGGCCTTAAGCCCATGAACAAGCCCAAGCCTACTTTATCTCTAAGTGAGGGCTTTGGACCCCGAGATTCCACTAATTCCATGACATTCCTTTCTCGAAATTGATCTCCCTCATATTTGGATCAATCCAAATCCATTTTATATCAGCCTCAAACTCTTCTAAGTGTGTGACCTATCATGTTCTCGGCTATATTGACCACTTGATTCAACTATTAAATCAAGCAAGTCATGAGCGGCGTCTAACAACACATCATGACCCCCAATTGATCGGAGAGTTACTAACATGATTGCAAACCCTTCCATAGACAATTACAACGTAATTTGTCCTTGCACTAATCTATACCCTATTCGGTTCAGAGCATGGATAAAATGTAGCTCCCACTAAACTGGCTGTGCCACATCTAGCCCAAGTGATATTATATCTTGTCCTCATACTCATTACTCATCAGTTATGCACCCGAAGACACTCTTCATGTCATTTCCACTATGGCCAGAGATTCCCGAGTAATGATCCCGATAATTAGCCATAGATATACTCTCCCATTAATGGGAGTGGCGAAGCCTTTGTTGGTTACTCAATTACCTTTGAATACTGCTGAGTTATTTTAATCATCGCACATGAGTGACTTACGAAAGGCAACAAGGAATGGAGTCTAGAGTACATAATCAGCATCCAGAATCAGATATCCTTGATGTAAGTTTAAGGATACTTGGCTAATCTGATGATAGGTGATCATCTACATATAATGAATCGTCTCATGATTATCTATATGGAATCACTAGATGTACTAGACATCATGTAGTAATCTAATCAACTCTGATCAGTTTATAGATCCACCTTGAATGAATAAGAGTATAATGTATGATCTATGGATGATAATGTCAGATCTTTGTTGATCTACTATAGTGAGATAATTGTATTAACATCATTCACCAGCATTATTAAAAATCTGTATAAGCGTCCTGTAATGATTTCATGTGTATGTTATATATAATTATTCAATTAATTCGATCAAATACCTATATCAATTCAACGTATAAATATCAAATTAATGAAGATGTCTGTCATATTAAATAATATGCAATTCGTACAATAAGTTTAAGGGTGATTATTGCCTTTAGATAACTTCTCTAACAACACATCTCCTAAATAAATGGTCCAAGTCTTGTCAGATATTTTCCTTTTTACTCTTTCCATGTTTGTCAGCACCTTGCCATGATAGATGAGCCACATGAAGGTGTGAATCTTTTGAGGGATTTTTAAGTTCCAAATAATCTTCAAAGTACCATCACAATGTATATTCAGAGAGGGAGACTGGAGATTATATGTTGATTTTATAGTGAAATTACTATCATGGGATAGCCCCCAGCAACTATTGTCTACCCCCATCATAATTGGTGCACTCTTGTGGTGCTTTAATGGGTTTGGGGGGGCAGCGCGGCTGAAAGTCAGCGAAAGGTCCCTTCCATCATGTTGGATTGTGCCAGTAAACTTCCACGGGTTTGAGGGAATCAACCAAGCTTAGATCTATTAAGGTAAGGTTGATAAGTGGAGAGTCTTCTAACCATCTATCCTTCCAGAAGAGCGTATTTTTTCCATTATAGATCTTTGATTTAATACCAATTTCAGAATATTTTTAGCAGCCATAATACCTTTCCACACATTTTAAGATTGACATTTCCCTCTTGAATGTTGACAACTCAATATTACCTATAATATATTTGGCATGTAGCAGTTATACCTAAAGAGGGTTAGTACCCAATAGAAGCCTCCAACCAAGTTTGGCCATGAAAGCTAGATTCAGATTTCTCATGCTCCTTATACCAAGACCTCCTCTATCTTTTACTGGCGTCACTGTCTCCTAATTGGCGAGGTGGATTTTCCTTCTATCTTGAGAGTTTCCCCAAATAAAGTTTTTTATTCTCTTATCAATATTGTTACAGAGAGTAGCCAGGAGATACGTTGATTGGATGTGATAGATGGGTGTGTTGGAGTTTTTCCTGTTTTTTTTAGTGTGAATGAAATCAACGTGTAAACGGCTAGCTTGAATTTTATTTATTCCTAAACAATTATACAATTTAAATCATCATCTGGAGTACAGGATATTGATTCTCTTTTTAACTTGTTTTACATAATGGTGGGATGGCGAGTCGTTAGTCGATTGTTGTTTTTGCACGAACTGTTGGTGGGTTTGAGCTCTCTTTGAATAGATCAGAAAAAAACTTTATGTGTTAAATTCTCTCTATGTGGTTCACCGGGTGATAGAATTACAAACATTGTGTCCAGTTCACCGAAGTGATTGCATGTGTTGTTGTCGTCATTCGAAAGTCGTTTTATCCTAGGAAGTAGATGTTTGTCAAAGTCTCGAGCACTTTTGGAAGAAGATAAATCTACTTTAAGGATATTGTGCTACACAAGACTCAATTTGACATTATCCTTTATTTTTTTGTATCTTTGTAATTTTCCTCCTCTCATTCTCTTGATTTTCATTTAAAGTTGTACAGTATACTAACAACTTAAAGCAGATTGAAAGGATGGAAAAAAAAACAAGAAGGAAAAGCAACTAGTAAGGTTGGTGGTCCCAAAAAAAGACGCTGGCAAAAAAAAAGAAAAATTTTGGCTGTCAAATCAAGAAGGAAAAAAGATAATTTTTTTTGTAAGGAAATTTTTTGTTGAAAGGCAAGTCTGATAGAGAAGCTTAGAAAAGAAAAAATAAATAAACAAACTTTTCTTTGGGTGTTTGGAAAAACCACTTTGGAAATTTTTTCCTTGGAAATTTCTTTTTTTTGGTGTTTAATTAAAAAAAAAAGGATAAACTTTTGAGAAAAGGAAAAGAACCTTTTGAAAATGTCTTTTAAAGAAAAGGTAATCCGTTAAAACCTGGCAAATTTTTTTTAGGTAAAACCAAACAAACAATTTGGTTTGTTGGAAAATCATTTGTAAAAATACAAAGGAAGGAATTGAAGTCAAGACCTTGAGTTCAAGGGCCAAGGCTCAAACCACTATGCTATACGCTTAGTTTGTGTTGAGTTTTTGGTGTAATAACTCTATAAGAGTGTGTGTCAATTTTCTTTTTTTTTTGAAAATTGAAAGTGCTCGTACAGAAGTTACGTCTGAGGTTAGATCTTAAGCGGAATGACTGACCTCCAATCTTTTTTGGGAACTGAATATTTTTGTCTAGGAGGTGGTTCAAGCCAGGGTTTTATACCTATCAGTCTTTATGTGAGTCTCTATAGAAATAATTTGCTTTTTTTGGAAAAAAGAAAATGACTTCTTGGTTGGGTTTGTGAGGAAAAGTGACTTCTCGATCAAGTGGCGCCCCGGTGTCTTTGAGTGCAGCCAGAGTGGCGACCCTACTATTAGTAGCGTCATTGTTGTTGCTCAAGCACCCATGGTGCACACTTCCAAGCATGTTTATGTTTCTCTAGGGGAGAAGCCCGAGAAGTTCAATGGACTTAAATTTAAACGATGACAACAAAATATGATTTTCTATCTAACCACCTTGAATCTTGTGAGATTCTTGATTGAACATGCTCCGCAACTCAAGGAAGATGAGAACGATATCTAAGTCATTAGTGCTATAAAGGCTTGGAAGCATTCAGACTTTCTTTGTAGAAATTATGTCTTGAATGAGTTAATTGATACTTTGTATAATGTTTTCTATACTAAGAGTTCAACAAATGAGCTATGGGAATCTCTAGATTGAAAGTATAAAACCGAGGATGTTGGGGCTAAGAAATTCATCGTGAGCCGATTCCTGGACTTCAAAATGGTAGATTCCAAGACCGTGGCCAGTCAAGTCGAAGAACTTAAAGTGATCATCCATGAAATACATGATGAGGGTATGGTATTGGGTGAAAGCTTCCATATGGTAGTCGTTATTGAGAAATTACCCCCGGCTTGGAAAGACTTCAAGAATTACCTCAAGCATAAGCGAAAGGAAATGAACATGGATGACCTGGTTGTTAGGCCGCATTGGAAAGAGAAGATAACGAAGGTCGATAAGGGAGCACTTAGCGTGAAGGCAAACTTTGTAGAACATGGTCAAAGTTCCAAGAAAAAGCAGCACAACAAAGGGAAGGGCTTTAAGTTTAGGACCTAAAGGAGAGAGTCTCAAGAAGAAAAAAAAATTCCAAGGAAATGCCTCAGCTGTGGAAGCAAGGTCACAAGAATCTTTTGATTGTAAGCGTAGAGGAACAAACCAAGGAAGCGTGTGGTTGATGAGTATCACGAGATGTTTGACATCGACCTTACAGAAGTAATTTATGAGGTGAATTTGGTGGGGTCTAACCCCAAGGAATGGTAGATTGACCTTTGAGGTGCTACTACGCGTTTGTGTTCTGACAACCAGATGTTACCTGCGCTGAACCAATTGTGACTGGAGAAAAGGTGTTCATGGGGAACTCTACCACATTGGATATCAAAGGGTAAGGCAAGGTGGTTTTGAAGATGACTTTTGGGAAAGAGCTGGCTCTAACAAATGCCTTATATGTACCTGAAATCCATAAGAACTTGGTGTCTGGTTCTTTGTTGAATAGTCATTGATTTCTTTTGGTTTTTGAGTCAGATAAATTTGTTCTATCAAACAGAGGAATGTATGTCAGGAAGCTTAATGTAATGACTATCATTAAGTCATAAATGAATACAACTAGTTATTCTGCTTATATTCTTGAGTCATCTAATCTATGGCATGATAGATTAGGACATGTTAATTATGATACATTGTGTAAATTAATTAACTTAAATCATATACCAACTTTCCAAATTGATGCAAAACATAAGTGTGAAACTTGTGTTAAGGCAAAACTGACTAGATCAGTTTTTCAAGGTGTTGAAAGACACACTGAACCTCTTAACTTAATCCATAGTGATATATTTGATTTGAAGCTTGTACAAACAAGATGTGGTAATAAATATTTTATTACCTTTGTGGATGATAAGCGTAGAATAGCATTATGTGCCACCAGTAAGGATGAGCGATAGAAGCATTGTTCTCTACAAAACCAGTTGAGAATCAACAACTAAAAAAAATTAAAGTCTTGAGAAGTGATTGAGGTGGGTGAATATGAATCGCCATTTAATAGATTTTGTACTCAATATGGGATTATACAGCGACCCACATGACACCTTATTCGCCTCGATCAGCGAGGTGGTTGAAGCGAAAAGAATCACATTCTAAAGGAAATGATGAATGCAATGCTGATAAGTTCTGGTCTACCACAAAACATGTGGGGAGAATCCATTTTATCTGCTAATTACCTTTTGAATAAGGTACCTAAAAAGAAAGTAGAAAAGAGTCCATATGAGTTATGGAAATGAATAAAGTCATCCTACAAATACTTGCGAGTATGAGGATGTCTGGCTAAAGTGGCATTTCCTCCACCCAAAAAGGTGAAAATAGGACCTAAAACTATTGATTGCTTCTTCATGGGTTATGCACATAACAATGCTGCTTATCGATTTCTTGTTCATGAGTTGAATATCCCGGATATTCATAAGAACACGATAATGAAATCAAGGAATGTATCATTATTTGAAGATATATTTCCGTGTAAATCCAAAGTAGAGCCAAAGTCATCAAAACGAGCGCTTGAGACTATTAATGAAAATAGTCAAGATGAAAATGATAATGGTGAGGTTGAACACAGACGCAATAAGAGAGTAAGGGTAGAAAAATCTTTTAGTCCAGATTTTCTAACTTACATGCTTGAAGGGGAACCTCAAACTTATAAAGAGACAATGAACTCTACAGAGGGTCTTATGTGGAAAGAAGCCATTGATAGTGAAATTGAATCCATACTACATAACCATACTTGGGAATTAGTGGATATTCCACAAGGTTGTAAACCTTTGAGTTCCAAGTGGCTTTTCAAAAGGAAAAGGAAAGTAGATGGATCAATTGACAAGTATAAAGCAAGACTTGTGATCTATTCAAAGAGAGTTTGAAAATCCAATTAAATAGAGCCAAAGTCATCAAAACAAGCTCTTGAGACTATTAATGAAAATAGTCAAGATGAAAATGATAATGGTGAGGTTGAACTCGAAAGCAGTAAAAGAGCAAGGGAAGAAAAATCTTTTGATCCAGAATTTCTGACTTACATGCTCGAAGGGGAACCTCGAACTTATAAAGAGGCAGTGAACTCTATAGAGGGTCTCATGTGGAAAGGGGGCATTGATAGTGAAATTGAATCCATACTACATAACCATACTTGGGAACTAGTAGATCTTCCACCAGGTTGTAAACCTTTGAGTTCCAAGTGGGTTTTCAAGAGGAAAAGGAAAGTAGATGGATCAATTGACAATTATAAAGCAAGACTTGTGATCAAAGGCTACAAACAAACTACGAGCTTGGATTATTTTGACACATATTCTCCTATAACGAGAATAAATTCTATAAGGATGGTGCTGACAATTGTTGCATTGAGAAACCTTGAAGTACATTAGATGGATGTGAAAACAACCTTTCTTAATAGAGATTTAGAGGAAGAAATTTACATGGAGCAGCCTGAGGGTTTTTCTACTCGAAGACAAGAAAGAAAGTCTGTAAACTAGTGAAATCCTTATTTGGATTAAAGCAAGCACCAAAACAATGGCATGAGAAATTTAACAATGTTATGATGTCACATGGATTCAAAATCAATGAATGTGACAAGTGTAACACCTCGAAATATACCATAGCAGTTTTCGGACATGTTTAAGGTTTAATGAAAGTTAAATGAATTTTAAAGTAAACGAGAAACCGGGCTAATCTGAGATAAAACAAGAGGTACATATGTAATTTGCCAAAAAGAGGACATATAAGTCATAAAAATATGAAGGCTATGGGTTAAAAAATGAAAATAACCACCTAACTGATTTTGCAAAGAGAAGAACTTAAGGACTAAAGTGAAATAAATGAAAACTTAACCCAAAAATGGGTTTTTGGGAGCCAAACATGGCCTAAGGAGAGATATTTGATTTAAGACCAAATTTGGTCTCATTTGGGAAGAACAAACCGTGGAGAACAAGAAGAAGAAGGGAAGGAGAAGAAGAAGAAGAAGAAGGAAGAAGAAGAAGCCAAGTTTAAGGTATGGATCTTTGGATTTTTGTATGGAAATTATGAATTTTGTATGAGATTATGTGTATTTGGACCATGGTAGGGATGTCTATGGTTTTCAAACCTAGGGTTTTTGATAGGGATTGTCTGACCCTAGATTTCTTGAAAGTAAGTTTGAGTGAAACCCTAAATAATTACAAAGAAAACATGAAGGTCTCATTGAGGTTGGATTCATGGTTTAATTACTAAGTAATAGAGTTTGGGTTTGAACAAACCCTAACTAATCCTTGTGTTTGGTTTTGTGTATGGGTTACCGACCCATATTAGAGTTGTTTGGGAGTAATTCATGAAAGGTTTTGAAGAAACATATGTATTGGAAGATGGTTGGCAGGTAAGATAGGTTACAGGATGAATATGGAGTGGTTTTGAAGTGTGTATCGATTATTGAGTTGGTTTGGGTGGAAAAATATGGAAAAAAGGGAAGAAAAACCACAATTTCTGGGCAATTTCGAGGGTTGAGTATCGATTGCCAAGCAGTGGTAGGGATATAAGTCATTGTCACTGAGTACCACTCTAGAATTTCGATAAAATTTTGATATTCTATTTTGAACAAGTGTTAGTATTTTGGCCATAACTTGGTCATTTCTTATCCGTTTTGAGTGATTTAAGTGGCTGGTTAAACTAGACTTCAAGGATAAAAAAACACCCTGAAATAGGTACCTTCAAATTATGACTCTATGTGGCCCAAAAATTCACTCAAAGTGGGGCTATGTTCAAGCCAATTTCTGGTTCTGTTTTGAACATAGAGTAGTTCCAGTTGTTTAGGACATAACTTGAGTTTCGGTGCTCCGATTTGGGTGATTCCAGTGGAGAAGAACCCTTAGCACCTTAGCTTCAAAAGTGTACAAAAAACCAGTGTAATCGGAGTATGGAGAGTAAGACCTGAAATGATGTTCAAGCGTAAGTAGTGTAAAATGGGCAAATTGACTAGTTTGGCATGAAAATGCCATCGCGAGTTTGGATGATTCAGTGGAATGATTCAAAAAAAAAAAAGATTTCTAAGTAAAATAGATTCATAGAGGAACAAGAATACATGAATATGATATGAAATATGAAAACGAACTGAAACATGAACATGAATATGAAAGGTAATATGCCATGATCAGAGAATGTGATTAAGATAGGCTATGAGTTCTGAAAGACATATGATAGTATGACTACCTAGGACCAAAGAATGAATGAGTGGACGTTCTAATCGGTGCTTCGGCATACGCTGAGTCTTTATGGCAGCCTTACGTGCATTAGGCGAGCCAGAGTTCGATCGATGCGTACCATGCCTTAGGGTTCTTGGTGTCTTGTGTCCATCTCATTCATGGTTCGATCACAGGTAGGCGACTATAGATATGTAGTGTGTGAAGCGTTAATAGATACAGCGATATGAAAGTACATGAATAAGACCCGAGTATACTTGAAGTATGCATACATGCCATGCTGCGTGCCCTTGGAATTTTCCTTACTGGGTTGTATAATAAAGTCATGGAACATAAACCATGTAAATTTGAATAATGAACAATAAGAGAGAAAGGAATTCAGTTTCGCTTTGAATGTACCTATGTGTACCTCTGTATCTATTTTGTAGTACCTATGGGTACTTTTGTACAAGTAAAATCTCTGTAGTACCTACGGGTGCTTCCGTATCGGTAATATAAGTATAAGTTCTGTAATATAAGAATAAGACTCATAATACAGACATAAGATCTGTAATACAAGTATAAGATCCGTAAGACAAGTATATGCTCCGTGATACAAGTATAAGATCCGAAGTACAAGAATAAGCTCCGTAATACAAGTATAAGATCCGTAAAACAAGGATATGCTCCGTAGCACAAATATAAGATACGAAGTACAAGTATAAGTTCTGCAGTACCTACGGGTACCTCGGTAAGATCTAAGCTGCAACTCCCTACGAGGAGATGCGGATAAATATCGGTGTGAGAAGTTCAAGTAGATGTCCTTGGGAGATCACGAATAATTATAAGTCTGAGACAAATATAAGAATAAAGTCGATATATATCGTCCTTTGGAGATCGAATACGTATAAAGTCGATGCAAATACAGAATTATGTGTCTTTTGGAAATTGAACAAAGTAGTATACGGGTACTTCCATTATAAGGAATAAGTTCATGATACTAGTATAAGTTCCGTAATACAAACATAATCTCTATAGTATCTCGGAACAAGTATAAGCTTGAGATAAGTATGAGTAAGTGGATAAGTACCTCCATATAAGTATATGTATAAGCTTAGTACCGTATACGATGAAATCTATATAAGTATGTGTCCTACGGGAGATAAGTATCAGTATGTGCCCTATGGGAGATAAGTATAAATATGTGTCCCATGGGAGATAAGTATCAGTATGTGTCCTACGAGAGATAAGTATAAATATGTGTCCTACAGGAGATCAGAATAAGAATAAGTCTACCATAAGAGTAAGATATGAGTATGTATAAGTTGCTCACAAGAGTATAAGTTCGATCTCTTGTAAACGAGAGATACACGAACAAGCATAGGTTTGTTTACAGAGATAATTATGTATGTAAATACATTATATGAATTCATGAAGATTAAAGATCTATTCTTGTTATATGTTTATTATGATGATTCGATTATAAATGCATATTACCAATATAAGTTATAGATATGTTGCTAAGTGTAAAGCTTATGGGTTTTTTTAATCCGTGTAGGTGACGAGGACATTTGCGATCTTCATCTGATTGGAGCGACTGTGGGGTTCATCACAGTAGGTTTTGCTCTCTGAATATGTAATTGAAATGTAAAGTTTTTTTTTTGTTTATGTATAAGTAAATGGGACTCAGTATATGTGTATAGATATTGATGAACACCACTTCGGTGGTAGTTCTTTAATATGTCTAGTAATTTTGTTATTACATAAATTGTTTGTATACCTGAGTACAAGTTCGACTACGAGAAAAAAAAAAAAAAAGGTAAAGTCTGATATATAGTCCTTTTGGGACCGGTTCGGATCCACAAATTCGAGTCGTCTTAGGAATCGAGTTATTATGGTGTCTATTAATACCAAAGATACGAAAAAAGCATGGATATGTTGTGTATTGCTTATATGTAGATGACATGCTTATTGTTGGTAGTGATGGTAAGATGATTGCATCTACCAAGAACATGTTGAACTCAAGGTTTGACATGAAAGACATGAGACTTGATGATGTAATTTTGAGAATAAAAATCAAAAGAACATCAAAAGGACTCATTCTAAGTCAAACACATTATGTTGACAATATTCTTGTGAAGTTTGATAAGGATAACTTTGGTATAGCCAGAACACTGGTAGATGTAACTCTACACTTATCCAAGAATAAAGGAGAAAGTGTTTCTCAAGTAAAATACTCTAGGGTGATAAGCAGTCTAATGTACTTAATGAGTTGTACAAGACCAAATATAGCCTATGTAGTCAGTAGATTGAGTAGATACATGAGTACTCCTAAGGCCATGCATTGGTAAGGAATTGCAAGGGTTTTAAAATACTTACGTTTACACCGTGATTATAGGTTGCACTATACAAAGGCCTGCAGTGGTACTTAAGGATATAGTGATGCCAATTGAATATCCAATGTTAAAGACTCCAAATCCCATAGTGGTTATGTGTTTACACTAAGAGGTGGAGCAGTCTCATGGAAATCCTCAAAACAAACGGTTATTGCCAGATCTACAATGGAATATGAGTTTATAGCACTAGACAAATCTAGGGAAGAGGCTGAATGGTTACGTCATTTCTTAGAGGATGTACCAAGATGGCCAAGGCTTGTGCCTCCAATATGCATACACTGTGTCAATCTACTATTGGTAGAACATAAAGTTGTACAATGGTAAGTGATGAGTGTGAAGCTCATATATTTTTAAATCATTTTTAATGAATATTAGAGGCTTAAAAGTTCAATTTAATGCAAAATTATGGAATATTCAACTAAATTTGTGTTTTGCAGGAATATAACGAAAAATAAATAAACCAGCAAGAAAAGAAGCAAAAAGCAATCAAAAGTCCAAAGTCCCAACATCAGCTGAAGAATGTCACGACATCATATTAGAGTCGCGACATCGGATAAAGAATGTCGCGACATCAAATCAGAGTTGAAACATTATTTGAGGAATGTCGCGACACCAAATTCCAAAGTCGCGACATCGAGTGAAGAATGTCACAACATCAACTCCATAGTCACGACTTCAAAAGCAACATCAACAAGAACATTCAGAGTCGCGACACCACAACAGCAATGTCGTGATAACAATGAGGCATCCACGACATTTTCCTAGAGTCGCGACACCAATTCTAGAGTCGCAACATCAGAACAAAGTTGCGAAAATGAATATACTATTCCAGAGTCGCGACTCCAAAGCGACAAGAAAGCAGTGTCACGCCCCGATTCCCGGTCCGACCCGATTGGCGGATCCGAACCGAGTTCGGGGTGCGAGACCATATACTGGGACTCTTTACCTGATTTTTTTTTCAAAGCCGAATTTGTACCTGTGGGTTATGGGCCCACATCTTATAACATAATCAAAATATCATATACATATCAAAAGAACTACCACCAGAGTGGTGTCCATCAAAATCTATACACATTTACCGAGTTCCATTTACAAATACAAAACTGTACTTTTACATTTATAAATCAGAGCACGGAACCTACATGTAGTGAACCCTTACAAGAGTGTTGGCCCGAATTTGTGTCACGGATGTTTTGAGATATCTTTCTCGCATGCCACACGGATTAAAAACCCGTGTTAAGCTTTACGCTTAGTGGGAAACATATCTTATAACTTATAATGATACACATGCATTTAGACTTAATCATGATAAACATATAATAGAAACAGATATCAAAATCTTTATGAATTCATATAATCCAAATGTATAACAGGTCAGATCATATTTAGAGCAAACTTAGACATATACAATGACAAGGCATCTAATTCGTCTCTTTTACATGTATCATGACTTTCTCGGGTTTTCAGGTCGTTTTCCTATTCATGTCATTGACATAATTATGTCTACTTGTACCTTGTGACTCTTAACAAAATTCTTACATCTCCCATAGGAATTATAGAATATATGAAACTGTATATGTAAAATTAAGGAGACGGAGCTGAATTCCTTTTATTCAAATTTGCATGATTTATATTCCATGGCTTTATTATACAATCGAGACATATACTTATGCATTTCAAATAGAGTTCATACTGGTTCATATCTCCCGAAGGACACATTCTTATTCATTTTCCTCTTATACAGTAATGAACTTATACATATACTTAGACGGAGGTACTTATCCACATACTCATATTTATCTCAAGGTTATACTTGTTTCGAGCTCCCTTAGGAGTTCTGAGCTTTTATGCTTATCTGGAGGTGCTTATACGCGTCTTGGGTACTTATATCTATCTCGAGGATCTCCGTAGGAGTTTATAGAATATTACGGGCGATATCTTGGTATTGTAGAACTTATCCTATACGGAGGTACTACTTAGAGTACCACTTGATTCGTATCCCCGAGAGGCGCACACTTGTGCTTATCTCAAACTTATCTTATACTCGTGAGCACCGTAGGTGTCAAATTAGTTTATCCTATCCTGAGTTTACACGAGGTACCCGTAGTACCACGTAACCTCTATACTTATTCTTGTATTTCTTGATCTTATTCTTGTATTTCGCATCTTATACATGTATTATTTAACTTATACTTTGTTTGACTGAACTATAATTATATGAAGAGTTAATTATTTCTTTAATACTACGTACTGGGTAATTGATGGAAGATTTATCGGGTACAAAAATCTGAGGAACATGGAATGTGACTATTATACAAGAAATTCCTGAAAATGCAGGTGGATCTTATACTTGTTTAATTGATACTGAGTACCCGAGGTACTAACAATCATATAATTTATTTTTATCGTACAGGAGTAACTGAGGTACCACAGAGATTAATCAGGAGCACAGAGTACCTGAGAGATCACAAATGACATGTAGGTGGGCATTCGGGATTTTTATTTCATTCTCTTTATTCAGAGTCTTACTCATATAACTGTTTTCAATACCAACCAATCAGGAATAATGAGTAGGATTTGAAGACAATATATCCAAGATACCATAGTGATCATGTCAGAAGACAAAGCACATGAGTGCATCAAGTATCAACGTATGCCGGGAGCACTAACCGGAGCATCAAGTACTAACGGTTACAGAGAATTAATCGGAGTATCGGGGTCATTTAATCAGTGCCACCAATCAGCACTGTGTTCTCAATATTTCACCGTGAGCGCCGCCACCATAAGAACAGCCCACTCATTCATTCCTTGTCCCAGTAAATACACTGGCTTCATGGTTTTCCTTCTTAACCCTTATAACCTTTCTTAAATCACATTCTATGATCATGACATATTACCTCCATAACCATTTTCGCTCATTTTCGCTGTTTTCATACCAAGTTCATGTTTCATGAATGATAGATACCATACATATTGCATTGCTCATACTTATACAGAATATCATGTATTCACACATCGCTCATGTATTCGTCTCCTCAATGCATCTACTTTCTTAGAAATCGAATCAATCCAATTGAATCATCCTAACGAAAGTCATGGCATTTTCATGCCAAACTAGCCTGCCACCCGATTACACTAGGAACCGTCCCGAATTTTTATTTTTTTCGTGAGGCTTAACTTCATACCGACCCTAGTTCTTTCATTCATTTGAAGTTAAGGTGCTAAGGGTTCCTCCCAACTGGAATCACCCAAATCGAGCAATCGAAACAACTTGTCGCCTTCATGATCAAACTACAATTAATTTGGGCTTTGCACACGCATCCCCACTTTGAAAATTTCTGGCCACTTAGAAGTCAAAATTGGATTTATTCTATTTCTAGATGTTTGGTTCTCCTTGAAGTCTATTTTAACTAGAAACTTGAATCATTCAAATCGGATCAGAAATGAGTAAGTTATGGTCAAAATACAAACATTGGTCAGAATAGAAAAACAGTAATTGATCATGTACCTAGCATAAATCTTTGATCAGATTCCACAAAAAAGCTCGAATTTTTGCCTGCACGTGCTTTTCTTCACTTTTTCCATATATTACTACCTAAATCCATCTCAATACTCCATATACACATCAAAACCACTCCAAATTCATCTTCAAACTGTGGTTTAGAACCTTATAATCATCTTCAATACATATGTTTCTTCAAACCTCTCATTTAATACTCCCAAATAACTCTAATGGGTCTCAACCCATACACAAATCAAACCTTGTTAAGAATTTGTTAGGTTTATTCTAAACCCTAACTCACTACTTGTCATTTAACCATGAATCCAACCTCAAAGGGGGATTCCATACTCACCTTGTTCCTTGTAGTTTTTACCTCAACCTTAATTTCAAGAAATCGAAGGTTAGATGCACTTATCAAACCCTAGATTCGAGACAATCTATTAACCATACAGCCTTAAAATTCCATAGATCCATACAATTCCATATTCAAGGTTAGTTTCATACCTTTTGATTCCTTCTCTTTCTTTCTCTTTCTTCTTCTCTTCCCTTCTCTCTTTCTCTCTTTTCCTCTTCCCTTCTATCTCTACAGTTTGGTCTCTCAAAATGAGAGACCAATTTTGCTCTTATCCGCATTTTCGCTTATACATGTGCCTGCATGCACCAAAAACCCATTTTTGGCTTATTTCCCCATTTTTGCTATTTAGCCCCTTCTCTTTTTATTATTCTCAATCTAACATATATATATATATATGTATTTTAAACTTTGGCATCCCCTCTTTTCACAAATTCCATAATTGCATATCAACTTATTGATTTATGCAATTTATGTCCTCAAGTGGTAAATGAACACTTTACCCTTGCTCCTAACATTCATTTCTCAAGCCCTCATTTTATTTCCGAAAATTTCCATTTAGTTTATATACTCTTAAATAAGTCCAAACTACTAGGTACATTTCGGATGTTAGCGCGTAGTCGCGACATTAAAACTCAGAGTCGTGACATTGTACGAACAACCAAAATGCAGAGTTACGACACCTAAAATAGAGCCACGACATCACAACAGCAATGTCACAACATCAGGTTCGACTAGGGCAGATTTTTGGGCTTTTCGAGGTCCGCATTATCCGTCTTGTTTTCAGGGCCTAATTATAGGGCCTATAAATAGAAGCTCCTCTCTCTCCTCTCTTCAACGTAGCAGAGTGCACGCTTCTAGGGAAACGAACGTCGACTTCTCAAAAGCCAAGAGTGGTTGAAGCTTTTGTATATATTTTTATTTTTATTTTTCTTTTCTTTATAGTTAGATTTTCATTTTTTTTTTTTAGATTAGAGTAGTGGATCTGAGTTGCAATTTCGAGCTAGATCGTTGTAAACCAAGCTTCATTTATGTCTAAACTTGAGTGGAATCTGGAGTTATTTATGGAATTCATTTTATTCAATTTTGATTACAATTTCAATGAATTTGTTTAATCAACTAGCCATTGTTACTTGTGATCCAGTTATGGAAGGCTAAGCGCCCTCTGGGAAGGAATTGTGTTTTGGTTATCATTTTGTAGTATTTAAATGAATGTTGTGGGATTGAGTATTGGATTGATTTAATTGATATCAGCTCCAAAAGAGGAATCGTTTCTAAGTAGCAAAGAAATCATATCCAAAAGGAGTCAGATATGTGTCGATTTCCCGGTGATCCTTCCTCTCGAGTGACACAGAGATGGATTACCTGAGAGTAAAGAGTAGTAACTTAGGGGTATGCTAGGCTGATATCTTTAGATCTAATGCACTATAAGTATCACTTGTTGAATCATTGGTGATGTTCTAACCTCTAACTTCAAGGTTCCCTTCTGGATGACAGTAGAAGTGTGTTCCTGAGGCATAAAAACCATTTGCTGATTTGCTCATTTAATACTTAGAGGTTTCATCTTAGTTTGGTAGAATAATTTTGATCATGTGTTAGCAAAATCTCCAAATCTGTATGAATAAAGCAGTATTCGGCCTCCAACTGTACAAACAGATCACTTCCCAAATTCAAGGGAGGTTTGAAACATCCCACCACAATGCCAGACTTCAATGTTGTGAAACCAGATCTTAGAAAGATGATCAACCTAAGTAACTGCTAGGACCCATTGACCGATGAATATGGTGTTCTAAAGAGTGAAATGTATACTGTCAAGAGGTTTTCCACATATACCACTCTCTACTCTCGACGTGTCCGCACTGGGTTCATGACTATATTGTTATTAAACCTTATGCAATTTAATGATTAGAATATTGGTCCCATTTCTAGTGTTATTCCAACTTAGTTAAACCCTCCAATCTATTTAGGTTTAATAATTCTTTTTCATTAAAGAACAATATACAAAAATTCTTTCATTCATTTAGGCTAGTTATTCCAATATTCAAGTTAGAGGTTCAAATAGTGATGATCTTGAGTAGGGACACTTGATCTTTAAATGTTCTCATCAATCCCTGTGGGAATGATATCTGGGCTTATAATCCATTTTATTACTTGTATGACTTGTGCACTTGCAGTGATTTAGACCAAATTAAAATTTAAGTATATTATCATAAGCGAAAATCAGAAAAACAGTATTATCAGTCTAACAAGTTTTATGGCATTACTATTGGGGACTGAATTTAGTTTTTGGTAGTAGTGTTAGGAAATTTGTCAATATATTTGGTCGAACAACAAGTTTTATGGTACCAGCTTGCTATTGGTAGAACACAAAGTAGTATATACAATGGTACGTCTAGACATATTTGTCGTAAACATAATACCATTAGACAATTACTATCAACTGGAGTTATCTCTGTAGATTATGTAAAATCTAAGGATAACCTTGCGGATCTGCTAACCAAAGGGTTAAATAGAGAGTTTGTTGAAAAGTCATTGAAGGGAATGAGACTAAAGCCCATAAAAGAAAAAGTCGATACAATGGATACCTAACCTAGCTGACTGGAGATCCCAAGATCTAGGTTCAAAGGGACAACTAAATTGTAAGGACTTAGATACAATCACTATGGGGATATTCCCTTGTTCATTCTTATGATGCAATAGTGTGTTTGTAAAAGGAAGGTTAAACTATGATTTTAATGATCCCTATGCAATGGAAAGTCAGAAAAGAGTAAATTGAGCTACTCTTAGTTAGGAGATCATCTATGTAAGAGTGAAGCGGGGCCGCTTAAAGGGAGTTGAATAGGGCACAATTCCTATTAAACTCTTGTTGAACTAAACACATGTTCATGGCCAAAACAAACATAAAAGTGAGAACTAGAAAATGTTAGGAAGATTCTTGTGTGATGTATGTCATCCTCTATAAAAATGACAGAATAGTTCAAGGACATTGTGTCTACTGTTTAGTTAGTAGAGTAAACATACTTCTACAATGGAAGGTTCAAAGGTTAACACCAACCTTTCCTATGCAGGTTTCAACTGTCGTACTCTACCACACAGTGAGGAATCCTAGGTCTTGTCTCTAGGTGTCAATTTCATTCATGTGGGGAATTGTTGGAGTTTTTCCTTTTTCTTTTTTAGTGTGAATGAAATCAACGTGTAAACGACTGGCTTGAATCTTATTTATTCCTAGATGGTTATGCAATTATATCCTTAAATACTATTTAAGGATATTGATTCTCTTTTCTTTCGTTTTCTAGAACGGTCAGACGACGGGTCATTAGTTTGATTTTCGTTTCTTGTATGAACTCTATTTAATTGGAGTTTCAAACTCTCTTTGAATAGATTAGAAAAAAAACTTTCTTGAATAGATCAGAAAAAAAAATCTTTCTCTGTCAAATTCTCTCTTTGGTTCACTAAGTGATAGAATTACAAACATTACGTCCAATTCGCCCGAGTGATTACAAAGGTGTTGTTGTCGTCATTCGAAGGTCGTTTTATCCTAAGAAGCAGACATCTGTTGAAGTCTCAAGCACCCTCGGAAGAAGATAAATCTGCTTTAAGGAGATTGTGTTGCACAAGACTCGATTTGACATTGTCCTTTATTTTTCTATATCTTTGTAATTTTCCTCATTTTCTTCTCTTGATTTTCATTTCAAGTTGTACTATGTACTAACAGGGTGAAGCTGAAAGCATTGATTTGGCTAGGGTAATTCTCCCCACAAGGGTTAGAAGCTTGGGCTTCCACCCTTCAAGTCTTCCATTTATCCTCTTGATAATACCCTTATAATCACTAGGGTTTATCCTCCCTACAATGGAAAGGACCCCATGGACGCTATAGGTATATTAAATATTTTCGACATCTTGCAAACTATATTCTCTTCCACCCTTGTAGACCTGACTATCTGGATTTGTTAAAGTTGATTTTTAACACGAAGCTATCGCAACAAGACATTCCATGATGAATTTCCATCTGGTTTAGGTTGAAACCTATAAAGGGCATATCATCCAACAAAAAAGCAGGCCAGGAATGGGGACCATTCTTGGATAAACAAATAGAATTCCATTTGTCCTTTGTCTCTACCTGGTTAATGATGTGACCCAACCTCTCCATGCAGAGAACAAAGAGGTGTGACACCTCAAATCCCGGGGGTCATTTTTTTATTTTTTGGCTACTGGACAAGTCTGTCGTGACAGAGAATCTTTGTCGTGCGGTCCTTGTCATGTGCACACCTCAGCCTTGTCATGTGCGCGGAGCTCCTGCCAGGTGCGGGCCTTATCGCGTGCGCATAGAAATGATCGTCATACCTTGGTCCGTCGTGCCAAGTCCGTGCTGACAGACTTGGATAGTAAACCGAAAGGTTCCCATCGTGACAACATTCGTGTGACTGAGTTTGGGTGCTCCAAACACGGGTATCTGAATACTGGGACTCGATGGAGCGCGTGTTAGATATTACGTTAATTGTGCGTTTTGATAAATTAATATGTGATATGTTGCATGATCTTGTGTTAGACATTGTATAAATCATTATACATGAGTGGGTGTATATGGAACACTAGGGTTAGAAAACATAACCTTAGGGGTTGAAAAATCGACTACTTATGATAGTTCGAGGTGGAATTGAATTGTATTAGTGTTTGGCATTTAGCACCACTAAGGAAAAAGGGATGAACGATGTAGTTCATGATGATAAAGTCTATTAGTGGTTGGCATGTGCATTACTAGTTAGACTGAGACAGAAATTTGAAAACCCTATTGCCATTTGACATGTAGATCGCGAGGTCGAGGACGGGGCGTAGAGTTAGGTCATGATGTGTAACTCTCATGCATTTTACGGGAGGCCTTGTAGGCTATAGGCGTGCGTTTACCGGTGTGCATAGGCTAGTGCGGAGTTGGGGAGTCGGGAGGGTCGAATAACCTCTAGGGTTTAAGGTACATCATCCTCAGAGCATTCCGCGAGAGGAGGGGATCAGATGGTGGTACGACCATTGGTTTGACAGATTGAAAGATATTAGGTTATGGAAATCACTTCCGATGTGATAAAGGTGGAACTAGTGGCATTCCATTTCAGAATTGAATCCCAGTATGGTGGGATGGTCGAGACCCAGGGACAGAAGCGATGACTTGGGCCAGTTCCATTAGGCTCTTCGTGAGTAAATATTTTGCTGAGCGCGGCATGCAAGGCACAGGAGTTCCTAGAGCCAAAGCAAGGAACGATGACAGTGATGGAATACGTGGCTAAGTTCATAGAGTTAGCCTGTTTTGCTGATGATTATATGGCCATAGATATGGCCAGTGAGAAGTTTGAGGGGGTGGCACAGGGATTGTCAATCGAGGGTAAGATTACAGGTTTCTCTACAAGACATGGACTCTATGGTCAGATGGCCTATGGCCATGAAGAGATAGAAGATGCATGGAACATCGAGATGTGGCTAGTGTGAGGAAGGAGGAATTCGGCCTTAGCACCTAGTTCGGGAAGAAAATTTGAAGGCTTTTTTGTTCATGAGGTTTCAGAATGACGGGGCCAGGCTATCGGGGCCAGGCCATATCAAGGCTCCTAGCCCGGTCGGGTCGATGATGTTCCATTGCCATTAAGCTCGGTTGTGAGGCAGAGATTGCCGTAGAGCGGGGATCTAGGCTCACGGGACTCAGTCCTAGTCATGATGGGACTGATGCACCGGGCATAGTACCTTCCTTCTTACCCTAGCATGGGCCAAAGAGATTGATGTCGACCTTAGGTGCGACATGCACCTACCATGTCGCCAGACCAGCGCCAGAGGCCCGGAGTATGGGTCGAGGGTCGAGGACGCCAAGGCTCTCACGGACCCGGGACTTCGGGGACTAGGGGGCGTATCTATGCGGTTGTACCCTGAGGCGAGCTGACGGTTCAGTAAATTACTCTAAGGTATGTTTACCTTCCTCTCGCCTATGGGCAAGGATACTGTTTAATTATAGTGCATCACATTCATTCATCGTTTACTCATGTGTGAGAGAGTGGGCTTAGAGTTGAGACCTTGGAAGAGTCGTTGTATGTGAAGGCTCTCCACAAGGCCCAGGGTGAGTGTGGATACGATATGTCGGGGTTGCGAGTTAGAGATCTGCGGGTTCCCTCCCTTGTGGACTGGTCATGGACATGTCAGAATTTGATGTCATCCTTAAAATGGATTGGTTGACGGTACACAGAGTCGTCATTGATTGTGAACGTAAGAGAGTTACCACCTACACACAAGACGGTATTCGTGTTATGTTTCAAGGGGACAAGCACGATGTTTTACCTCAGACCATGTATAACTCCAGATGGCACGAGCAGTTGATGGGTTGGCTAGCAAGCCTTACCCTAGAGAACGAGGTGAGATAAGATTTAGATCTACCTCAGGTAGTTTGCGAGTATGAGGATGTTTTTCCGGATGAGCTACTAGGATTACCTCCGCAAAGGGATATAGACTTCTATATTGAGTTACACCCTGGTACGTTGCCCATTTTTATGACTCTGCCTAGGATGGCGCCGATTGAGTTGCAGGGACTCAAGGTCCAGGTACAGGAATTGTTGAACAGGGGTTTCATTAGATCGAGCACTTCACCATGGGGCGCTCAGTTCACATTTGCAAAGAAGAAGGGCCAGACCCTTATTGCGTATGACTATCGACAGGTTGAGCGGGGTTACGATCGAATGATTATCCATTACCAATGATTGATGACTTGTTTGATCAGCTGAAAGGGGGCGCGAGTCTCCTCAAAGATAAACCTTCTCACCGGTTATCATCAGTTGAGAGTTAGGGAGGCAGATATCCCTAAGACAATATTTGGGCAGTATGAGCATTTGAGTTCCACCGGTGATCGGATTCGGTTTGACGAATGCTCCAGCAACATTCATGGATCTCATGCATAGGGTATTCCAACCCTATTTGGATCAATTTGTTGTGGTCTTCGTTGACGACATTTTGATCTACTCCAAGTATGAGGAAGAGCATGAGGATCATTTGAGGGTCATTCTACAGGTTTTGAGAGACCATCAGTTGTATGCCAAGTTCAGCAAATGTGAATTTTGGCTTACTAAGGTGAAACTCTTGGGGCACGTAGTGTCAGCTTCAGGTGTGTCAGTAGACCCTAAGAAAATTGAGGTTGTTATGGGTTGGAAGAGGCCGAAGTCAGTCTTCGAGATAAGCAGTTTCTTGGGATTGGCGGGGTACTACAGGAGGTTCATTGAGGATTTCTCCCGGCTAACAGTACCTATGACAAGATTAACCCGAAAAGAGGTCAAGTTTGAGTGGAATGACCTGTGTGAGGAAACATTCCAGGAATTGAAAAGGAGGCTTACTTCAGGCCTTGTCGATAGTCCCGGAACGAGGGACAGTCTGTGATATCTTGTGATGCCTCTCAGAGACCAGGCCCAGGATGTGTCTTGTCTGATCCGAGAGGTGTAACTATAGTTCTCGATGGTGAAGAATCATGGCGAATTACCCCATGAATGACATGGAGTTGGCGGTCATAGTCTTTGCCTTAAAGATATGGCGCCACTATTTGTATAGTGAGCATTTTGAAGTATTTTCGGACCACAAGAATCTGAAGTATATTTTCACACAGCGGGACCTCAACATGAGGCAACGCATGTGGATGGATTTTCTGGATGATTATGACTTCACTTTGCATTACCATCATGGTAAGGAAAATGTGGTGGTTGATGCACTCAGTCGAAAGTCACGAAAAGTACTAGCTAGTGTAGCTTCCTAGGAGTGGCAGATGCTCGAGATTGTGGGACTACAGTACAATGATCAGGCTTAGGGTATGTTAGGGAGTTTAGTGGTTACGCCTTCCCTACTGAGCATAGTGATTGAGTCCTAGGAGCAGGACACAGAGATAATGTCCATCGGGGAGCGAGTCTGAGTGGTCTGGTGTGAAGTGGAGCCATTCATACAGTGTTGATCTTCGGTATAAGGACCAGGTTGTGGTTCCCGGTTAATGAATCTTAAGGAGATTCGGCTAGTTCCATTTCTCTCGATTTGTTGTGCATCCAGGCGGCACGAAGATGTACCGTGATCTTCGTCGCCAATATTACTGGAGCGGGATGAAGAGACACGTTGGGAATTTGTACGATGATGTCTCACATGCCAACAGGTAAAGGCTGAGCACTAGAGGCCAGCAGGGCTGCTCTAGCCATTGGAGGTAGCAGAGTGGAAGTGGGAGTATATCATGATGGATTTTGTGACTCACTTGCCACGTACATTACGGAAGCATGATACGGTGTGGGTGATAGTGGACCGACTCACTAAGTCGGCTCATTTTTTAGTAGTGTGGATGACCTTCACACTGGAGGAATTCTACCGGTTGTATATTCGAGAGATCGTCCAGCTACATGGAGTACCAGTATCCATAGTATCGGATAGAGATCCCAGGTTTACGACACACTTTTGGAGGAGTTTCCAGAAGGCCATGGGGACACAGTTGATGATGAGCATCGCTTTTCATCCATAAACAGATGGTCAGTCGAAGAGGACCATACAAGTTTTAAGAGGACGCCGCTGCGCCAGGCATGTCTTGAATCTTAAGGGTAGCTCGGATGAGCACTTACCCTTAGTGGAATTCGTCTACAACAATAGTTATCAGGTGAGTATACAGATGGCACCCTATGAGGTTTTATATGGGAGGCCATGTCGATCCCCGATTTGTTGGACATAGGTGGGAGAGAGTGCCATCACTGGTTCAGATTTAATTAGAGACACCTTTGAGAAGGTGGGTTTGTCTGAGCGTCTTCTTCGACTCGAAGGAGTCGATAGAGGAGCCTACCACGACAAGCAGCGTGGCCTCTAGAGTTTGAGAGGTGATCACGTCTTCTTGAAGGTGATGCTTAAGGAAGGAAGCGGTCAGGTTCGACAGCGAGGAAGCTATCGGCCCCGGTATTTGGACCTTCGAGATACTCGAGAGGTGGGCACGGGACCTGCGTATCGGTTAGCGTTACCCGGCGGAAGCGTGGGTGTCCATGAGGTGTTTCACGTCTCCATGATCCGGAAGTATACTCTAGGTCCAGCTCATGTAGTGGATTGAGGAGGGATTGTTGTTGAAACAAATGGGACCTTCGAGGAGGGACCGGTGTGTATCATGGATAGCTGGGATCAGGTTTTGTGACGCAAGACCATGAGACTAGTGAAGGTGTTTTGGCAACACCGATGAGTGGAGGAGGTAACATGAGAACGTGAGGACACGATGCGTGCCACATATCTTTTCCTATTTAAGGATGAAGGTAGTTTAAATGAATTGGAAATAGAATGACAATTGCATATGCATGTGATTCGATGTGTATGTGTGTGGAATTTTGAGATGAAATTATTTTAAGGGGAGGAGAATGTAAAACCCGGGAAAAATGGCAAAACGGTAATTGTCGAAATAGTACAGGTTGAAAACTTGGAATTTTTTTAGATCTCGGATGACGAAACAGACTTCACTGTTGGAATCGTCTTGCAAAATCTAGTTACACAGTCGAATTTCGTCGAATTAAGACGGTCGAATTTTGCTTTTCGAAATTATCAGTGTCGGGTGACACAGGGTGGTCTGCGCGTATCATGACCATGTAGCTTCCACATGGAAGCTTGTGAGGGGTGCTAGTGGCATGAAAGCCATGTGGTGTGGCAATTGTCACTTAATGCATGTGTCCATGTGACACATGACACATGAATAGTAAAAAGGAAATGATCCATGGTTTGCATTAAGACATGTGTTGTGTGGAGAGATAAGTCAAAACAAGAGGGGAAGTCTAAGGGGTGACCCATGGAGGCCATGTGTCATACTCTTAGAGGAAGAAAATCCAAGTCTTTGGATAAGATAAAGAAAGAAAGCAAATGAGAAAGGGACATGTGGTAAGGAGAAAGTGGGAAGAAATTTCCCACTTGAATGAAGTGGATCAATTCAGTGGGGAGAAGGGAAAAAAGGGGGAAAGAAAAAGAGATAAAAGAAAATAAAGAAGAAGAAAGAGGGTAGAAACTCACCTTCTCTCTCTAAGATTTACAGATCGGATGATCGATTTTATCGAATAAAGACAAAGTGTTAGTATCAAATGAGAGCCGTGTGAGTCTGAGTCAGGGTTTTAGCGAAATCTAAGGGGTAGAGTTCTTTCTGCTACTTTTTTGGTTGATGCTTTGGTCTAAGAGCCATTTAAATGACATAGGTTTTCTTTAGGCTATGAGTGGCTGTACTGTTTAGTCCCAAAATTTTGGGACTGAACACTAGAATTTTTGGGACTATTTTCAGGCAATCCAGGACTCAATTTCAGACAATGTGTGCTTTTTTTTATGTGTTATTGCTAAAAAAATGAATAACATGTTGGTTGTGTGAAAATCATGTTAATATATGCCTATATGATGTATTAACGTGAGATACTTGGTGAATGTGAATTATATGTAGAAATATAATTATCCATGATTTATTAATGTTGAATGTAGTACTCATCGTGCATGTAACATGAATTGGCATGAAATGACATTCGCATTTCATATGCACGGGGACATCGCGTGAAACGGGTGTGAGTGTAAAACATGGTTTTTGAATAAATTATATTGGAGGGTTATCCAACAAATTTTATCGGAGTATGTCCAATAAATTACATCGGAGGGTTGTCCAACAAATTTTATCGAAGTATGTCCAATAAATTATATTGGAGATTAACCAATGAGTTTTTAAAAACAAAAATCTTTTGTTTTGAAAACAATTTTTTTTTTCATACATGGAAAATGCATCTATGAGGGAGTCGGCTAAGACTCGAGACATGGGGCATGACATGTAGACATTCGAGTAGGAATGTGAATACTTGTACTTGAATGTGCGTTTGTTTGCCATTGCATGTGCACTTAGGTGGGAGTAGCCCTTGTAGGAGAATTCATCTATTAGACATTGCTCACCCCGTCGTGGGAAAATATTTTCAGGTATTGGATGTAGATCTTAGTTGTGAAAAAGGGCCAGATTATGGCTTATTCATGTATTATGTAAAATTTTGGATATTTATCCAGTTTCTGTTAAATTTTGAGAAGAAAACTTAGTTTCTGTTTATGTAAGAAGAAAATAGTTGTAATTAAACTCATTCTGTATGATTAATACAATTTGACAAGGTTTTTTCCAAGTTTCATGTTGCATTTGTAATAAAAATGTTATTGTATAATGAATTTAGGGTGTTTAGAAAGAAAAAAAAAAGAGTTGGAGATGTAGGAAAAGGGGCAGAGAGGCTCTTTTGTCGTTGGCGAGTTTAGGTCGCGTGGTTTTCTCTGTCGCGGCCAGGGCTCCCCGGTTTTGTGTCGCGACATGGTTCTCCTATGTCGCGACATGGATCTATGTCGCGACATGGTTCCCGAGCTGCGGTGGTTCAGTGGGTCCTACTTGGGGGTCTCACAGTGTCGTGGCGGTGTTTTGTTTTAATCGTGATAATGTCACGTGAGTTCCACTGTCCACGTCGAGGCGGTCAAGTAAAGAAATTAAGGTTTACCTTGGGAACTTGGTTAAGGCCAAGAGATTTCGTGTCGCGACAGAGATTTGTAGCGTCGCGATAGGATTTCATGGCCAAGACCAATGGGCCTTGTGTCATGACACAACATTTTGTGTCATGATAGAGTTGGCCAGGCCAGGAGTTTTTTGTAGCAACAGAATGTTTTTATGTCGCGACAGAGTGTGGCCAAATGGAGAGGTTTTGTGTTGCGATAGAGAAATTATATGTCGCGACATAGTTGGCTAAATTTGGATGAGATTTTTCTCTCCTTGGCCCCGGGTATTTTTAGGTGACAAGTTAACAAGTCAAGGAAAAATTATGTTGTGATAGAGCAATTTTATGTTGCGATAGAGTTGGCCAGGGTAGGGAGAAATTCCATCACGACAAAGGATTTTTGGGTTGCAACATAGCTGGCCACTACTTAGGTGCTCTATAGCCTGACGGGCCGGACGCGCCAAAACGGGAGCGCCGTCGTGGTGGGATCTTTCGTCACGGCCGAGTTCTTGTGACGAAGTGCAGTGCGACAGACTTGGATAATGACAAAGGTTCCCATGACGCGGCCTGACATTCTAGGTCGAGACATGGAGGTCGTGTCCCGACATGGCACAGCCGGGTCGTGATAGAGTTGGCACGACGGGGCCTAGGCGTGCGACTATGCACCCCAAGCGCGCTGCGACAAGGCTGGGTGGGCGGCGACAAAAAGTGACCCCCCTGATGAAGTGGATCAATTCGGTGGGGAGAAGGGAAAAAAGGGGGAAAGAAAAAGAGATAAAAGAAAAGAAAGAAGAAGAAAAGAAGAGTGAGAAGCTCCACCTTCTCTCTAAGATTTACGGAGATCGGATCATCGATTTTTGTCGGAGTAAAAGACAAAGTTCATCTATGCGACAAGAGCTTCACGTAGGTACAAGAATCCAGGGTTTTAGCCAAACTCTAAGTGGTAGGGGTTTCTCTCTTACTTTGGTTATTCTTGGTCTAAGAGTCATTTAAATGACATAGGTTTTCTTTGGGCCGTGAGTGGCTGTACTGTTCAATCCCAAAATTTTGGGATTGAACATAATTTGGGTTTGTTTCGAACTGTCAGGACTAAATTTGAACTGATGTCTTGTTTTTATGTGTGTATAAAATGAATAACATGTTGGTTGTGTGAAAATCATGTTAATATATGCCTATATGATGTATTGACGTGAGTTACTTGGTAGATGTGAATTATATGTAGAAATATAATTATCCATGATTTATTAATGTTACATGTAGTACTCATCGCGCATGTAACATGAATTGACATGAAATGACATTCCGCATTTCATATGCACGGGGACATTGCGTGAAACGGGTGTGAGTGTAGGACATGGTTTTTGAATAAATTATATTGGAGGGTTTTCCAACAAATTTTATCAGAGTATCTCCAATAAATTACATCGGAGGGTTGTCCAACAAATTTTATCAAAGTATGTCCAATAAATTATATCAAGAATTAATAATGAGTTTAATAAAATATTTGTTTTGAAAACAATTTTTTTTTTTTCATACATGGAGAATGCATCTATGAGGGAGTCGGCTAAGACTCGAGACATGGGACATGACATGTAGACATTCGAGTAGGAATGTGCATACTTGTACTTGAATGTACATTTGTTTTCCATTGCATGTGCACTTAGGTGGGGAGTAGCCCTTGTAGGAGAATTCATCTACTGGACATTGCTCACCCTGTCGTGGGAAAATATTTTCAGGTATTGGAGGTAGATCTTAGTTGTGAAAAAGGGCAAGATTATGGCTTATTCATGTATTATGTAAAATTTTGGATATTTATCCAGTTTTTGTTAAATTTTGAGCAGAAAACTTAGTTTATGTTTATGTAAGAAGAAAATAGTTGTAATTAACCTCATTTTGTATGATTAATACAATTTGACAAGGTTTTTTCCAAGTTTCATGTTGCCTTTGTAATAAAAAGGTTATTTTATAACGAATTTAGGGTGTTTAGAAAGATAAAAAAAAAAAAAAAGAGTTGGAGATGTAGAAAAAGGGGCAGAAAGGCTATTGCCGTTAGCGAGGTTTAGTCGCAGCCAGAGGTTTTCTGTCGCGACGAAACTCTGGTTTTTTGTGTCGACATGGTTCTCTATGTCAGCGACATGGTTCTCTAAGCTGCAGGCGATTCTTTAGGTCATGACGAGGGTCTCCGCGGTGTCGTGGCAGTGTTTTTGGCACTGTCGTGATAATGTCACGACAGAGGTTCCCTTGTCACGACCGAGACGGTCAAGGCAAGAGGTCTGGGTTGCAACAGGAGCTTGGTCAAGGCCAAGAGATTTCGTGTCGCGACAGAGATTTGTAGCGTCGCGACAGGATTTCATGGCTAAGACCAAAGGGCCTTGTGTCATGACACAGCATTTTGTGTCATGACAGAGTTGGCCAGGCCAGGAGTTTTTTGTCGCAACAAAATGTTTTTATGTCGCGATAGAGTGTGGCCAAATGGAGAGGTTTTGTGTTGCGACAGAGAAATTATATGTCGCGACATAGTTGGCTAGGCTGGATAGATTTTCTATCGTGACTGGGTATTTTTAGGTCTCGACAAAGTTAGCCAAAGTAAGGAAAAATTATGTTGTGACAGAGCAATTTTATGTTGCGATAGAGTTGGCCAGGGTAGGGAGAAATTTCGGTAGCGTCGAGGATTTTGGGTTCTGACACATAGATAATACGACTTAGGTGCTCCTATCATCCCGCGATAAGTCGGGGCGCACAAGGCGGGCATGTACCTATGATTGGATCTGTGTCTGACGAGTTGCGTGATAGGGAATGATGCTGACGGACTTGGATAATGACAGAGGTTCCCATGTCGCGACCTGACATTCTAGGTCGTGACTGAGTTTGGGTCGAGACATGGAGGTCGTGTCGACCTTAACTCTAACTGAAGTTGTAAACCAGAGTCCCAGCATAGCGGGCACAGGCGTGCGATGACCACGACATGCCCGAGATTAAGTGTCACAAGAGGGCTTATGCTTTAAGAAAAAGTGAAACAAAACAAATTTGTCACAAAAAGATCAATATTGTTGCAAAAAATATTTTACAACAAAAATTATTTTGTTTTACCAACGTCGCTTTATCCTCGTTGCGAAAAGTTTTTTGTGACAAATAAAATGTTTCATCTCTAATGGTTTTATGACGTGATCTAGAGTCGGTGACCACCGTCGACCATGAAATCTACGTGTCTCACGTCATGAGGCACGTACACGTGTAAAAATGACCACTTGAGCCTACGCATCGTACTCATAAAATGTATATTTTATACAAAAATGATTTTATTTACAATTGTGTTTAATTACAATTTATACAAAAATGGGTCTCTTGCCCATAATTTTACAAAAACCAGAAAATACAAGATGAGGATCATCTCAGCGGGGCTGCCGCCTCTAAACCGGATGCGTCCCATCCCCACTGCGTCTTCAATACCAGAAAAATATATTCAGACGGGTGGCAAAGCCAGTGGTGGAATTTCCCCTACCCAGGTTGCTCCCCACCTAAGTGCGATGCAATGGCACACAAACACATAACACATGCTAATATATCACTCATGCATATATTAACATAATTAGTTCCATAAATCATCTTATTCATTTTTATAATAATACTTATAAACTTAGCTCACATGGGCTAATGCACAATCCGGCGGTCGTCTTGGGTGAGCCCAAATTTCACAATCAACATGTTATTCACCCATGGAAACAACACACATCACACCGATCACACAAACAGTCAGTGGACTGTCCAAACCACACCAAGGATTTATTCACTCGGTCCAAATCTTTGGGCAGAAATCCGCGACCGTCTCGGCTTTGAACAAATCCCCACCCGTTACAAGACCCTTAAGCAAAAGTAAAACAAATAGGAGAGAAAAACCCTACCTCTTCTGGGTTTGTCGAAACTCCCCGAAAACTGGAACCACGTGTAGTCCTTGCGTGGGGAGCAGCTTTGCTCCTTGCCTCGTGGGAAGCCAAAGGAGTCCGATCGCTAGGAATTTTTAGAGAAGGTGAGGCCTCTCTCTCTAAAACTCCTTCCCTCACTCTCCCTTTCTCGGTTGGTCTCCCTCTCTTTCCCTCTCCCAGCTGGGTTTGGGTGAGGTTGGTCAAGAGACAGTCATCGATACCCATATTAATTCCTATTGTGGTTGAGAGGGTTACATATCCTCTTATCCACAACTTGGATTCCCACTCTCAATGGCATGATGCCATGTGTCACATGTGAGCCCGCCAGGCTCAATGTTTGACTCTCCCATAGCTTGACCGTGGGCCTCTTAGGCCACTCACAAATGTGCGAAGTGTCCGCGCTCCTCGTGCGCAAGGCATTGAAATTCATTGTCTCGAAATTCGCGAAATTCGAGCGTGGTAGCTAGATTTTGCGAGGCGATTCCAACGGTGATCAGTTTAGTCATCCGAGATCTAGAAAATTTCAGTTTCAGCAGAATTACCATTTTACCCTTCTTCAGGAAATCTGGATTTTCCGGGGTCTCACAGTTTCTAGAGGCATAATTATTTTTTTTTTTTTTTTTGTCTATGATAACATTTTTCAACAAAAAGATTTATTACTAAATATTCACAACTTTGTTGCAAAAAAATGCTCAATGATGAATTAAATTGTTGCTAAAGTAGAGACATAAAACAATAAAAGTTATGTTTTATTGTCAAATAATTGTTGAAATAAAACTTATTTTAATGCTAAATGTAAGATTATATTTAAATAAATATTAATAAATATCTTTAAATGTATGAATCTTTTAATTAAATATCCATGTGTACTATAATAATTTCATCCTTATTTCTTAAAATAGTTAATTAATATATTCTAATTTTAATATTTAATTTTGAATTAGAAAAACTAATTTTTTATAACATTAGAAATCTTAGTTAAGTAATTAAGTTTTATGATACAGCAGTTTATTTGTATAAGTGTATTAACATCAAAATGAATAATTAAGTATCGATAACATTTGTTCCAAAAAAAAGTATGTGATAACATAATTTTTCATACACCAAATTATCATTATTATTTTATAAAATACAAAGAACACATTTTGTTTCATATATACAAAAAGATAATAACATTACTAGAATATTGTCTAAAAAATTGAATTGAAATTAATTAAAAAGTATCATACAAGCCAAAAGTAGATATGTCACAAAATAAAGCCAAGTGTTTATGAAGAAAAATTACAACTCTCATACATAAATGTGACTAGGAATCTAGGATTGTTGGAGTCTCTTGACTTTGATCTAAGCACATTCTCTACTTCTATATCTTAGGGAATTAGTACATGTAGATCTCAATGATGAGGGTAGTCAATGGCCATGACTAATACCAGATAAATTAAAATCTCTAAACAGAACACATGTAGTATCCTCAATATCCTTTAAGATTAACCATCTTTTAACATCGAATGCCTTTACAACTTCGACATTCTCCTACAAATACAAAGAAAAGTTAAATAACATAAAAAAGGAGATAAAAACTATAGCAATTAAAAATAAATAAAAGTTATAAGCTATGATACATAAAATCTTTTAGAATGTTCTTTCATTATTATGCCTGAATTTATATTTGATCAACAATAATTTATCACAAGAGATATTATATGTTAAATGATTGCTTAAAGTTTACCATAGCATGTTTTATGAATGTGGAAAAATTTAACAATTTCTATCTATTTTTATAAATTTATCATTAACTTTTTCTTTCATAGAATCACAAAAATATTTTGAATAATTAGTTAATTTAAAAAATCATAAATCTTAATATAGAAAAATTAATTGTTTTACAAATGTTATATTTAAATTATAAGTGAAAAATAAATTAAGTCTTTATTAAATAAATAAATAAAATAAATAAAGAGCAAGATTTTGTAGAAAACTTACATAAAGTCTCATTAACTTGGTTTATTCAACAATGTTAGAAGTCAATAATTAACACAAACTTCTATGCATCTTGGTACTTGTACACATGCATTATGCCTGATGTAGTATGAATAAAAAATAAAATAGAATATTGCAAATAATGAACTATCTTTAATAAATTTGCATCCCATAATTATTAAAATTCATAAGTAAATCTCTCTAAATTATTCATCCGAAAAGTTCATAAGTAACCTAATAAAGGTTCAATTTTAGTAACATAAAACCTTAGGAACTGTATGTGCAATTTGCAGCTAAACAAAAACCCAAACATAAGTTTTGTAGAAAACTTTCAAAGTGTCTTTAACTTGATTTACTCAATAAACCGAAGGTGTACATTAACTTGCATTGCCATACATCTGGTGCCGGGTAACAACACAGAAATAAAATGCTAATAAAATGTTAAGTAATAGGCTACCTATAATAAATTTGCATCATAGTGGATTAAGTTCATAAGTAACTAAATAAAAGATTTTTTTTAAGTAAATAAAATAACCAAATTTCTATTTGGCTTCTAAGTAATCTAAAGTAAATCATTTGTTTTAAAGTATATATATATATATATATATATATATATATATATATATATATATATATATATATATATATATATACTCTCTCTATATATATTAAAAATTTAGGACTAAACAAAATAAATAAAAGAATATTCAATATTGTAGTTACTTATCGGTTCTTTAGTATAGAATATTAATGGTAGGTATTATAGTTTTTATGTTCTTAGCACGATTCAATTATATGTAGTTATATTGAACCTACTAATATTTATAATTAATGATGTGTTGATGTTTTATATAAGACTAAGTAAATGATAATATATATACACACATGACTATCAACATGCCATCACCATGTTAATTTAATCTATTTTTTAAATTTAATTATATATCTCTAGATTCATTTAAACAAATAAAGTATTATGACTAATAAACTAATTCAATGCAAAACACAATATGTACTTAATGAATCAAATTATAAGTATGTGGCTAAAAGGGACTAAACTTTTATTATATCAATTAGAATAATAAGTTGCCAACATATTCAATAAAGATATGAAACAAATTGGCTGTAGAAACAAGGAGGGAAATTGAGTTAAAAATCTAGTAGTGTAATATTTTAAAATGAAGATTGTCTTGTTGATAACTTAGTCAACACTTGCGGAGATATTTGTGGATGTGGGTGACATGTGCCACTCATAAATCAGGGGTTGGGAGTCTTTTTGTCACGGAGGCTCTACTCAATTACAAACCTGTTCCAACAATTTACAATGACCACCTGAGTCCGCATCTTGGATAAAATAATGGCCAGCTTGGGCCTGCATTCAATACTAAAAAACATCAACTATATCTGATAGTTCGAGAGTTAATAAATTACTCTTTACCAAACATATATTAAAGCGTACAATTTTAATACATGTTATACAAAATGACAATGCCAAAGCCACAACCCGACTTTTCTTACAAGAAGCACGGCTCACAGTGGCGTGCGCCGCGCTATCTTGCGTGCAGTAGTGGTCCTGGTAGGGTGTGAAGCCCGGTCTTGATAATTTCTGTAGGGTTATCTGCACTAAGTGCACATGTCGTGTCAAACAATCACATTAAACATTGCATGGGCCTATAAATGTCTACTGACCAATTCCATGTCAGAGTCCTCATCAACTCTCACATGCCTAATGAGATGCGAAGTAAAATATCCAGGTTCAAAACAAAGCACGTTCTCGAAACTCACTACTGTTTGAGTAAATACATGGACTACCTCGGCGGAGTGCGGATATTTCTCCCAAAACGGTCATGGTCCTCATCGAAGTGATCTGATGGACTCTAAAGGCAGATTCTTGAAAAATCTTCATTGAAATTCACTGCAAATATTGTGATTTTCTTTCAATTTCATGTCATGCCTCCTCTAATATTCTAGGTGCTTTGGTGCATATGGATCACCTTCGTCATCGTCCAATAAACTCATTGCTCAATATGTAAATGTATATACTAACATAATTAATCGAATAAATCCATGTTGTATAGTTACAATCCAATAACACCAAAATTAGCTCATATGGGCTAATTAACAAAACACAATCATTCATTTGAATCCTCAACATATAAAATCACACCAAAAATCCGTCACTGTCATTGACGGTGAAACCCTCCGGGTTGACCTTTGTTCGACCTGGCTACAATGAGTTTTCTTAACAAGGTTCAATGTTTAGGGCCAAAAGCATTTCAATCCATGCAGAAGCATTAAAAAACCATTCTACAGTGATTGTAGAATAACATGAAGTAGGGAAAGATCTCTACCTCTTGGAGTTGTGAACTCATGGTGTGTTCACTGTATGGCCCCTGCGTGATTCATTTGTAACATAAGTGAAAAGCATTGATCAGATAGTGAAAATCTGAAGAAGGGCTGGCTATATATACCAAAATCCGACCCATTTACTGTGGATTTCTCTGTTTGCAAAAAATGGAAGACAGCTATTCAGTTTGTCTATTCTCATTAACACTACCATTAAATTCCACTTGTGTCATTTTGTCTTGATTTTTGACACTTGACACAATCTCAACCATTCATTCCCATCATTTCTCTAATCATGCAACATGTGTCACATGAGTACATGTAATAGGTGACTTTTGTCACATCACATGTCTCTCAAACCCGTTTCACTACACTCGACACCCGGTGTCTCGAAAAACATGAAATTCCATTTGTCTCGAATTTGTGGCTCGACATAGTAGCTAGATTTGTGAGGCGATTCCAACGGTGAAATCCTTTTTGTCATCGATATCTAGAAAAATTTAGGTTTTGGCCGGTGTGTTACCTTTCTCAAAAAGTTGAATTTTGGTTTCAGTAATTGGTGCAATATTTGTATGTAAAATTGATATTAAAGATAAAGAAAGCTTTGAATCAAGAAATGACAATTTATAAGAAGATTTTCAAAGTTGTATAATTTCAATGCAAGAAAGCTTATCACAATATGAAACCTTTAATAGAAAATGATTTAAAGATTCTAATATTGCCTTTCCTATACAAATTCTAATTTTTCATAGAAACACATTATAAATCTCATTAAAATAAGTTTACTTTTCTAGTAAATTAATTTTAATATTAAATAAGGAAGAAACAAATACAAGGACATATATAATAACATTATTATCTAATAAATGGTATCATCAGCTTTGAACTAGATTCAGACTTATACTTAATTTTATGTTCATATACTAAAAAATAAGTCTCAACCTTTTTCTTATCTTATGTTTTTAATAGAGATATTATTGTAATATTATATAGTTGTATAGGAAATATTAATAGCAAAAGTATCATTTTTTGTGTTTTTATTCATTATAGCAAATCTATGAAATATAAACTTTTGCCAAAAAAATAAAGCTTTCATAATGGCTAGTAAAAAATTTGCTTCTCCTTTCTTATTGTTGTGTTTGAAATTGTTTATCATCTCGAAGGTTCCACAACAAGATAGTTACTTCAGAGATCGAGCTTGATGGAGACTTAATGAAATAGAAGTAAAGTCACTGGCAGGACCAAGAAGTAGTTCGGTCTAAGGTCGTCCCACAATGCAAGGACGTGTCAAACAAGATATGTTCGGACTAGAAGCAGAGCAACCACATGAGGTTACAGTTGGGAAACAGGCTAGCTTGACCTTAATAGGCCAAGCTCGTTAGGGTCCTGGGCAAAAACGGGTTGGACCAATTCGACCCACTTTTATTTGGGCCTACTTTTGGTTAGCCCAATCCAGTCCTATGCAAGCCTCAAGCCAAAACGGGTCAAAATGGGTTGAACATTAAAAAATTAAAAGTAATAATAATAACAATTTTACAAATTTTATATTTTGTAAAATAAAGTTTATTTGAAATACTTATAATTTATTATTATGTTCTTAAAAAGATTATATAAAATAAATTATTTTATTATATTTACATTTATTTTTTATGTAAAATCCGAGAAAATTCTAATTTTCTGAAAAATGGTAAAATGGTAATTTCGGTCAAAATCCGGAATTTTTCTAGATCTTGGATGATGAAATGAACTTCACCGTTGTAATTGTCTCGCAAAATCTAGTTGCCACGTCAAATTTCGTCGAATTCCGAGTCAGTCGAAATTTCACGTCTTTCGAGGCACAAAGTGTCTGGTGTTGTATGACAACCTATGAGAGGCATGTGATGTGACAAGTGTCACTTACCACATGTACCCATATGACACATGTTGCAGATTAGTGAGAGGATAGGAGATAAATGACTTAGATTAAGCCATGTGTAAAAAGGCCCTTTAAGTCAAACTAAGGACAAAAAGGGAATTAAGTGAAAAGAATAAAAGGCAGAACTAAATGTACCAGTTTCTTTGAAGCGTGCGGTGGAGGAGGAAAACTGGTTTGAGAGAGAAGAAGTTCGAAACACCTGCAGATTTCCCGAACTTTCGGATGTCGGTTCTCATCGTTTAAGAAGCCAAGGATGATCTACCTTCTGAGAAACGCGTAGACACCGATTTTGTGGAGTTTTGACAACTCCAAGAGGGTAGGATCTTCTCTTATGATTTATTCTTTGGCTAGAGTCATTTTAATGGATGAGGATTTGTTAAGACTTGGATGACCCATTTTCAATCGAAAATATTTTGGACAGTGAAGAAAATCCTTAGATGTGAGGTCGTGAACGATTGTTGAAGGACCTGGGTTTGTGTTCGCGTGATTTATGTGCGATTTGTGTGTTGCTTGGGTGATTCAAAATGAATTGCTTGAATTGGTTATTAGCCCATGTGAGCTAATTTTGGTGTTATTGCCATGAATTGAATAACATGATGTTGTGAGTTGACTTTTGTTTGTATATGCATGTTTAAAATATATTAACATGAATTGTTGAAATGACATAATGCATTTCATATGCACCGGGGCACCTTAGAATGGTAGGTGTGAGTGCATGACAAATAAAATCAGAGGGTTGTCCAAACAATGAATTCTTTTGTAAAATTATTAAAAATAATAATTTTATCGAAAAGTTATCCGAAGAATTGTGTTGGAAAGATTGTCCAATAATTCACGTCGAAGGAGCCCATGAATTGTTTCGGAGAGTTACCCAATAAATTCACCTCGGAGGATTGTCCAATGTATTTATATCGGAGGGTTGTCCTCAATTAAAACAAATGTTTTTGTTTTGAAAAGAAATTATTTTCATACATGACTTCGGCATGTGTGAGGGAGTCGGTGATGACTTGAGACATGAGATTGGGCATGTAGACATTCAAGTAGAATCATGCATTTGCTTGAATGTGTTTGATTGCCATTACATGTGCACTTAGGTGGGGAGTAACCTATGTAGGAGATTATCCTCTTGGACATTCTTTCATTACCGTCGTGGGATCCCGCTTTTCCAGTCTGAGGTGTTAAGGCGATGCTCATTAGAGGTCGCTTTTGAGAAAAAAACCGACATGTGGCTTTGATTACATTTTTGTAAAACATGTATGAATTATTACAATTGAAACATGTTGTATTAAAAGTGATGTATTAACTCTTGAGCTATGGTAATATAGTTTGATGTATTTTGTGAGTATGGATGTATGAGTCAATGTAACAATTTTACTCATGTATGAGTCTCATGATATGAGACATAGGTTTTCCGCAGGTTGACGGTGGTCAACGGGACCCCCGGGAATTGGGGCGTCACATTTTATTTTATTTTAAATTAATTTTCATACTAGTATTATTTTATTTTATTAATAACTATGATTTTTCTATAAACAACTATTTTATATTTTTTATAATAGAAAAAGTATTATTTTTAATAATTAGAAAATATTATTTAGTCAATAAAAAATTTAAAATAAAAGTCGGTTAAACCCGACCCAAGCCACAATAAACAACGGGGCTGTCAGTCTAGATCAGGCCTAGTTCTGTCGGACCTGCATTTTCTCAACCCGACCCTCAAAAAATACAAGCCAAAGTGCCTTGGATCCCACCTCTATGTGAGTCTACTAGCTTGGAGGTTAAGGAACTTGAGGAGCAAGTAACCGATAGGTTTTGGATCTATTTAGCAAGTGGATAAAGATCAAAATCACAGAAGATCCAAACGTCTAAGCTTTCAAACCATAATTAAAAAATCTTTAGGATTCTATTTTGATGAGGATACTTGATCATCAAGTTTCCTATTTCCGCTGAGACAACTTAGAGGAAAGTACATAAAACAAAAGGTAGGGTTTTGAGTCATATTAGGATAATGATTCAACCTTATCTAAACTTCCAAGACCAAATCTACAAGGTTATAAATTGGTAGGTTTGGAAGATGCTTGATACAGATTTATGGAGCAAAGCTTGACGAAGAACAAGCGAAGTCCAAACATGCTGAAGAAATGTAGAGTGCAGATACTCGGTTGAAGTATTGCACGTTAAAAGCCTTTCACTTTTGGTGAAAAATGGTGTTGTAGAAAGGGTAATGAAGGGAGTTCATCTTAAATTTCACTAAGAGTTATTAGGTTTCAAGAAAGGCCTTGGGTAGAGAAAGAGTCTTAAACATTGAATCAGATAAGTAGAAATCTTTACATCTAAGTACAACCTCATGGACTTAGGCAAGTTACCGAATCATGTAAAAGATTATGAGTGCTTTTATTTTATTGCAAAATATATCATATCTACTATGCACATACTCAGATCCATAGGGAGAGTTTAGACACAATGCACTAAAGTTCGAACGAGATTACAGTCCCAACATCAAGGGCTATGACTTGGAACACACATTTACATCTATCACTTATCAATTTCAAAAATTTTCTTTTCATTTAATATTAAAAATCTATGTTTCATTCATTCTTATTTTTCTTTCAAATCTATACAAATTTAAACATACTCAAACATATCATTCTTCATGTGAATTCAGTACTTTCAAATGTGTAGCTAGAACATAAAAAATTGAGTTAATGAAATAATTTAAATCATAGGCAAGTTTGAAGTAATGATGGTTTAATTACCATCTCCTAAACAATTAGGTTTGTATGAAGTCCATAATAAATGCAAAACTAATACGGACTCATTATAATTAAGATCAAAAACTCAAAGGCATGCTTGTAATTTAGCCCATTCAAAATTTGGTCTCTGCTTCTACTCAACCCCTGTTTTGGATCGACTCTAATTTGTAGCTAATTAATTATCTTTTGTTTATTTTTTTTTCTCTCTCAATTGTTTAAATTCAAATTAGGCATGAAGGATTAAACATAAATGCACCGGAGAAATTTTTTTATTCTTTTATTGTCTTTACATGATGTCCATTTCTCACTATCAAAACATAACCAAAATAAATAAATAAATAAATAATTTATACAAAAATAGCACAAAATAATAATAATAATAAAAAAAATCCCCTTTGCACTTGAAGCCACTGACATGGGATCTCCTTGTCTAATTCAACGAGAGGGACAAAACCATTCAAGCTTCTTACCATTCCAAAGTAATGACATATTCATTGTCTCCATACAACTCATGACGTTTCTGTTCCAATTCTTAGGAAGGCCTGCTTTTTCCAAAGTATATTTAGGAAAGTCAATCATAAACTTTCTCAAGATCTATCTTTATCATCTTTTATAAGTTGTTTGAGTATTAGTAATTGATAGTTGAGTAGGGGGTAACAACTCCCTATGGAAAAAACTACATGTCTTAACTTTTTCTTTTATTCAAATATAAAAATTTACTTATTTATTTATTTATTTTTTTCTTCTTTAAGTAATTTTGGGAGGATTTTTATAAATTATAAACTATATGAAATAATCTGAATATTTTATGTTTATAAATTTATTTCCTATTGTATTCATAAAAAATAATATAAAATTATAAAAGTTTATAACCATAAATAATTATTGTTTGTAAAACTATTATAAAATGTGGAATCAAGAGAAATATTTTTCCTTTTTGTATACGAAAGAAAAGAGAAAGAGGAAGATGGAGATAGAGATATAGATATAGAAAGAGGAAGAAAACTTCGAAAAGCATAAGTATAGATGGCTTTTATTGGCTTACAAAAGATGGTTTCATTCATTCATGAATGTGGTTAATGAGACGCATGAATGTGAATGTGGTCATTCACCATTCGCATAAATGTTTCATTTACAACATTTTTTTATTTTCATGAAATAATATTATTTATGGTTAAATTTTATATAATTTCATATTATTTTTATTTATGAAATAATAATATAAATTTATTCATAAATTATAAATAATATGAAATATTATAAACTTTGTATGATTATAAATTTATAAAATTTATTTATAATTATATGAAATTACATGAAAATTTTATAATATTTTTTTATTTATGGTTCCAAATTCATCCTACATGAAAACCCAAAACTATAAAAACAAGTCCAATCTCTAACGACAAATAGCTGGATCAGAAACTAATACAAAGAAACAACCGTCCTAAGGTTGTTGTCCTAAGCACTACCCTTATGAGGAGACGATAGACCGAGCGAAAATTGACACTTCTTGATAGCGTCTTCAATCGATAAGTAGAAGGATTCCTTGCCCACGATATCCACAAATTTGGCACGAGTCATCTTCTCCAACACACTCACTCTTGGGTTAACTATTCCAATCTAAAAATAATAATAATAATAATTAAAAGACATAAAATATTATTGAATTAGTGAATCTAACGGCTGTCGTGTTTTTTTTTTTTTTAAAAGTAACTCATTTAGAATAAAAATACTTCTTTATATTTTATGTCTTTGCATTATTCCTTAAAAAAAAGAGGTTATTTTTACAAAAAAACAAAATAAGTATTTTTATCAAAATCTGACCAAAAATTAATGAACGCTAGGTCTCAAAATTTGGGTTTTCAAAAAAGGACAACAAAATAATGGGACACATCCATAAGATATTTGGAAAAATGCAAGCAAGAAAAGACAGAAAATATGCATACGGGGCAGGGCATTACATTGATTCCTTTTGTTAGCAACTGTCTTCGGATTTCAACCAAGGCGTTGATGCCTGTCGTGTCAATGGTGGTAACGCCTACATAGTAATAATATTAATAACAATAATAATAATAGTCGGGGTTATGCAAATTATTAATAATAATAATACTTAATCGTAGAAAAGATATGAGCTCCAATTTTTTATTCTTACCTCCCAAATCTAGTAAAACATGCTCAACATCGCCTTGTTTGGTAATGGATTTGCTTTGTTCATCCCTAACCCACCTCATAATCCTGGATGAAATAAGATTAAATCAATTTAATTATCATGAGGAGCATTAATTAGTTAGCAAATGTTACCTTTCTTTAATGTAGATGCCATTTGCAAAGTAAATAGGGGAACCCAGCTGAACAACTACTATGCCCGGGACTCCGGTTGCATTAGGATACTGCTCCACGTCGCGGTAGATTGAAGAGTTCGGAATGTTGCCCAACTTGCAAGTTGCAGGCCTAGCCAAATAGAGAAGTCCTCTCACCAAAGCAAGGAAAAACTGAAACCAAAAATAAAAAGGTTGGGGATTTTTGCAATATAATTTAGGAAAATATTTATTAGACTACCGATTATATACCAAGAATTAGAAGTAACGGTTCATAAGAGCATGTCAGGAAAAATATTAGCTTTAAGTAATATTTTAACTAACTGTAAATACTATCTTAAATAATTCTTTTAAATACATTTTGTTAAGATAGTACCTCTACTCACATATTTTGAACAATATATTTCCTTAACCAATTAGTTAAGGTAAAACATATTAAGGAAAAATATTGGCTTTCAAATAGAGACACTATCTTAAATAATTGGTTAAGATAGTACTTATATATTAAAGCCTCACATATATATTAAACCATGTATTTCCTTAACCAATTAGTTAAGGTAGAAACATGTGAGGGAAAAATATTTCCTTTCAAGTAGAGGTGGTAGTACCTTAAATAATCGCTTAAAGTAGTACTTCTACATGAAAGAAGTCTCACATATTCTGAAGGAAGGAAATTAAATAGAAAAAAGTGGATGCTTACCGAGGTAAAGAGGCCGGTATCCATGCTAAATAAGGTAACACCGAAAAAGGCAACGATACAAATGAAGAAATCAAACTTGTCGATCTTGTAGAGATGATAGAACTCCCCGAACTTGAGGAGTCCAATCATGGCGGCGGCGATAACGGCGGAGAGAGCAACAAGAGGGGTGTAACTAAAGATAGGAGCCAAGAAAAGGATAACGAGCATCATACAGAATCCCATCACTACATCGGACATCAGAGTCTTACACCCAGCATTGAAGTTCACGGCTGTTTTTGAAAAAATGCCAGAAGTCAAATAGCAAGAAGTGAAAGACCCAATAATGTTCATTAGACCGAAGGCTATGATCTCTTTATTTCCATCTGTTTCTTCATTTCTCTTTAAGGCAAAGCTCCTTCCTATCGCTATCGCTTCCTGCATCCAACATATGTATGAAATATTTGATTAGAAGACAAAAATACCTTTTATCATTTTAGGCAAGCATTTGCGTGTGTTTTATAAAGAAAGGGTGTTCTTTTCATTAAAATTAATAAAAAAACAAAACAGATAACAGTAATTCTCTCTTACAGAAGTAGCCAAGGCGCCTGTGATCATCGCCGCTTTTATGGGTGCTGATATATACTTGGAGTCAAAAGTCAAGTCCTGGATGGTAATGGGATTGAATCCTCTCTTCAATGGACCAACCTGCCATATTATTTAAAAAAAAAATATATTTGGTTAAAAAATAAGGATAACCTTTTAAAAATCCAAAAAAAGACACCTTTTGACAAAAATCATTCTTGGGATTTAATTATCATATGGGGCATGGAACAAAAGGAGGAATTTATCTTTATACTTTTGAAGGTAATTTTGTCAAAAATATGGTATTTTCAAAATTACTTTTACTAGAGGTTAGTTTTATAGATAATTTTTCAATTTATCAAATTCTACACCAATTTCTCTAAAAATCATAATGTTATTATAAATTTTTTTATGAAATAAGTTTATAAGTTATAACAATATAGTAATTTTATTTTAAGCGAAGAGACCCAATCCATCACTCACAGTGTCGATTCCATGTTTCTCCGCGTCAAAGAAATAGGTTATGAGGCAGCCGGTCACCACCACCACCATTGGAGCGCTTGTTGATATAAAACGTAGCTTTGGCTTCTTCCGACCCTGAAAAATCCCATGTGGAAAATTAATATTTTTTCTTTTTTTATTTCTAGTGTGTGCTTTACTGTTTGGTTCTTATTTTTCAAAACTATTTTGTATTCTCAAAACAAAGAGAACATGTTGGTTCTAAGTTTGTTTTTTTGGTTCTGAAGGACACAAAAACATTAAAACATTTGTCAAAGCACAAGAAAATGGTGTTCCTACGTTCTCAAAGACCGTTTTCAAGAATAATTTTCAAAAATAGGAACCAAATAGGCTCTTAGCTTCTTTTTTTTACGGTTAAATACTTTAGTTATAATGTAGCAAATTGTCTTCACTCGAACTCCAACCCAGGATCCTTTCCCTTCCTATGCCTTGTTTTTTCGAATCAGGGAGCATTCTATCATATGTTTATGAAAAATAATAATTATTTTTTTAAATTTTTTTGAAAAAGTGTGGCTTGAAAATTAATCCTAAGTATAGTGTATTTTTCTCCATATAAGCTTGACACGTAGGATAAAACTTAAAAAAATAGGTTTTGATAGTCAAAAAAGTTGAGATAAAAACTATTATGGGGAGACACTTTCGCTTTTTCGAAATGGGGCAAGAGTTACTACATTAGCCATAGGGACTTATGTTTTAAACTTCCCTAGTGAACTTCTTTTAAATTTGGATGATTGTTATTATGTACCTGCTTTGACTAAGAACATTATTTTTGTTTTTTATTTGAACAAGAAAGGCTTTCATTTAACTTTTAGTAACAATGGTTGTTCTATTATGTTAAATGATGTTTGTTATGCTAGTGAAACATTATACAATAAAATTCACATATTAGATATGTCAAATCCAATTTTAACTGTCTATGAAAATAAAAGGCACAAGAAAAATAATATGAAATTATCTTACTTTTGGCATAAGCGTCTTGGTCGTATAAGTGAGAGGCTCATGACTAAGTTACATAAAGAAGGTAACTTGGGATCATTTGATTATGAATTATATGACACATGTGAATCTTGTTTATTAAGGCATTAGACGGTTGCTCCTTTAAAGGTGTGTGAACATGACAATGGACCATCGAACTCCACATTCCGACGGCCAGCATATGTCCAACGTCCACACATGCCAAAGTGTGGTTTCATTTACATTACTTATTTAAGGATCATTCATGGTATGAGTACTTGTATTTTATGCGATACAAATATGAAGTCTTTGAAAAGTTTAAGGAATTAAAAAATGAAGTGGAAAAACAACTTGGGAGAAGTATTAAAACACCGAGATAAGATTGAGGTGGTGAACATTTAAGCTAAGAATTTTTGGATTATCTTGAGGATAATGGGATTTTATCCCAATGGACTCCACTTTATACGCCATAACACAATGGTGTGGTTGAGAGGAGAAACCGAACCTTGTTAGACATAGTGAGGGCTATGATAGGCAAGCGGATCTACCCAAATCCTTTTGGGGTTATGCACTAGAAATTGTTGTTTACATCTTAAACAAAGTCTCATCCAAGTTAGTTGAAGTTACTTCATATGAGATATAGACTAACAAGATGCCCTATCTTTCTCATATGAAAGTATGAGGTAGTCCTGCTTCTGTAAAGCGTTCTATGTCAGACAAGTTGGAACCTAAATTTGATAGGTGTCTGTTTGTAGGATATCCCAAGGAAACAAATGAATTTCAATTCTACAATTATTTGGAACATAAGGTGTTTGTTTCAAAATATGTTGTGTTCATGGAGAAAAAGTTTCTTCTAGAAGACAGTGGGAGCAAAGTCAAACTTGGAGAAGTTCAAAATGTTCAAACAGATGTGGATCACATATTTGGACTTGAGGCTGTTATTAATAATGATGAAGAAACAATTGATCCTTTTGAAGCATGAACGCTTTGTAGGACAAGTAGAACACGTACTGTTCCAGATAGATATGGATTTCTCATAAGTGAGGAGATCCTTAAAACATAGTGTCTTTTGAGGAAACATTTTCATTTTTTCGAATTTTTAGAAAAGACACTTTCAATATAAATTCAAAAACTTTAAAATTATGAAGATGTTTATTCAAAAGACACATTCGGTATAACATTTCAACATTTTATTTTAAATTCAAAATTTTCAAAATTATGAAGACGACAAAAGAGATTTAGTATAAATTCAAAATTTTCAAAATTATGAATATGTATCTTCAAGAGACACTTTCAACTAATATTAAAAAATTTTAAAATTAAAGAAAATTTAAAATTAGAGAAAGTGTCTTTTTAATGTAGAAAACGTATATTGGAAAGACACTTTTAAATCCATATGGTAAAAATTACTTCTCTAAACCTTTTCTATTTGAGGAATATTATTTATTTTTTACACTAAATGTTTAAAATCTACCACGTGAGCTAGATATGATGGTCATGTGCTTTAGCTTTATTTTAGACAAAATAATGGAGATTAAGAGAGAAAGGTTACCAAATGTCTGGAGATCAAGAGGAATGAAAGATAGATTCCGCCCAGAAGCGCACACGGCCAATTCCACTGCAGAAAGTGGTGGAAAAGGATGGCCACTATTATTATTCATCAACATCCAATATAAAGTTCAATTAATGTACAAGGTTCCTTTCGGGAACCGAAATTACTAAACAAAGAAAATAGAGATAGAGATGAAAGAAAATTAAGTGAAAAATAAAAAATAAATTAAATCTTAATAAATTACTTCTATACATTTATTATTTGTTTTCTTTTGTTATATAAGAATTAAGAAATTTAAAAATATAAAATATAGAGAGAAAAAAGAACAATTAGAGAAAAATAAAAAAAATAAGTTTAAATTTAATAAATTAAATATGTATTTATACAAACTCATTTTATTTATTTATTTATATTATATAAGGATGAAGAAATTGAAAAATATGTAAAATTATATTTTATATATTTGATAGTAAAACCAAAACATGAGAAAAGAATTTTTAATATTTGGAATTAAGCCAATAACAGTTGGAATCATCAGGTTCAAATGGGAATAAAGAAACACAAACCTCGTCTCTATTCCTGAAGACGGCTTGTATAACGTGGAAAACATCAGTTTTCTTAGTAAAATGCTTCAAACCGAGAAAGCCCTTGAGCTGTTGGAGACAGATGATGGTTGCAGTTCCGGCTATGAAGCCGATGCTGGTGGCATGCGATAAGAAGTTGACCAAAAGTCCCAGTCTGCAGACACCTAAGAATAATTGCATCACCCCAGTCAGGAATCCGGCCGTGATTACCAGGTTTAGATATAGTTTCGGATCTGTTTCCGGGAAAACATTTTTTTCTTTTATGGCAGCCGCTATCATCAGTGACGTCGCAGCCATGTTTCCGATTGCCAGACACTTGGACGACCCGAACAATGCGTACACGAATGGTGGAATAAAACTGCAGTCTGAAAATACAACAACAACAAGAACAAAATGTTGGGTTATTTGATCCAAGTAATCAAAACAAATAAAATCAAAACCATACGTATAAAATGAATAAAAAATCTTACAGAGGCCAATGATGGGAGGAATCTCAGCGAGCTTAGCGTAACTGATTCCCTGAGGAATGGTGAGACTGGCTATGGTGATTCCCGCCACAAAATCATACCTAAAGAGTTTGAGATTATATTGGGGTAACCATTCCAACATGGGAATAAAATACTGGAAGGTTTTCCAGATCCGGCGCTTCGGCGGCTCGTTCTTCAAGCCGTAGAAAGGATCATCGGGGAACAACGTCTCCTTGATGTCGGATTTCAGGACGGTCCCAAAGCTCCGCGGCTCAGTAAAATTCACAGTGGCTTCAGATTCATTGAAGCTTTGCATAGCGGTCGCCATTCTCGAATTAATGGGTGTGGAGGATATTAGATATTAATTAATAATTTGCTGCAGGATTCATTAGATTGGTGATTATATAGACGACAATGAAAGAAATAAAATAAGATGCTATCTTAATGGATAAAGTCAAATAGCAATTAGCAAGTACTTACTTAAAAGCATTAAAGAATCAGTCCTTGAACGGCTGCCTGCAATTACGGTCACTCTTCCTACTGTCTAACTGCATGCAGACCTTGAAACAATCCGAATTTTTGCCACGTCAGATCAACCCGGATGATGTGAATAATTTTTGAAAGAAATAGTTTGTTAAATAACCTTAAGATTTGGTTCTAACATTCTCCGTGTTTTTCTTAAAAAATAACTTTTTTTTGGACAAAAATATCCATTCTCATCTTATATATTTACATATGTTCTTGATAACAAAATGTTATTTTTAAACCAGAGGGGCATTTTTGTCAAAATAATGATAAAAGTTTATGAAGGATGAGATTTTCCAAATTTGGAAGGTCTTTTACTCGGACCATCCTCTTTGAAATATTTGATTAAAATACCTCAAATAACTTAAATTTTGTAAACTAAAGGCAAAAATTCTCTTTGCCACTTCATATATTTACATGTATCTTTGAACAGAAATATTTATTTAAAAAAAATAATGAGGGCATTATCAGGTAAAAAATTGATAATTGGTTATATTTTCAAATTTTAGTTTTCAAAGAGGTATTTTAATCAAATCAACCATAATTTTTTTTTGAAATAAAAATTAAAATAAATACTTAAAATTAAAAAAAAAAAACGATTATTTAGTTTTATTTTGTATTGATAATTTATTTCCATGTGTCACACAACCTTTTCATTATGGATAAATTGGAAGTAGGGTTTCTTTTTTCTTGGAAAGAAAAAACAAAAAAAGATTATGTAAAAGACATCTACAAATTAATTTACATGTTAATATTTTCTTATTTTAAAGAATTTAGTATTTTATTCATTTACATAGTAATGTGATGGTATTTAAAAATACTTTATCTTCGGTTAGTTGCGAATATTTTGAGTTAGTTCCGGGTATTCAAAACCTAATAGAAGTTATTCTGCTTTATTATCAGATTCTTTTTCTATTTTTAGTTGTAATTGATTTTAAAATATTCTTCTTCTTTTAACTTATCATCTCTTACATGAAATATGGTTAATAGTATTTTTTTTGGGGTAATTGATAGGAATAATTGATAGTTTGACCATCTTTTTAATTAGCCCATTCTACATATTAACTATGAACAATTTTATGTGAGTCCCGTATCTTATTGGTCTATCATCCAAAGTGATTGGGTTCATGAGCTAAAAATGTCATGTGTCACTATCAAAGTTGCTCCCAAAATTTTTGTTTAAAAAAAAAATCATTTTGATCCTTATCTCATCCTCTCTGTGTTATTGTCTAATTCGTACTCAAAAATTTTTTATTTTAAATTCAAGTCTCTCCTCTTTCTCCACCTCCACCTTCAACCCACGGTGACCGCTCATCTCCGTCCACCTTTCTGGTACAGTTTTATAGTGTGAAGGGGGTCTGCCGGCTGCATAGGTTGAAGATTATAAAAAAAATTTAGCAATTCAAGCAAATTCATGAAACTAATTCTGAATGTACCTGGAAGAGGAACATGCGTGTTGCTCTGCTTTGGAACAGGAACGAGCGTGAGCTGCTGGGCTCTCATGGTTTTAGCCCGAATCAACTCACCCTATATAGGGAAGTATCCATAAATGGTGAAAATGGCAAAGCTTACTGGTCACACATCCCGAGTCCTTTTCATGGCTTAGGTACTAATATATAAAACCTTGGTTTATGAAATTCCACTTCCATCTTCTTGTGAGTCATTTTTAAGTGCGCAATCTGCAAATTGGTTTTGATTTTACATGGTTGTCTTTTACCAGAGTACAAATGGCTGCTGTTGCAGCAGACGAGACAGTAAGATTTTGGAATGTGTTTGGGACCATAAAGGGGTTCAACACACATGTTCCTCTTCATGACGAGACAGCAGACGACTGGTAATCTTGTTGTCTCTGTTTTGTCAAGTATTGGAGACTAGGGCACATTGAGATATACATTGTTTTAAGAGAGGTGAGGTGTTGAAGACGCGCTACTACCAAGGATCGGAGCTTGGGGCATCCATCAATTGTTAAATCTTTGAGAGATATAAGGCGATGAAGAACTGTAAAGCCCATATATAGGGTGCTACAGTGATCTGACTTTCCAAACCCCACCTTCACCTAGTGGTTACTCGACGCCTCACTAAATGGGCAGATAATGTAAACCAGAAAAGGTAATCCGACGATTAGCTGCCATCTACGATCAAATCAACCAAAATATGGTATGGGCAAGGGTTAAAATACAGAAGCACTGCTACCTCTCTTTCTATGGCATGAGATCTTCCCGATTTATAGAAAGTGGTTGTTGAATCTCTCTTGTATCTCAGGAAGGAATTTCCTATTTTTAGGGATAAATATGTTTTCATTCTGGGCATCAGATTTCCTTTATCAAGGACTCACCCTTCATTATCGTGATACATACTATTCCTCCAAGAAGTATGAGATTTGGAAACTAGGAAATTTACGGATAAATATTCTTTGCCTATTTCCCACCTTTATCTATTTATCAATAACGAACTTGCCATATATGGAAGGATGGCCGGCTGGAGAACTTAAAACTTTAACGCTGTTCGAACCTGCCTTTGAGGAGACACCTGACTTTGATAGGACGCTGACCCCTGGCCTGCTGTGGGCGAGGTCGCTTCTCGCCACATCGCCGGCAGGCCTCGGCCAACGGGTCCCGGGTCCATTGGAGTAGGGGTCTAAAGACCATGGTACTCACAATGCCCCCTTTCCTCGCTGGAAATTTGTGCTTTTTTAGTTAGGGAAAATACTATGCTTTAAACCTAGGTGCGTAAAGTCGAAGGACAACTAACTGTCATTGGACTACTGAAGGTGAAGCATGCGAGGACAAGAAGCTCGTGGGAAAAGCACGCTTTCCCAAGGTGTTTGATGGCACATTTAATGCACCTGTTGATGTTACGCCCTACATGTGGGTTCATGTTCACCATTTACTACTACTCAAAACTCTTTGTTATTGCAAATTAAGCTTTCATAGTTTATAAACCTTACTCTAGGCAGTGTCACCGTAGCCCCTCAAAACTTTTAATCTTTCGTGAGTTTTTTCAACTTCAGTCAGAGTTGCCTACTTTGGTTGCTTCCGTGAAGGTTTTTTGTCACAGGCTACGTGAGGTTTCTGTGGATCTTAGGGTTTTAGGCCTTTGTTATTAGTGGGTGGTCAAAACCCGGGGAGTGGGACTACTTTTGTCTTTCAGTACTCTACTGCTTTCTTTGTTTAAGATCCTAACTTTTTTTTTTTTTTTTTTTTTTTGTTTGCCTATAGAATGGCGAGAGGTCAGGATGAGACTTCCACTGGTCAGGTTGGGCGTAGGAGGGGAACCCCCCGGGAATCGCCCACAGCAAGCAACCCGGTTGTTGCTATGTCTGTAAAGGAGTTAAGATCCTTTTGTGAAGTCCCCTCGCTGACAAGAAGGTCCGGCTCGCTGTATGGTTGTCTCAACTGTAGGAGGGGTAGATAATGCCGTCTACTTCACTTGGGAGCATTTGTCACGACTCTCTTCCCCATCTCATCGCAGGAAGAATTCCCCACTTCACCGAACACCCTCACGTGCCCATTCATCCCAACTTTCTAGACTATGGGCTGCGCTGTGCCGAACTCCCTTTACTAGTCGATAACCTAACGGGTCGAGGTCAGCTTTATTTACACTAGTCGGATCGGGGTCACACGGCGCCGGCCCAGCCCCCGGGACCAATTTGTAAACCGAGCCCCCGACCCCTAAACCGAGGTGAAAGGGGTTGTTTTGGTGAAAGGTCCATGGTTTGAGACTCAAGCCTCTAGTTCCCATTCGACCGAATCCATTTTTGCTCACGCTTTCCGTGGTCAGTTTCATCTCGAGCTTGTGGCTTCGTTTCATCTAGATTTTCTATACTTTAACACCTCCCTTTTCTTTGGACTTTGAAGGTAAGCGCAAGCAAGGCCGGCTAGTTAGCTAGGTCAAGAAGGCTAGTTTGGAGCATATTAGACAGCTGCTCGAGATTAAGAAAGGTGGAGCATAATCACGAGCTCCTCTTATTAGTGAAGAACTTGCGGGAGCTAGGTGCTAGCCCGTTTTGTTACATAGTTCTCATCATTCCCCACCTACTGTCGGCAGAGTTTGTTAAGGGATAACACTTTGTGCCTCGCCGACCTTTTCTGGGTTAATCTCAAAATTTTCAAGTGGGTTCTACTCGCCAGGCTCGCGAAGGAGCTCTCGTGAAATTTGTTTAGCTCGACCACCACTTTCGCCACAAGATCCACAACCTAAATTTCCTGTGTGCGAAGAAGAAAAAGAAGAAGAAAGCAAAGAAGCGGCGACAGCACTAAGGCCGGCCGACGCGGGGAATTAAAGTGGCTTGTGGATCGGGACTCGATCCAACTCCGCTGGCAGTCGGGTTTCGAGGGAGAGGGAGGACGATATATCTAAATTCCTTGTCATTGGTTCTCTACACTGATGCATGTTTTAGCCACGAGCTCTTAAGGAGATCACCCCACTTCTAGCACTGTGTGGCAAGATCTCCAAACTGGCCTGTCCTGATGAAAAGCCCGTAACTCGACCGTAATCATTTCAGGGATTCTCCGCACGTGCCTTGCATAATTCGCTAAATTTTCGAGGGTGTCGCCAGAGGCTTTCAAGGAGGTTCGTGCATCACTGGAGGATGGGGTTCCCGATGGGGGGCCTCCCAATGCTAATAGAGTCGTGGCGGAGGCCTTATTGGAGATAGTCGCTAAGATTTCGTTCTTGGCTAGGATTGCAAATGTCGGCCCCCGTAGGCTAAAGGGTCTTAGCAGGCTGGTGCTCAACTCACCCGTTATCCCGATGAAGTGGGAGCAGCCTTCGATGGGTGCGCCTGTCCCGGGTCCCGATACCACTCAGTCGATCATCGACCGTTGGAGCCCCTTCAACAAGAGGGATGCTTCTATCGCTAACATGCGCGACCTCTACCCTACCAGCCATCACATATCGGTGGTGGCACTTTCAGAAAAGCACTCCGTCTCCTTCCTCAACTATTTGGACAATAAGTCTTACCACGTCGAGACTTAATGCACACGCTGCAACCATGATTTCAACGACGATGAAGCTGCATGCTTGTGAATTTCATTTTGTCTAACGTGAATTCTGCGGTCGCCATCAAAATTTTTTTTCTAATGCCTCTTTCGCTTCCTCGCAGTTGTTATCGCTATCCAAAATATGGCACGCCAAGATAGGGAACTTTATCTCCGGTCGATGACATCGGGCGCCTATGACGCTCATGCTTCGGGAGCATGCCAAGGCTAAGCATAAAGTACCAGGAGCTAAGGCCAAGGAAGGCACCACAAGAGCCATGGGCGTGGAGAATAAGAGGGATGAGGCTAAGGAGGAAGCTCAGATTGCCTGGCTTGCTGCCGTCGCAACGGTGACGTGCAGCGCACGGGCGCAGGATGACTCGGCACCCTCGCAAAGCCATGCGAGGAAGCCACAAGTGCAAGGTCGAGGCCGAAACCACTAGCCGAGGTCGAACTAGGACGTCCCCTTTATAGCCGGAGCCAGGCGAAAAAGAGTCCTCCCTTTAGTCCCAAGCCGGTAAAGACAAAGAGGCCATGGAGGAGGACTACCAGAAGGCCTTGGGGTGATATTCGCCTACGGCTACGGATGTTGTATGTTCAAACATGACATATGTGGAAGCCAACCAAAGGTTCTAGACTGCATGCCCGACTCCTCAAAACCGCTACCTCTGGAGTTCTTTGCAAACCCTAGGTTCCCCCCAATCCCAATAGTTACTAAGGCACAAATGAGTGGATTTGATATACTCTACAAAGATCTGAGAGAATGCCTCCGACAGGATCGAGCCGATTTTACTCTCCTTACTTCTCTTTCCCCCACCCATTTTTTTAAAATTTCTGTAAGGGGCCCCTTTTAGCCACCAAGACATACATATTTTTGTAGTCACTGACGCTTATTGGCATATGTTAATGAAATATGATTTTTGGTATACTCATGCAATGAATCCCTACTATTTCTCATCCTTCTTTCGCCACATCACAGATAGTTAAGTCTTTTGGTGAGCTAGGATGGGTAGGATTGCGCTCGCCAACGTGCAAGACACTATTCTACTTTAGCCAATAGGCTTAAAAGCTACTGTTGTGCTTAAACATGCGTCACGTCGTGAGCCACGCGCCGTCCTTTCAAAGTGCTAGAAGGCTTGTGAGCCAGCGCGTCGGTCTTTTTGAAAGTGCCGCAGTTTGCAGCCATAAGTTTGGTATTTCAAAAGTGCTAACAGTCTGAGCCACATCCTGGCCAGCGCCAACAGCTTGAGACAACATCTAGGTTTTCGGAAAAGGTCAACAAAACCGGAGCCACATCCGGGCTTTTGAAAGGTCGCCTAGCTCCCGAGCCACATTCGGGGCTGAAGTTCCAACAGCTCGAGCCACACCGGGCTTTCGCATGGGGTAGTTGCAAAGATTGAAAGAAAACACTTCAAAGGGAAACTTTATTAAATAAGAGAACTTTATCGATAATATCTAAGACGCAAGAAGATTCCACATCCTAGGTATCGAGTCTTCAGATAGTTTATTTAGTGAGTACGAGCCGACTGCCCCTAGTTTTACTATCATGTACGATCTCTCCCAATCGGGTCGAACTTAACAAATACCGCCGGCCACCGTAGGTTTTCAAATACCCTTCTTAAACTAGGTTCCATTCTAACGCACGTGTCCTTACACGTCTAAGCATAGACCGCTATCCGCTGCACGTAGGCTATACGATAAATGGCCGCTTCTGAGCTCGTCGCTTTCCATATCTAAAGTCTTCGTGATGGTTTAACATTAGTTCCTTTTCTAGTGGATTTCAGTCCAAAGTGAGGGCATCCCAATTTTTATAGGAATGATGAACTCCATCCCACAGGTGAGGGCGAATGGTGACACTCTAGTAGGCTTCTGACTAGTTGTCCTATAAGCCTAAAGAACTCTTGGTAGCTCGTCCACCCATTTTCCCTTAACTGAATGTAGACGCTTTTTCAAAGCCGTCAAGAGGGTTTTGTTAGATGCTTCCGCCAGCCATCGCCCGTGGATACCGCGGTCAGCACAAATTTCTAATCTTCACCCTTAGTAGAAATTCTCAGATACGCCGGTTGCCAAACCGTGGTCCATTGTTGGCCATAATCGATCAGGTATTCCAAACCGGTTGATGATATTCTTCCACACAAATTGGACGACATCCTTATCCTCGATAGAGGCAAAGGCTTCAACTTCAGCTTCAATCCATTTACTAAAATAGCTTCAGAGCTAACCAACAACTTTTATGAGTTGGGGGCCAGTAAATTTATTCAACTATATCAATTCCCATCGAGCAGCGACCAAGGGCTCGCACGATGGCTAGGTCTTAAGTCAACATCCTTACACGGTTTATCGCTAGCGCGGCCGCGACTTCGACGCAGCGTCAAGATCGACTTCATAGTCACAATACCCTCGTACGGGCCCCATGAAAGCAAAAGTTCTATCGCCTCGGACGGTTTCCGCGATACCCCCTTCATGTAGTTCGCTAGTATATATCACCCTTCCCGATCGTGAGAAACTTAAGGTAAGGCCCGCTCAGAGACCACTTCAGATAATTGCTGCTCACTGGGCGAAAATCTCACCGCCTGCACTCCAGACCCCCGCGGGCTTCAACTCGTTATCCGCACCTCGAGCCCGATAATGCATAACAGAGCCGCCCAAGAAGGCATGCTTCATCTATTCCACTTAATTCCGATCACCTAATGGGACGACGCCTGGGCGTTAGCAAGAGATTGAGTAGGAATACAATTCTTTATTTGCGGATGCAGCCACTGTTGCCAATGCGTCTGCGCTTTCATTCGAGTCCTTAGGGATATGTTCAAGCCTCCAAGTCGCAAAACTCCCTAGTCGCCGTCAATTCTAATCTACGGCAGCCTAGCCATTAACTAGTCTCACGCTTCGTATCTCGCTATCAGTCCTACTACTAGTTGAGAGTCACTGCGTATGAGTTTTTATGATGATACGGATTATGCGAGATCTACCCTGGCTAGGATTTCTTCATACTCGCCCCATTATCGGACGTTGCAGTCTAGTCGCATACTGCTTCTACCATTTTCATAGTCACTTTGCTGCCCTCCTGCATGGTGAGAAGTACTGTCCACATTAAGAATCCACCAACCACTGTTATCCTGGTCCACATTCAGCTGGGGTAGTTCTACTAAAAAATATGCCAATACCTTCCCCTTCAACACCAAGCGAGGTTTATACTAGATACTGAACTCGCTTAGTTCAATCACCCACCGGGCCATCCTTCCTGATAGGTCGCTGCGGTATGCTGTATCACAAAGGGAGATCGTTTACACGACGACAGGCGTGCCTCGAAAGTGTGGGCGCGAAGCTTCAATGGCATACGAGGGCCATGTCGCTTGATCGAGACGTACCGAAGCTTCTCGCGCTAAGGATTTTCTCTTATGAAGAATATTGGTCTCTGTTTTCAGTTTTTGTCTTCTTTGAACAAAGTTACACTTACTAAGACTTCTCGACATCAGCATGAGATAAAGTGTATCACCCGCCTCGGGCTACTGTAATCAGGTTCACTAAGATATTGTTTGATTGCCATGAAAGCTTTGTCGTATTCCTCATTCTAACCAACCCTTTTGGCTCCCTTTAGAGTGATAAAAAATGGCTTTAGCCGATCTGTAAAATGGGATATGAATCGCCCGAGGGCTTCTAGCCGGCTAGTCAATTGTTATACTTCTTTCCTGGAGGTAAGAGTCTAGGAGTCCATTATAGCTTTGAGTTGCACGGGGTTGGCCTCTATTCCTCTTTGGGTCACCATAAAGAGAAACTTGCTCGAACTAACTACGAATGCACATTTCAAAGGGTCAGTTTACGTCATACCTTCTCGCAATAAATTTCAAAGGCCTCATAGATGTTAGATATGATCACGCTTCTTTGATTTTACAAGCATATCGCCGAGCATAGTTTCATGGTGTCGTCTAACAACTACGAAATATCTCAATTACTAATTCGATAGTTGCCCCAAAGATTCTTCAATCCAAAAGGCATCACATCAGAATAAAGATAACCAATGTGGTGTACGAATGTGTTCTCTCGCTGGGCTGTCGGGTGTAATGGAATATGATGATATCCAGAGAAGGCGTTTAGAAACGATAGTATCCCCATGCCCTGCCAGAAGTCAACAATTGATCTATACGCCAAGTAAGGAAGCTATTTTTCGCACGCTCACAGGTCGCGTGATCTATACATACCGCTTTACTTAATACTCCTTCTTCGGAATCCACCACTACATCGGGCTAACCATTTACTTTATTTCTCTGATGAAACCCGGCCTAGTGTTGTCTACCTCCGTCGATGATCCGATGCAGATCCCGTGAAAACGCCTTTACTTTCGGCCTCCCACCGGCTCGGGCCGTGGAGATGATGTTTAGTTTGCGGAGAGGCCTCTATCAATTAATTCCGACCATATTCTAGTGGCTCCAGGCGAACACATCTATATTACTCAATAGATGAATCGTGAATCGCTTCTCTTTTTCATCATTGCAAAAGAATCGCATAAGTGAACTTCCTAGCCCCGCCCAACATTATTTCTCTTTTTTTCTTTTGTGGGGTCTACAAATGATCTTTCTCCCCTCCACCTTGATTCGGGGCTATGAATCGTGATTTCTATGCTGGCTCGATCCTCAAGGAGGATTTCTTTAAGGCTCTTTCTCCCCTTCTTCGCTCCTACATAGATAATCGATAACACTCGCTTGCGGGCTAGCCGATCGCCTTAAAAGGTCACCACCATCGTTAGTCAAATAACTGACCATTTTGTGGTAGGTAAAAGGAACAACTTTCATCGAGTGCAGCCAGGCCCGCCCCATTATGGCATTGTAAGGACCTAAGTCTCCAACGATCGAGAACATAACTTGTTGAGTGACTAGGCTGACCCTTACGAGGAGCGTGACATCTCCTAGTGTTGCGGTAGTTGCACCATTAAAACTGGAGAGAATTCACTGAATTCAAAATAATTCTAAGGAAAGCCTCATCTCGGTTGAAAGCTGGGGTTGCAACAAATCGCTACGCTACAGATCCAACAATGCCCCAGGCACATCAAACCGCTAATATGTAGGGTGTGAGTACCAATGCATTATAGCGGGTGTAACACCTAAATTATACCCCGATAGTTTTATAACATGTTTTGGGTATAATAAAAGTACATGTATATTTTTCAGAATAAATAATCCTAAAATAAAATAAGCAAAATATCCGTAATTTATACAAAAGTTATGGGTAAATTAGTACTTATCAATTCACGACCCAAGGGTCAAAGTGGCACTTATTAACATTATAAAGCAAGTGGAAATATGAATAAATTGATTTGCAAATAGAGGGAAGTTAAAGGACCCAATAGCAAAACTCAAGAAGCAATATTAAATCAGATAAGGCCAAATACGGCCTTATTAATGAAAGGCAAAAATATTCATTTGGCCCTAAATGATGTGGCAAAATTCATGGGAAGAGAGGGAGAAGAGAAGAGAAGAGAAAGAGAAGAAGAAGAAGAAAAGAAGAAGAGAAGTGTAAGAAAAGCAAAGGTATGGAAATTGTATGGATTTGTATAGATTAGTATGGAAATCCCACTCTGTCTAAGTAGTGAAAGAAAAATCCTACTAGAAATATTGTTGATTGGTATGAGATGGGTGTTATGGTTTATTTTGAGTTTTGGATTGAGTTATTTAGGCGTAGGGTCTCCGATGAAATGGCCAAAACCCGCCATTTTGCTCTCGGCCTCGACACTTCACACACCCAGCGTAGAGTCCACGCCTAGGTGTAGGAGTCCACGTTTAAAGGAGCCCAACTAAAGTGAAAGGTTTTTCGTCAGCGACCCGAGACAGTGGTTTTGAATATTCCGTTCGCCTAGAGTAGCATGTCGCCCGCCAGCGGTAACCTCTCCGCCTAGGCATAGCGAAATAAGCTATGTTTTTGTTATGCTCTTCCGATAAGTCTAACAATCGTCCATTGGATTAATGAGAATCCTAATAAGTGAATGAAAGGGTTCTTACAAGTATAGAAATTATATGAAAAATGTTCTTCGCCTCAGCGATCCAGTCGTTGGGTAAACATTGTTTCTTACCCTCATTTGTTAATGTGTTTAAAATGAAATGTTATCTTTTGGTTAAGGGATGGAAAGATAAATGTGTAATGAAGGCATATAGAAAAATGTATAAATGTCTAAATAATATAAGAATAAAGATGCATGCGGAAATGATAAGAAAATATCACATATGATTATCTGATAACAATAGTTATTCGGGGATATGTGATATATATTGTAAATGAAATAAAAGAAACAGATTGTCTACTTAGAACTTAGTAGAGGAATAAATGGACATGCCTATTAGGGAAACAAGTTTGTAGCATACCGACTGGGCCCCAAGCTAGTAATTACAACTCGTGGACGTTCTCAAAACCCTAGAATTTTTATAATAAAAATTATTATATATTCCGGGTATAATTGAGCCAACTTGGGTATTTTTATGGGAATTGTTAGATGAATATTGATTAAATGATTATTGAATTTAACAAATCATGAAAAAAGAGAAAAATATGGAAATAAACTGTGGACCTAAGGGTCACTAGAATAAGTTTATATGTCTAAGGAAATTAAGAGAAATAAACGAAAGGTGGAAAATAATAGGAGACTTAAATGAGGAATAATAGAGAAATGCAGGGACCTAAATATCAAAAGAAATAAAGAAAAAGAAGAAAAAATCGAAGGGCATGTGGCATGTAGGAAGGGAGGAGACTTATCATTTTTAAAATACGATTAAGAGTGATCCACTGAAAAGGAAAAGGAAAGAGGAGAGGTAAGGCAAACCATAGTGGGAGGAGAGTTAGAGAGAGCTACACTACTCTGCAGATTCCGACGATCGGACCATAGGTCTCGACGAAACAGAGGAAAGTCCTTCCTCGTTGACAAAGTGCAAGTAGAGACCGGAATCGGGGTGTTTCGACAAACTCAGGAGTAGGTCTTCTCTACTTTGGTTATTTTCTACCCTAAGGGTTGTGTGGTGGTTATCTTGCCTTAGGGGAATGTTTGGTTGTATTTTAAACCATGGGAAGCTGCCACATTGTGGTAGTGCGCATTAGTCGGACCTTAGAACTGATTTTGTAAGAAATAAAGGGAATTTGGATGTGATTCCTTCTGGTAAATTGTAGCCATATCAATGGACAGTGTTAGACTTTTGAATTTTACCGGTCGAACGCATCGTAGACCAAGTAGTAGTCCTTTACGGTCATCTGGCAGAGGTCAACATGGAATTCGACGGTGAGGTCAACATGTAGAGGTCAGCATGTAGAGGTCAGCGGAGTCAGCTGTAGGGGAATTCGTGAGTTAGCTTGTAGAGTTGCTTCACAGAGGTCAGCTCGGCGGAGGTCGACTCGACGGTCGAGAGCTCAGCCCGGTCGACTTGGGCTCGGTCGGTTCAGGTCGGCTCGAGTACAGGTGTGGCCTACGTATGACCTCGAGCAGAATCATGTAAGCTCGCCGTCCAGTCTTGTTTTGGGTGTTCTTAGACTCTATGGAAATCCCATTGAGTCAAGAATCCTTCATATGCCTGAGGAGGATGGCGAGGTGTCGGGCCGGAGTTTCTGAGGTCAGGTCGGCTCTCGGTCGGTTCAGGTCATTTCGGTTGGGTGTGATACGTTTGACCTCGACTTAGGAAGGTCATAACTCCTTCGTCCGAACTCCGATTTGATGTGTGAGCTCTATGGAAATACCATTGAGTCAGAATCATTCATATGCCTGAGGAGGATAGAGTAGCAGGTCAGGACCGAAGCCATCGAGGTCGTCGCCGTCGCTCAGTCGCCCTCGGTCGGGTGACTACGATGACCTCTAACTTCGAAGGTCATAACTCTTCGGGTCCGAACTCCGTTTCGTGTGTTCTCGACTCCCATGGAAAGCCCATCGAGTCAAGAATTCATTCATATTCCCGGTGAGATAGTGTAGATCTTAGACCGAAGTTTACCAGGTCAGGCCAATCCAGTTAGTTCAGTCACTCGGTCGGGTGTGACTACTTATGACCTCCAACTTCTAAGGTCATACCTCCTTCGTCTAACTCCGTTTCTCGGTGTTCTCGACTCTATGGAAAGCCCATTGAGTCAAGAATCCATCTATATATATCTTGTTGAAATTGAACTCATATTAACCTAAAATCAATCCTAACCAAAACCACTAGCACGCACAAAAAATATTGTTCTTTAATGGTTTTGGAATAGGGGCTGACGAGGAGAAAAAACCCAAACTGAGATTGAGACTCCGAGGACTTGAACCAAAGTGCAAAGCTTTTGGGTTTGTTCTACCGACTTCTATTTCTCGTTTCAAGTTTTTGCATGTTTGTTCTATTTTTCCTATTCTCGTTTCAATATTTGAAAGACTTGTTCTAAATGCATAAGAAAAACATATTTAATTGTTTTAAATGATTTGAAGGAATTGATTGTAAAATGTTTGCATATGAAAATTGCATGACTATTGAAAGTGAACTATTTATACAAATGTACATATTGTAGTGTACTTTGCTATAAAAGATTTGAATGCCCTTATTAGAATGTTAATCGTTTAGTTCGTATTAAGGATATATTGGTATACCAATAGGGGTCAAATAGTAGTACTGCGAACGATTGTATTGATGTGTCACCCCGATCAGCAGCTCAGAGGGACTGTATTGGTAGTGTTCACTAATTGATTTTAATATCTACAATAGCCCCACGGACCAGACTGCGGTTATAAAAACTGCTTTTATGCTTCGGGCCACAGCCTGACCGTGCCGATGACTCATATCCCGCCAGAGCACAACAAGACATAGGTTAAATTCGTTAAGGGCATAACCGAATTGATTGACATAATCGAATTGATTTGCGTAATCGAAATGAATTTGTGAGCACTGAATTGATTTGAGATTGTGAAATATTGAATATGAAAGTGTATTTTTGGGATGATCAATGAACTATAATTGAATGTATATATAACAAATATATGTATTGTATTTACATTGATCATCCATAAAAATTTGAAAGTTTTGAATTGTTAAATTGCATGATTTGATTTAAACTAAAACTGAGGAATGGATTTGTATAGAACCACTAAGCATGAAAATGTTTAGCGTATTGTTTTACCAATGCATAGGTACCGAGTGATAGATAGTGATTGAAAGCGGACCCAAGATCGAGGAGCGTTGAGTCATAAAGAAGGAAATTTTGGAGTATGCTCCGACATGTGTATTCATTCCATGTTTTCTTTTGGATATTGATATTTTTGTAAAAACAATTGAACTCTGAACATCTTATTTTTGTAAATCATTTTTGAAAAGAGCTTGAATGTCTTCATTGTAAATGTATTTTGTTAAATGTAAATGTTTATGGGCTTGCCCGATTTTGTCGCCGCAGATATGATTTTGGTGATTGGAGTGATAACGGGGGCATCCGGGCAGTTGGATCAGCCCAAGCGGATCGGGCCGAGAAAGGGGTCCTACAACAGCGCCTTCGGGCCCTTATAGATGGTTATTATCTCGTACAATGATAACAACGCCTTCGGGCCCTTTTAGATGGTCATTGTCTCGTACAATGATAACAACACCTTCGGGTCCTTAAAGTTCATTGTCTCGTACAATGATTATAACACCTTTGGGTCCTTACAGTTCCTGTATCAACTTCTAAGGTATATGCAGGCATGAAACATAAGATAAATGACATGAATATGCAAATGACATGAATACGGTAAATGATATGATATGAGAAGCATAGCACTGCCATGTGATGATAAGTATACCGTGATAAGCAGAAGAAGCAAAAATGTAAATGAAAGAGGATATGAAATGAAACATGATAAGACGAATAAGTATGGTATATGTATAAGCATATGTAAATGATATGTATAAAATATGAATAAGCATTTGTATAGAGTAAGAATGACATGAAATGTGTATATACGATTATCCTAAAGTGATGACCTTTATTAGGGGTTGTCCAGTATTATTCATTTAATTTATAAGCTTAGCACCATCGAATGTGGGTACAAGAGAGCGGGGAACAAAGTCCAGACATTCCACATAAACCAGCAGGGGTCGACACACTGTTAGGTGCCCACTTGAACCTTTTGGTCTATTTTTGTATATGTTTGCTTTTTGTAAGCAATGTAAAGATTTGTATATGTTGAGCAATTTTGTTATGGAGTTTTGAATATATTTTGTAATCTGCTGCTACAAAATATATTTCAAGTTAAATGTTTAACAGTACATGAATGAATAAGTTAATGGTATGGTAAAAAGTAAAAGATACTTACAAGTTTAGTGGTATTAGAGTATCCCGTGTTGGGGGCGTCACAAGTTAGATGGTAAAAGAGGCGTGACAGTGGGACACAATAATCTTATTCGGGTTGACAAGAGGGAAGGATATGGGGCCATCTATGGGCCTAGTTTCTTCACGACTGCCTTGCGGATAGCATTTACCCTAACTTTGATTGTGGCAGCTCTTAAGATCTTCTTCTGTTGGCGCTCCGAATGATACTAGTTGTCAGAAGGGCCACTTAGTATATAATTTATGGTAGTGCAGGTTACGATGGAGTTGGCTTGGTACATAATTATATGCATTGCTAGGCCTTGAATCCTATGGTTTGCTTCTTTGATATACCTCATGAGGTGTTCAACTTTGACCAATTTTTCCACCAAGAACTTTAGGCTTCGGCACCTATCGGTCTCATGCACATGATCCCTATGATAATCGCATCACAAGGATTTGTTTCTTTGGGAAGGATCTGTTTGGATCAGTGCATGCCATTTAAACTCTAGAAAATCACAAATGATGGGTAATAACCTTTTATACAAGATGTTCAGGGGGTGAATTGTGGGGACTTTTTTTTTTTTTTTTTTTTTTTTGTGACTGGTCACGAGATCATTTTCAGTCACTGCTCTGCCCTTTTTTGGACTCGAACGGCTTCTTCCCAGACGGGTTATGTCCCTTGGCCGGTTGACTTGTAATCATGATAGTTTAGGTTGCTGCATGGACGTTGTCCTCTATAATTGAGTACTTATCGACTCGCCTATATAATTCCTCCATTGTCTCTGGTGGGTTTAAAGATAGCGACTGGAAGAATGGCTTGGATGGCCCTAACCGCCTAAAGTTACGGGACCACATCCGTGCATGGATTACACTGTGAGACGGCTTGCTAGATCTCCTGTGAAGTCTTGAATTGATTACGGTCCTGGCAAGAATGGCACGTAAGGAGCTAATGTTCATCTTTTTGTCTGAACAAGGTCTTTGCGTCTGAATGACCCCGGTCATTGAATGAGTTTATTGAGTTGCGAGGGGAGCTTATGAAACAAGGCTAACGCAAGCCACCGCAAGCTAGTCGGGAACACTTTACACAACAGAAGGTCATTGCAGATGTTTAGTATCATTGCCTGATTATAGTGGAGCATGTGATCGTAAGGGTCAGTAGAGTCGTTGAACATGGCAAAAGCGGGTATGACTAACCCGCGAGATGGCTCGTAATCAAGAATGCGTTGCCTTAGGGTCGAGAAGAGCATGTCGTCGAGTCCCCAAATTAGAGTTACTGGCGGCATGTAAAATGTCGGCCCTATACCAAAGGCGGGATGTACAAACGAAATTGATGGCATCGCCCCTAGCAGGCAATATCGAAGCGTTGCCAGGGGCTCGGTCTGGCTGGTTCTGCCCTATCCTTGCCCAACGGGACGCACCACTAACGGTATTGTTGAAGGCAGGGAGATGCAAGGTCCTCTTACGTGATTTGGCCCTTGTGTTCTTTGCTGGTGATAGGCCCAAAGGTGGAAAGCTACCTTAGGATAACTCGTCATCTGTTGGGGCATCGACCTCATTTGGGATAATGGGCTCCTTCCCTCTATTACGATGGACTGGATGCAAAGCTCGACCACTATCTTGCACATCTTTTCCACCAAGATCACGTATTTTTTCTCCTTGGGCCCGCAACCGGTCATTCTCACGCTGCAGGCATTCAACATGATCCTGTAACTCCTTCATCCGCCTTGCAAGTTCCTCTTGTTTCTTCTCCATGTCCTGGTGCCAATCGAGGAATTGATCTTCTAGCGATTGGATCATCGGGTTGTTTAACATCGTAACTACCTTGGATGAATTAGATGCGGGAGGGGGAATTGATAGAGCTACCGGTGACGAAGGGCTGCTAAATAGCCGTTGAAGCCATGCCCTTACAGCCTATAGATGAGACTTTCTATTCGTTTCTCACAGATGGCGCCAATTGTGGTTACCCTGATCGCCTGACCTCCGAGGCATCAACGACATAATGTAAACTTGCAAAAAGGGCGATTCGTCGACGGTGGGCTGACTGCCTCTCCAATGATCAAGTCAACCAAAATATGGAGAGGAAGAAGAAGAAAGTATGCACAGTTGGAATTGCTTACCTCTCCCTCGTGGAGGATCTTCCTGATTTATAGAAAGTGGTTGTCGAATCTCCCTCCTATCTCAGGAAGAAATCTCTTATTTTTAGGACAATATGTTTTCCTTATGGGGTGATTTTCCCTTATCGAGATAATTATTCCTTATCCAGATTATTCCTACGAAGTATGAGATTTGGAAGCCCAGGAACACTACAATAATTGACAGATTTACCTACGGAAAATTACGCAGGTAATATAAGAATCGTAGGTAATTAAATTTTGGAATACCAACAACTATATTTAGAGTCGGTTATTATTAGCGTAGTGAAATAAATTATAGATGGAAAATCCAATCAAATGGGTAAATTACCTACGAAAATTCCGTCGGTACATTGTGGAAAAGTGGTAGGTAAAGTTGAGGGAAATCTACAAAGTGGGGACGAAATATCAACAAAATTCCATAGGTAATATGTCGGTAATTTACCTACGGAAAGTCCGTTGGTATTTTGTTGGTGAGTTTGTAGGTAATCCATCGGTAATTAGAAACCACTTTTATAAGCATTAGTTGGTGATACGACCATTGTTGTTGCGAATATACTTTGTATGTATTTTGTTGGTGATTTTGTGGAAATTGTCCGTCGATGGTGTGACCACTTTTATAGGCATTTCGTCGGTATTCTGTCAATAATTGGCTACGAATTTTGTTGGTGATTTTGTAGGTAATTCGTCGTTAATTGATGACCACTTTTGTAGGTATTCCGTCTATAAATTGTCGGTAATTTAGCTACGAAAGTCCTTTGTCGGTATTTAGTTGATGATTTTGTAGGTATTCGTTAGTAATTGATAGTTATTATTCATCATTTCTATAGGTATTCCGTCAGTAAATTGTAGGTAAATATAAAACTATATTTATATTTTTACTACTATAATTTGGCTCTTAAAACCTAATTAAAACATATTTTATGATTCTCATAAAAGCAAATTTATATATAACAATCATGCTTAATAATATAACACAGACATATCCTAATAACAAAAAAAAAAAAAGAAAAAAAAAACAATATTCTGAGTAGGTCAAATGTATTAAAAAAAGTATCTAAATATTTTGAAAGTATTAAACAAAGTACCTAAATAGTTAAAAAATATTAAAGCTACATAAAAAATTACTTAAATAGTTCACTACTATGGAGATAAATTAGCATCATCAGAGGTGTGATCATCGCTAGATGTCTGATGCTCATTACCATGGTCATGCGAAGGTTGATTGTATGATACTATTACTTATCCACCTTTAGACATTTCATCCAAATGCCTTAACAATAGTTGTGTCGTCTCTTGCAAGTCTCTAATCATTAAATCTTGATCATTAGTGCATTATTTATGTTGTTGAATTACCTCGGCATTTGTTGAGAAACATCGAATCTTTGATGTGGAAGAAGAGGTAGAGCGAAATCATATTGTGTAGCTGTGAGCGAGCCTATGGGCAGGCCTTTGTTGTCCACCCACAACATCTAGAAACATATTATTTTCATCTATTGTTTCATTGTTTTGTGTTAGTTGCTCTCGCTTAGCCTTAATAGCATCCTGCAAATACATAAACATATTCAATTGTAGCTATCAACTAAATGAAAGATAAGACATAATATGTCAAGTGATAGAATAATTTACATTAAAATCTTTGGACTTTTCATTAATGAAAGTCTTGCCATCGCCATTTTTTGTATGTGTGTAAACAAACAACTCCGGAGCAGTGGGTGATCGACCTAGTTTTCTAGCCTACACATGTAGAGACAATTCAATTAAATTAAGAACTAAATAGAATTCCAAAATGAAAATAAGCATAACTAATTCACAAACCAAAAAGAAGGTAAAAATCTACTTAATTAAATAAATAATAATAAAAGATTAATAGTCGTTTCCCATACTCCTGTAATGGTGCCTTGATTACCTCTTAATGTGAGTTGATGGAGTGCGAAGCCCATCGTGATGGCAAATGGACTTCTATTTTTAGAGTTTGATCCACAAACTTTTGAACTTTTAGGGTATTCCATTTTGTTCCAATTCTCCCATGAGTCTTAGGACACAAAATGCGGCTTCTTTCCTTACTGTCTTTATACTCCAGGACATCATGTCACTGACCTTGACTTTTGCTTTGAACAACCATGCTAGCTTTATTAGTGAATTTAAGGCCACATCCCAAATACATTGTTTCTACAAGAATATATATATTAGTTGCACGTTAAGCACTTCCAAAAATAGCTTTGACATGAAGATAAATTTAAATTTTTTATTAAATTGCATTAAGTAAATTGGATTAATTTCATACTGTAAATTCCTCATAATAGAAATCCTTGGTTTCACTGAAACGAGACTTCTAATTGATCCGTTTCCTTGTCTATCTTTTCTCAAAAATCTTCCTAATCTTATGAGAAAGATGGTGAATAGTTTCCAAACTCGAACCATAATTGAACATAAACAAAGAAGGAATATATATATAAAAAAAAAAGAGATAGCAAGAAGGTGAAACCATTGTAATAGAAAAATGATCAAAACAAGGACTACATGAACAAATGCATTACATGTAATTTATAAAATAATTCTGAAGCTCATTTTTTATCCACTAGAGTGCAAGTAACCATTTTAAATACAAAATTCTTAATATAAATTTCAAATAGAATAAAATTTTTCCCTTTGTTCACATCTTGACATGCAAGAGTACATTCTTCTGGAATTTTCTTATTTCCCTTTATTATTATGTTGGGTAGTAAGTACTTGTAAAGGGCTGAAAAAATCATAACTTTTATGAAGCTTTCCTCATTATTTACATGAATTATGATTCACATTGAGAATAGTAGCAATTTAGAGATAAAGCAAAATATTGGATTTCAGACGAGTCGTTGATCTCTAAAATAGATTGATGAAATTTAGCCTTGTTAGAGAATAAAAGGGAAAAATCATAATGTAAGTTGCTAAGGGTGTTGCATAGGTAGACTAATGTCGATTTTGGATGTAAGTAGCAGACTCGATGTAGGCATAGAGATGTCTTTAGTGAAGGGTATGATGTGAATTTGAGTAGAAGGTGATGTTGATGAATCTGTACGTTGGGCACGTAGCTCTTTAGCATGAAACTGAATGTGAAGTGGAAGGAATGCTGGCATAGTAGCAGCTCGAGGTGTTGGTGGCAATCTTGTATTTGGAGCAACTGGAGGTGGAACTAGTGTTGATGTCTGCATATGTGTAGAACCAATTGGAGATAGTGAAGATGACTGTATAGTGCTTTGTTTAGTAATGTCCTGGGATTTCTTTGTAATAGAGTTTCTCATTTTGGTGCTTCGGTTTCTTGTCATTTCAAGTAAGCTGTTGAAAAAATAAAATATCCATAGAAAGGAGCAAATTAAGAAAAAAAATAGCATTATTACACATTCATGATAATTGCTATAAAAAATCACAATATGAAATGGACAAATATTACAACAATAATAATTAGATAAACACCTAATGCACATTTGCATGAACAACAAGCATATCTATAAATATCAAATATAGCCTTTAACCGTTAATAATATGAACCATAACACGATATGATGATAAATAAATTAATGGTAATCGCTATCAGTATCACTAGATTCAATATCTTCATATTCAATTTCATTTTCATTTGTCTCTTCTATTTCTGACTCAAGTAATGGTTCCTCTGACAATGCATTGTCATCTTCAGCTAAATCAACATGTTCTCCATCAACATCATTCAATAATAAACTAGATTCATCAATGCTTCTTTGTGCATCAATGGGTTGTTCAGCTACGAGCATTTGATTAATTAACTCATCTACTTGGAATGCGATATTAGTGATTCTTTGTTTGTCGACAACTCACGGGAACATCTACTTGAACCCTAACTTTAACTTTACATCATGACAATCGGACTTGTCTTTTCAGCTAGGACCAAATTTATAATATACTTGTGTAGCTTGCATACTTAGTATATGATTTATCCTTGCTCGACTTGCACTTATAGTTAACATTAACGAAAACTATTGTTTATGAACCTTCATCCCAAACGTGCCGATGAGATCAGAACCAATTGCACTTGAAAAGTATAGTCGAACAATTGGTAGCCTTGGGTATTAATTGCAAAATCTCACATTAACTTTGCCATAATAATCACTCTGTCTGTTGTAATTTATTGCCCTTTATCTGAGCTCGCTATTTGAAGTTGACCTCATAGAATCATGTGATTACGCATGAATTGTAACCATTAACAAAATATACGAGGAAATGTCTGAGTGGTTCGTAAAGGGCCTTTAGTAAGATCTTTAGCAGATGGATTGTCGATAGCGTTATCACGTGCCTATAAATAAAGCAGCGATGTCAATTGGGGATCTAACATCTTAAACTTCTAATTGTTGTATTAACATCCTTCATTTCATTAATTACATAGTTCTCGAGCCATTACGCAAAATTCTTGTCAAGCTTCACATCGAAGCTCCTCATCAATGATATCCAGTGATATTTGTTTTATCTCATGAATATACATGCTTATGAAATGAAATTAGTTTTAGACAAGTGTTATAAGTAATAAGTATCCTTTTAAGTGAGAGCAGAAGAGATATTTTTCACTTACTTCACATATGGATCAAGCATACGCACAATTCGTGAAACATAGTTCGTGCGACCTCATACTCAACGTCGGATAACCTCTAGATTTTGATGCGTCCATATGGTCAGCCAAGAGATATTTTAAATATTGGAAGTTTCCTTCAATCTCATCATATCCTTGCGCCATCATCATTACGAGGCACTTTAGCATTCTTGTATACACATGAGGCTCGAAATAATGTGAACAAAATTGGATGCCTGTACACTAAGTAAGGATTACAAATTGAACCTTCCCAAGTGACCTTGTTAGTGACATTGTGCAAATGTCAATCTATAAATGAGTTTGCAAATTAAGTATAAAATTTTTCCAAATTATTCACTAAATTATAAAATGTGGCAAAATATTGAACTTTTAACCTTTTGAAAGGATACATCCAACGGTATTGCACTAGACCAGCGATTGTTGCCTCATAAAGAAAGTGTATTGGAAGGTGTTCCATTGAATCAAAGAAACTAGGAGGGAATATACACTCTAATTTGCAAATAATAATTGGAATATCTCTTTCTAATCCCTCCATATCTTCCACTTTAATTGTTGTTGAAGTAAAGCCTTTGAAAAAAAGGTTCAACTCTGTCAAAGCTTGCCATACATTTGTCAGAAGGAGCTCACGGAAAGCAATATGAATTAATCGTTGCATGAATACATGGCAATCATGGCTCTTCATCCCAAACAACTTGTGCTTTCTCATGTCTACACAGCCATATTTGAAAAGCATATCATCGAGAAGTTTTAGATTTTTCACCCGTTCACACAATATTTGTTTATTAGGTTTATCTAGTGTGTAACATGCCTTGGAAGAACCCTCTTGTAAGCTTCATTTTTTCCCAGCTATATATGTATATATATATACCCTTATATATAGATGACCCGGATGAAGTTTTAGGGGTGGGCTTTAATTAAACTTGACACCATACATATGAATTTACTCCAAGATTCTTCCCTAGAATTTGAGCAATAGTTCACATAAGTTTCAGACATAAGTCTTTACAAAAGTTCATAAATATGCATAGGAATTTACTCCACAATCGCCCACTAAAATTTCAGCAGGAACTCACATGTGTTCCAGCCTCATTATATCAAAATTCAGCATAATTCCCTTCCACTTCTCTCATATTCTTCTATTTATTTCAGCAGGAACTCACATTTGTTCCAGCCTCATTATATTTAAAATTCAGCATAGTTCACTTCTACTTCTCTCATATTCTTCCACTTAAATTTAAGTGGTAACTAAAATAAATTTCAGCAACAAATCTTCCATGAAAAATCAACAACACGTGCATGAATTTACTGCATGATTCTCCATTAAAAGTTAAACTACTCATGTGTTTCATCCACTATTCTGACTAAATTTTCAGCAAATATCCATTTAAGTTCAGCCATTATTCTCATTAAATTTTCAATAAACACCCATCCCAGTTTCAACCCTTGCTTTCATTAAAAATCTAGTACACTTTAGTCTCAGCTTCAACCAATGTTTTTATTAAAAAATTTCAGCACACACTTGCCTTTGTTCCAACCATTATTTTTATCAAAATTTTAATGAACTTCTGCCTCAATTTCAACCATTATTCTAATTAACAACCCCTGTTTTAACTAAAGTTTGAACAAACGTCTAACTCAACTTCAACCTTGAGTTTTAGTCCTTATTCTCCTTAAATTCTCATGATGTTCAATTATAATATTTGTTAGATTATTATATATTGTTATATTTATTTTGTAATTTTCTAGGATTATAATTTGTATTTTCCTTAGAATTGTAATTTGTGTTTTCTTAGGGTTGTATAGCCTAACCTATATATGGCCTCCTCTTGTACTTGTAATTTATAATTTTTAATAAAGACTCGATACTTTCTTCATGTTAGCGACGAGGCTCGATTTTTTTATTGCTCTCACGGTCTAGGCATTACAACCACTTATTATAATTTCTTTTTAAGCCCGAATACCACTGTTGCACAGTTTCTTCAGCTCGTTACTTTGTGCACGTGCCGTTTCAGCTAACTGCGCCCATTGACTTTGCCACGTCATCCTGTTGACTTTATCACGTCAGCAGTTGACCGTTGACCAAAAATTTGACCAAGTGCATTAGAAGCTTATTTTCGTCTTGATTCATTTTCTGGCATCTGTTTTTCAATTCAAGATTTGTTATGCGGTGGTGGATTTCTCGTAGATTCTATTATTCTTTAATGGAGATAATTTTTGTCGATGGTCTCGAGCCATGCGTAGTTATCTCAAAGGCCATGAGTTGTGGCTTTATGTCTCACAGTGGCGAATCCTATTCGAGAACAAGTGGACAAAGCGATTATGCACATGCCATTCGGATTGAGGATTGGGGAGAGAAGTGCTAATCATCATATCATCATTGGTTTAGTAATCATCTTATTTAAATTAATTGTTGATATGAGTTTGGCAACATTGATATTGCGAAGAAGTTTAGGACTTACTTGTTACCGGTATGGGCCGAGTGGTGCTCAACTTGGCTCTGCGAACTTTATCATATTAAGTCGGGGCAGGAGTGGCGGATCACGCTGTATATCATAGCCATTAAAATCTATTTAGGATCAATTAATTGCATCAAGCCAATTCTCGGAGAATTCTATTGACACCAAATTGGTTTTAAGTTCACGTAGTGAACAGAACGATTGTTTGATTTTAATGGAGGCTTCGTGATAGTTTAGATGTAAAAGTCATTCTGCTTCGGGATCCTTTGTGATCTCTGAGCTATTCATAAGTTAGTTGATAATGAGACGCGTCTTGGTGAACCCATCTCTATCGGACCACTGGTTCATACTACTCGACCTTTATTCGCGGTATTACTCTGTTTTTCCCTCATCGGTTCCACACCTCATTTCCAAAAGCGAAAGGGAATAATGTCGAGCGACACATAACCATAGAAGTCTCTTCTTATGTCTGTAGTTTCTATAAGAACAAAGGTCGATTACGATGAAAACTTGTGTTACACTTGTCGCGTATTCTTCATAACACTTCTTGCTTTGACCGATCCGAATTATCAATTTATGGACTCCTTTCGAAAATGCAGTCTACCTCATCTCTACATAAACGATTCTACGAGGATATAGTTATTGTCAGGTTCATCTTCCATCTTCCAGTGCATCTAACACTGCTCTTTCTACGATATCAGGTACATCTACTACGTGGCTTCTTGATTCTGCTTGCTACAATCATATGACTTCTTCTCCTGATGTTGTACCTCCACACACTTCTACTTCTCTCCCTACCATATACATTACAAATGGTTCTCTTATGCATGTCTCTCATCTTGTGTGTCTACACCGACCTTATGCATTTCGATGTTTACAAATTCTAAACTCACTCATGTCTTCTTTGACAGCGACTCACTTGAACTTGGTTTTTCTTTAACATTTTCCTCTACTAGTGTGGTTTGTGATTCTCGAGCCCAGGACGGTCGTTGGGACAGCCCGGCGTAAGGTGAAGGTTGTTTGAGCTCATATTTGCTTCATTTCATAGTCACTCTTGTCTCTACCTTGAGTAGTCTCAAAGCAGTACTTCTTCTCTTGCTTTATGGAATTCTGTCCTTGGTCATGCATCTATCTCTAGAGTTAAACAACTAGTTTCTAGGGGTTTGTGGGGTTCGATTTCATGATAAGGTTTGATTGTATGCCTTGTCAATTTGGCAAACAAATTGCTACCATTCAATCTGCAGTGTTTCTCTCACTTGCTCTTTCTTCTTTTGATCTTATTCATTCGATGTATAGAGGCCCCTCTCCCATTTCTCTGCCATGGGTCACGTTGCTTTGTTATTTTTGTGGATGAATTTTCTAGTTATACTTGGATTTATCTCTTGAAAATGCATTCTGAAGCTTTATCAAATATATCGTTGACTTTACGAAATGATTGAGGAAAAAACCGCAGTTTCCTAAACATCAAAGTTTGAATCTGATAATGCCCCGAGAATATAAAGCCGTGAATTTACCTCTATTCTCATCAATTTGGTATTGTTCCTCATTCCTCTTGTACAGGAACTTCTTAGCAAAATGCCAGGGCTGAGCGTAAACTTCGTCATATTCTTAATGTTGTTCATCTTACTCTTATTACTTGTTCTGCTCCTTCCGGTTTTGGGGGGAATCTGCTCTTACTACCGTTTACACCATCAATCGGTGTCCTTCTCCCATTGTTCATAATCAAACTCCTTATGATTTGTTATTTGGTTCTTCTCCCTCCTATGACTTACTTAGAGTCTTTGGATGTGTCTGTTTTGTTCTTCTTTATGATCATGAAAGAAACAAACTTCAGTCTCGTTCTCGTTTGTGTTGTTTTCTTAGGTATGGAATTGGTAAAAAAGGTATAGGTGTTATGATCTCATTAGCAAACGTCTTCGTGTTTCTCGGCATGTGGTCTTTTGGGAACACAAAATGTTTTACCAACTACCTCGTATTCTGTTCCCATATTCCCTCTTGTCGATCCTCTCCGGCCTTTTCTGAGAGTCTCCCACCTTTTTGTCACAGTCTCCTTCTATTCGCGATGTTCCTTCTCATGCATCGATGAGCTTCTGCCTGCGTCATCGGCGTGATACGCCCGGCTTTGTGGATCCTGCTAGTCGCCGACTCGTACGCCGTCGTTCCCATCGAGTAACTACTCTTCCTTCTCACATTCGTGACTTTCCTTGCTTTTCTGCTCTCACCTCTCTCCAGGAACCTCAAACTTTTGATGAGGCTTCCTCTAACCCTTTATGGTAGCAAGCTATGAAAGAAGAGTTGGATGCCTTGCGTAAAGCCCCGGAACATGGGATCTGGTTGATCTCCCTCTGGAAAATCTGCTGCTCCCGATTGTAAATGGTTTATAAGATCGAAGCCCAGGTGGATGCCTTGTTGTCCTTCCTAAGGCTCGCCTTGTTGCCGGGGGTTTTACTCAAGAGTATGGGATTGATTATGAGGAGACTTTTGCTCTTGTGGCTCGACTTTACCTGTACATCGGGGACTCTTATTCTTGTTCTATTTCATGAATGGCCCTTATTTCATATGGATGTCAAAAATGCTTTTCTTAATGGTGAACTCTCAAAGGAAGTCTATATGAAGCTTCCACCTGGTTACTCTCACCCTCCGGGGTTCCCTCACAAAGTATTTCGACTACGACGGGCACTTTATAGGCTTAAACAAGCTCCTTGAGCATGGTTTGCAAAGTTCAGTTCTACATCTCTCGACGCATGGTTTTCAGGCGGTTCTTTTAATCTGACTCTTTTTTGAGGCCAGTGCAGTCATGGTAGTACTATTCTCCTCTTGGCATATCGATGATATGATTAATACGGGTGATGATATGCGGGGTATTCGGGATCTAAAGCACTTTCTTGGTCATCGATTTGAAGTAAGAAAGATCTAGGCCCTCTTAATTACTTTCTTGGTCTAAGTTTCTTCTTACACAAATGGTTATTATCTTACTTTCGGGCCAGTATACTTCTGATGATTTCTCGAGCCGGTATCAACGATGCGAGATAGTCGACACTGTGAGTATAAGCTTGTCGCCTCAATTTTCATGATGGTGAATCACTATCAAATGATACTCTGAGACGAAACATTGGGAGTCTAATCTATCTAAACATTACTGCATGATATTTCCTATCACGGTTCATGTAGTCGATCCGGTTTATAGGCGCCCTAGATCTCCTCATTATGCTGCTGTTCTCAGGATTCTTCGATATCTGAAAGACACCATTTTGATGGTCTTCATTTTTCTTCCCATTCTTCATTAACTCTTCGGGTATATTCAGATCGCAGTTAGGCGGAATTGATCCCCACGATCGTAGGTCTACTCACCGAGGTGTGTTTTTAAGGTGATTCTCTTATCTCTTGGGTGTAGAACAACGATCGTTGCTCGTTCGGCAGCGAGAAGCGAGAATATGAAACCGCGGCGGCTACTCTGATTGAACTTATTTAGTTCGTTGGTTACTCACAGAGGATCTTGGTGTTGGTATTCCGCTACTTGATTAAACTTCGCTATGATAATCGAGTGCTATTAGTGCTCTTAATGATGTCTTCCATGGCCAGTACTAAACATATTGAGATTGATTGTCACTTCATTCGTCATCATCTACTTCAAGGAATGCAGCTCGTGACGATGTTCCTCTCGGATCGGTTAGTTGATATCTTCTTCAAACTACTTCCTCAGGAACTTTTCGAGACTTTAGCTTCCAAACTGAATGATTTCTCTTAAACCACCATGAGAGTTTGAGGGGATGATAGATTATTATATATTGTTATATTTATTTTGTAATTTCACGGATTATAATTTGTATTTTCCTTAGGATTGTAATTTGTGTTTTCCTAGGGTTGTATAGCCTAGCCTATATAAGGCCTCCTCTTGTACTTGTAATTTACAGTTTTTAATATAAAGACTCAAGTCTTTCTTCAATATTCAACAAATATGAGCATGTAAAGTCAAATTTTGAATTCCCATGACATTCAATTATTATATTCATCAAACATATCCATAAAAAATGGAGAAAAGAAAAAGAAAACTCTAACTACAAGCTCTTGGTGACACAAAAAATTGGAGAAACAGATAAACATAGATAAATGTGAAAACAAAGATACACAAAATGAAAGACAAATCAAAGATTTAAGAAAAATAAGCAAAACAAATCAGAATGCTGTAAGATTTTCCTTTTATGTGGGCTTTATTAATTAAAATTAAATGAATTAAGTTTGGTCTAATAAAATGAGACATAAGGATTCTTATTAATTTAATATGGGCTGGCTGGTGTGGTGATGCGGCCGGCCGTAATGAGAGGGCCGAGTAGTCATAACTCATAAATAAGCTCCGTCTCTCCCCCAACCCAAAGGAATCGTTATTTCGGACTCACACTCTGGTCGGAGAAAACTTTTCTCTAACTCGTGAGTAGCAGTCTCATTAAGCCAGTGTCATAAATCTGGGGACAAGGGAGAAGATCTTGGGATCGTACTTTGCAGATCTTCATTGATTCGCATCCAACTGACATGGATTCATCGGGTATGCAATTTTTCATATTCTCTTTATTATTATGTTTTGTATTCTAACATGGTGATTTAGGAAGAATTAATCGTATCCTACAGTTGGTATCAGAGCCAACCACGGATTAGAAATCAAAACATATGAATTGGAATATTTTATTTTTTGGGTTTTATTCCAAACCAGGTTTCTGTCCAGTTTCGAAAACTTTCTTCATATCAAAACTTGAATTTTATTACATATTTGGAATCTACTCGTCGAGACGAAAAAGATCGATTAATTGGCACGTGGCCCGAGACCCAGCGCCTCCGCAGCGCCCGCCACGCATTATGCGGCGGCGTGAGAAGGATGCGCCAGATCCCGAAACCTCGCGGTTTTGCTGACATCATGCTGGCGTCAGCGCGTGCGATCGCATGTGGCAAACCGATCTCGCTGGGCGATTTGTGACCTGGTAAGCGGGTTGATTCTGATCTTGTCATCTTAATAGAATCAGCTTTTGACAGCACCTTGATATATCTTGACAGCGAAATCTGGCAACACACGGCGCTCACGTTGCGACTTGCTTCATCCTGGCAATAACAAATCAGAAGACTTCTATTCCTCTTGCATCTTGCGTGCCGATAGTCTGACAATCATGGATCTGACGATTGATTTGTTATTTCTGGCGGCGTGTGGCGTCGGATCTGTGGAAGTTTCGATGGATCTCTCTGGCGGTGAAGGATGAGGGCTGCGTGTCGAGATGCTACACAATGTGGTATATTTATTTTACATGTTTGAAGCTGTTACAGATTCAAAAATACGTGAACTCTATGTCTGCAGCGTATTTTTAGGGAATTATTTTAACGTGTTTTCTTGTATTTCTCTATGATTTTTTGGAAATATGTATGATGGCTCACATGTATATCACCCATAAGGACTATGTAGAGTGTAATTCATTGACTATTAATGAGATTAAGCAGTATAATTAGCATGACCCATGTAATGTAAAGACATAGCCCTGTTTTCGTGCGGCATTACATATATATATATATATTGAATGTGATACATAAAGTTTATATCCACAGTAGCAGAGATTTTCCAAGTTAATTGGGTTTGTGGCCAGCCAGAGTGGCACACTTGATTGGAGTTTGAAAATATCGGTCTCATATTGTGGTGGGATGTCTCTGTTTTTATTACGTGATCCTCTTTCCCGAAGAGGAGGTGATCTGTGTTAGTTCATGGAGGACCATGTATAGCATGTAGCGAGAAATGACTGATCTTGAGTGGTTCGTACACCCGAGGTGGTGATTTCACGAAGATTAGGAATATGTTCTCATGACCCTTTGTCGTGTGGAGATTGTATAAGCGCATGTCATATTTTACCTTGAGTGATTATGTGATGATGTAATGCCAATTCTCTGTATAAGTATTCACATGATCTTGATTGTATTATTTGTTTTGTTTTGTTTTTCGGTCAATTTTTACTATGCTTGGCAATTCCATTCAATTGAGGTCCTTACTGGATTGAACTTTAAGAAATGGAAAGAGTTTCTATTAGGAATGGGCGGCGGATGTTCCGACCTGCTACAAAGGATAAAAGCTGACGGATATCACAGCCACCCGGTATTGAAGGCCGAAAGCGGACTATGCTACAGGAAAGGAGCAATCAGTTTGTATTGTGATGAAATCCGATGAAACAGCTTAAAGTAGTTTCTGGGTTAGTTGTCTTGCTAAGGAAATGATGGCAGCCATAGAGGCTAGAAGTAAATTTCATCTAATCTTTGAGAGTTGAACCGCTAACCAAGCTCTTGACAGTATGATGAATCTTCTTTGGGGTTAGAGATTATGTCTATGAGGATGGTAGACACAAAGCGAAGCTTCAGAGGCTCTTAGTGTTACCATTTCTGATGCTTGCATTGTCATCAAGCCTAAACACCCCTTCCACCTGATTTTGGGATTATAAGACAAATTACAATTCCAGATGAGACTTGGAGTCGGTTAATGACTTGATAGCGAGGTGGTGGCGAGAAGAAGAGAAACTTAAGAAGGAGAAGAACTATACGCCTTATATGTACAGGTTCCTCAAAAGGAAAAATAAGAAGTTCAGTGTGCTCATAAGGTACTCGAGAAACTACAGGTCGATCCGACAATATGGGTCGAAGAAGGCGTTCTTGAAAAGGATGGTGATCCATTTGCTTCTTTAGCAGAAGAAGGTCACATGAAGAAGAAGTGTGCAAAATTTAAAAGCTTGGATGTCAGCGTGGAGAACTGGGGTAATGATTTATTTAACGCTTGTTTGTGAATCCAGCCTGTACAGAGACGCTTCATCCGGTTCTTAGTGGCTCAGATGGCGAGCAACTAATCATGTTGCGTTTACCATCACGAGGATTCATAAATAGGAGGAAGCGAATAAGGATGAATCAAAAATCATGGGAAGCAGCGAAATCGATGTCATGTTAAGTGGGAGATCTTAATCACCAATTACAGATTACGGTTTTAAATTGATGTTGAAAGACACGCTTTATGTACCTTACTTTTAGGCGAATTTAGTTCGTCATAGTGTTTGGATTCATGATTGCTCTTTTGAAATCAAAAACATTAACTTTCATGTTTCTTGGTGAATAAGGTTGGGTGCTGTCCTTATGTCCAACGGATTATCTGATTGAGTTTATCTCCCGATGACATATCGTCGCTTATCTGGTGAAAGGTTGTTTCTAAAGAGACCATTACTGGAAGAGTCTTATGCATTGTGGCATAGCGGCAGTCATATCTCTAAGGATAGAGTAGAAGGCTGATAAAAGTATGTTATATACTAACATTTAAAAATGACAGAATATGTAGATTGTTGTAAGGAGTAAAATGACCAAGATAAGAAGAAAGCGCGTTAGTAGTTACGACATTTGGATGTCATTCACACCGATATAAGTGGACATATCTTGACCTTGACCTTGTGTAAGAATTTTTGTTTCATCACATTTTATTGATGACTATTCGATATGGTTATTTGTACTTGATTAAAGAAAAGATGAGTCTGACAAAGTTCAGATTTTAGGTGGAAGTCGAAGCAGTTGGGAAAGTGTGAGGTTGTTAGATCCTGACCAAGATGATATTATGGCAAGCATGGCGATCTTGGGGACGGCAGGGCAGTGGCAAATCTTAGGATTACGGGATAGTGGCACGATTTACTATGCACCAGGAGTCCTGAGCGAATGGTATAGCGAAGGCGCTTGTCGCCTCTTAATGTATAGATTTTCTTTATGTGGGCACATTCAATTAAATTAACTGAATTAAGTTTGGTGCAATAAAATTGAGCATGAGATTTTATTAATTTAATATGGGTGGCGGTGTGAAATTTGATCTGTTTGGGCAAGTAATGAGAGGGCCATGGTCATAGCTATAAATAAGCTCCAAGTCCCTCCCACAACCCGAAGGATGTTGGCCCCGGACTCACATCTGATTCGAGAGAAAACTTTTCTCTAACTCGTGTGCGTGATCTCATTAAGCCGGTGTCATAAATGCGAGGACGAGGAAGATCTTGAGATGTCGATACTTTGCGGTCTTCATTGATTCAGCATCAAGCGACCATGGATTCCAAATCGGGTATGCAATTTTCATATTCTCTTTATTATTATGTTTTGTATTCTAACATGGTGATTTAGGAAGGAGTGTCGTATCCTTTCTGAATGCATCGAAGAAAAGAAAAAGCAACGATGATAGCAAACTGGCCATTCGCTTGCCCAAAACCCGAAACGATATCATTACCTCATTTTTTGCTCTTTGAATATACTGTTTAACCAGCCTTACATAAAACAAATCACCATAATATCAACATAAATCTGCAAATTTCCCTAACGAAAAATTGTAACAAAGCCCCATTAATTCCTCCAACAAACCAGGCACACAAAATGCTCGGAGAAATCGTCTAAAAGCCACTTGGTTATACGATTTCAATAGTATAAACTTAAACAATAAACTCGTTGAAAATCAAGAGAGATAAAAACAAATCTACAAATTTTAAAAGAAAGGAAACGAGAAAGGCGATAAAACTTGAATCGAATGTGGTAGGAGAAATCTATGGTTCGAGGAGCGAAAGTGGAGATATCTTTAGACTCGAAAGTACATTTGCTTTGTTCATTTTTTGAAATATCTCAAAACTCTTTAAACACATGAAAGCAAAGGCTATGGAATAATAGAGGGCTTACTAAAACGTAAGAATGGGTCATCTCAATAAAAAACATCTCAAATAAGAAAATATTAAGTATAGAAATTGGGAGCAGGGGATAGAAGTACACCTTAAACCAGCGTGGCAAGGAGGAATAGAAACGGTCAGTGAAGATTGGTTTTCTCTACCAATACCTCTGTGTGGGCAGCTCCCTCCTTCTCCAAACCTTGGTCTTCGCTACCACACTCAGTTCAAGATCTATAGGTTCTCAAAAAATTGTCTTGTTTTCACATTGGCATTGGAAAATGGGCGTCTCCCATAACGCATTTACATAGTATTGACGCATATAAAAATCAGTTTATGTAAATATTTATAACTTTTATAACTTCAATTTACCATAATTAATTTATAAAATAAAATCCTAATTTCCTAATATAATTTATTAAGTTAACTTTAGAAGTGAATAGATAAATTTTGAAACCTAATATATGAATATTCATTTTATAAATTAAAATTTTGATTATCTGTCCATGTTACACAAATTTATTTATTTTAAATAAAATCAAATACAAGTTAATTTAAATTAATAATGATGAAAATTATTTTATGAAAATAAGTATATTAATACAAATTCAAAATATTAATTTCATTATTATTAATAAATAAAAATAGTTTATTTTTATTTAAATTCAATTAAATAAAAAAACTAATGTAGAAAAATTTAAAAACTATTTTATAAACTTTTAAAAACTATTTTTATTCATTTTTATTGATATAATCTTTAAAAAAAATACTTTTATTTACTAGTATTAATGAAATAAAATTTTTTTGAACATATAAATTAAATAGTTTATTAAATTAATTTTATTATTTGGATATAAATAAAATCATTTCTATAAAATATTTTTTTACTCATTCACATTGATCAATGAATTAAAAAATTATTTTATCAAAAATAATTTATTTATTATTGATATAGACTAAAAAAAAACAGGTTGAATCGATTTGATTAAAAATAAAATATATATAGATATAATTAAAATTTGTTATAAATAAATATTTTATTTCCCTTATAAAACAGGTGGTGATCACTTCAATTTATAAGACTTATTAAGTAAATTATTAACACATCAAAATATTAAATATGCATTGACTTATAAATAAACTGTCAAGGTTTTATCATATAAGTCATGGAAAAATTCAATATATGTCATTACCGGTGTAAACAAGTTGGATATATCATAGTTATTTATTTAAATAAGCAATGTTGACATATATTAGCGTAAGTCAAGATAATATATGTCAACAATTATCTTTTTTCTTGTAGTGAGTAGATAAATGAATTGCCAGATTCTCCACACTTTTTCTTAGGATAGTCTTCTCCTTCTTCATTTCACATTTTTTCTTCACCAACCTATCAAAACGATGTTGTCTTCCATCATCTAGTCACAAAACGATGCTGCTTTATAATCGATTCCTAGTTGATTGTGGGAAATAAAAACCCATCTCTTGGATAATAAGGTGTGAATCAAATTTTATACTTGTGGTATATATTTAAAAGTTTTATTAGAATATTCAGAGAATTATAATTTAAGTTGTTGACTAAAACTCAACACCTAATTATTTCTTTAGAATATTAAAAATATATATATATATATATATATATATATATATATATATGTCTACATCATCTGCAAAATTTAAAAAAATGCCCATAGTATACATGTCTTTTATTTAGATATCTATAATAGTGGGTTTAAGATTGATATGTCTATATTTAAAAAAAATAAAATAAAATATTGATATGTCTATATAGGGGATTTTTTATATCTGGCCATATGTATTTATATAGTAAGCACAATTATTTTTTTTTGACAAAAAGGATCTTTCTTTTGTCACATGGATTCAATAAATGTGCATTTTAGTTATAAATTTCAAGTAAATATTTTATTTGAGAAGATTTTATTTATATTCAAGTAAATAAGAAAACCTTAATCTATAAAATTTTAAAAATAATATTTTACCTTGAATTATAAATTTTAGAAAACCTTAAATATTTATATATATTTTACTCAGGCAATGAAATAAGGGATCGCTTTAGCCGGCTCCATGTGCTTATAGACTAAATGAGCCAAAATAAATGTCAAAATCTTATAAAATGTAAAAAAATACTTCACAAATTTTATAATTTTCAAATAAAAATAAATAATATATAAATATATAATAATAATTAATATATAAAATGATGGACAAAAATATTGATAAGTTAAAAATCATCTAAAATTTATGAATATATTTAAATAATCTTCAAAATTAATTAAATAAACAATATTGTACATGTTAAATTGTTTTTCAAGTGTAATTAAATTAAGTATGATTAAGAATAATCTTCAAAAAAATTTTATAGGTAATCCGTAGGTAATTTATAGGTAAAATTTATAACTGTGAATTTTATTGCGCATTTTACCCATGTAAGATCATCTATCAAGAATTTCATCTATGAATTTATAGGTAATTTTATGTAAAATTTACCTACGAATTTATAATATAATTTACTCACGAAAGAAATTATCCGTCTGCAAATTCGCTGGCGAATCCTGGGTGAGGTACTTTATAGGTAAAATTTACCTTATGGAACACTTCCGTCTGAATGTTTCGTGCGCATTTTGCTAAGAAACTACCCAAAGTTACGCGAAAAATTACCTATGAACAAGCTCGCGGCACTCTTCCGGGCAGACATGCCGATAACCAGACTTCAAAGTTGCATTCCTACATATTACGCGAAAAATTACCTACTGAGCACCCTCCGTCTCCACTTTTTATGCGTATTCGTTGGTAAACGATAGTAAAAACGCTTAAAAATACATGCCTGTTCCATCGATATTCCGTCAGTAATTACTAATAGAATTTAATCGGTTGGTAATTTTTGTCGGTAAACTATAAATTTCTTGTAGTGGAAATTTGAGGATAAATATTCTTTACGTATTTCCTGTCTTTATTTATTTATTAATAATGAACTTGCCATATATGGAAGGATGGTTGGTTGAAGGATTTAAAACTCTAGACCGATCGTCCTAAAGTTGCTATTTGAGGAGACATCCTGACTTTGACAGACAGGCTTTTGAACTCTCCCGTCTAAGTAATGCCCCCGGTTTTAATATGATAGATGGACTTAAGCCGCTTCTAATCATAAGTCAAGTGGGCCTCAGGCTAAACACACCTTAAGTCCATTAAGTAATGGTTCTAAAGACCATAATACTCACACACATTTTATTAGCAATTGCACGTTCGCTTAGTCTGATTTCTTCACATGCAGTTGAGAAACGTTTGGAAAAGATTAATTAATGTAGTTGGTGGGTAATGGTGTTGTAGTGGTGGTAGAGGGGGAGGGAAGGAAGTAGGTGTACGGAGCAGCGCACATGAAGGCGGAGGAAAGAGAGAGCCGGAGGGGTGAGGATAAAATTATTATTTTATAAAAAAAATTAAAAATTTTGAGGGCTAATAATATAATGACACATGGCAATATAAGGGTGGAGGCCAAATTGTTTTTTTTTTAAATAAAATAAAAATTATATGTTCAATTAGATAATGACACGCGATCATAAAAAAATTATTTTAATTTTCTTAATCAATCACCAATACCTTAAGACTAATAGGATAAAAGAGTCCTTAAATATAAAATTATTCATAATTAATAAATAGATGAGATTAATTATTCTTCTCAATTACCCCCGTTATTTTTTACCCATTACTCACTTTGTACGGAATGTACGAAAAATTCTTACTATTATTTTTGTATCTTTCCGTCATATTTCAAGACAAGATAAAAACTGACGTGAAATAAGGATAAAATAGGAGCACTTGATATGCACATGGCTATCAGCTGGTTAGAGCTAGGGAGGACATGGAGATGAGAGGGCTCAAGTCAATTTACTACATTAAAAGTAATTAGCTTTGAAAAAAAACTTGATATCAAATTCTAAATTCTAATAAAAGGACATGTTTTTTTAAACAAAATATAGTAAATATTTTCAATAAATTAACAGATTGATATATGCTTGAAAATCCTTCTAAAAATTCTTTTTGATTAACTCTTCTAAATATAAATTTTTATTTTTGTTTTTGACATAATTTTTTATTATTCAAATTCAGTAAATAAATTCTTTGGCTCTAAATGCTTCCTCATTGCTCATTGCTTATTGCTTAGTTGCTTGAGAAATTATTATCTTGGAATCCCAAAAAAAAAATATATATATATATCAAAGAAAGGAGAAAGAGGATTTATGAATATACCTTCGTAATTGATGAAACAGATTAGAGATTCCACTCATTAGAATCCAAATTTTAAAATTCTGAATTTTCACATCTCTATGGTATTGTCTAACTTATTCCTTGTCCCTTAAAAAAAAAAAAAAAAACTTTTTCCTTGTCAATGTCAACAAATAAAATAAGAGATAACATATAAACCTAAAAGTTTGTTCAAAAGTTAACTTCCCCAACTTCTCCCGCTTCTAATATGTTTTGCTTAATTAATTATTTGATATTTCCTTCTAAATATTAGAACCACATTTCAAACTTTATAAATGATATATTTTGGTCCATACTTGGTCTAAAAATCTACTTACATTTGGAATAAAAACCTTTTTAAAAGCATTAATATTAAACTTGGGCTCTTACAAAATCCTCCAAATTAAAATTTAGAGTTTGTGCCATGCATAATGTTTATGTTTTCTGTTGGGTATCTGCTTATGGTTTTTGAGAAACATTTTAAAGTGATAAAAAAACAGGCCTGAAAAATGTAAAAGCACCATAAAAGGTAATTCATGATCCTTTAAACAAATATAACTGCTAACAAATCAACAATTCGACTACCCACCATTCTAATTAATTAATCTACTACGACCTTAATCTAACAACTAATGATACTTGTCAAAGCAATCTTCGTCGAGGCCGCCGGCGCCGTCCATTTACGCCCGTACGGTGAGTGATAATTGGGTTACTCTGATTGCATCATCAATTGATAAAAAGACGGCTTCCCTCCCTATCAACTCTATGAATTTCGCCGCTATCAACTTCTCCATCACCTCTATTTTAGGGTTTATCACACCCATCTACAAACATGATGCCCAATTCTTCTTAACATTACACTCTCCATAATTTAACTTTAAAAAAAAAATAAAAATGAATAACCCATTTTGGATATAAATGTCATTTATCATTATAAGTATTTACGTACATATTTTTAAAAAACTGTCATTTTTATATAAAAAGAGTGAGAATATTTTTGTCAAAATAAAGCTAAAAAAATTGATGAATGGTAAAATTCTGTATGGGTTATTACTCAGCTATCAACTTAGTCCTTTAACTATTTTTTATCATTTTGTCCTTCAATTATCAATTTAGCTTTCCAACTAATTTTTTTTGTCGTTTTTATTTTTAAAGTATTTAAAATCTATAGTTTTTGTCATCATCGTACATTAGCTAACAAAGATTCGTTAAATGCTACTCACATCACACTTTAAAAAAAAAATTAAAGGTCACAATTACATGCAGTAGAATGATAAATTTTAGTTTTTTGATAGTTATATATGATTACCACACCATAATTCAAGATATTTTTATTTATTTATTATGTTTGATTTCTAAAACACATTTAAAAAAATTTAGAGAAAATGTTTTTTATAATATTTAGTTTCACAAGAAAAAATAAAAGAAAATTAAAAATGTTCAACTGTTTATATGTTTTTAAATTATTTAATATTTATACTTTAATTTTTCAACACTGTCTGAGTTCAACAATGATTTTTTTGTATTTTTTAATATAATATTTTAATTCCAAAGAAAGAACCCACATGAAAAAAACATCAAAATTTAATTACAACAAAAACTACAGTTCAGATAAGAGAAATGATATTTTTGAAACATTAAGGTTTTAAATAGAAAAATAAAAAGTAAAATAAATCAAAAAATTTCTAGAGGTTGAAAGTGGTACTTTTAATATTTACAAAAGTAAAAATAACAAAAAATAGTCTAGAGTGTCAAGTTTTTGATACAATTGAAATGACAAAAAAAAAAATCTGATCTGTTGGTTATCGTTAACTATAATTATTATTTCAGCGACACTCCACCAAGATGATAGCAAAGTCACCCAAACCACCTTTAATGAACCAGAAACCTTTAATCAATCACCTCAAGAGAATTGTTTAAAAAGTGACATTTTAAATGTTGTTGTGTAACCATAAAAATAATTTGTATAACATTATTTAGACAAAACACCAAAGCGCATGATAATCAATCCGTAAGTTTTAAAATCTTTCTTTGTTCGAAAATTAAATGTTCTTGTAGTCTGTTCAATACCTATAAAAGGAAAAGAAGGTGATATTGCAAAAATATCGGTTTGATTCGGTCCTTGTAGTTATGTTATCCCTTGGAAAAATGGGGTGAAGAAAGGAGGTGGAGGTTGATACTACCTTGATTCCTCTTGCTTGCATGTTTCGCATGATCTCAACCAGGGTTTCTATGCCTGTGAAGTCTATGGATGCCACTCCTGTGGAACCGAATCTACTTTGTATCAGTCACCCAAAAGCATTTTGAAGTTTCAAATTTAAATAGAATATTGTTACTTACTTAATACTTTTAAAGAATATATATATATATATATATATATATATATATATATATATATATATATATGTTGGTACATTGGTTTCAGTATGGATGTAGTTATTTTCTAAAACGACACTTAGAAAGATAATAAAAATAATTCAAATATGTTGTTGTAAAAAAAATCATATTTGATTTTTAAAAACTTATATCTTTTTAATTTACTTTAAAATAAAACTTACAAACCAAATAGTGCATAAAGTAGGTGGATTATTTGTTTTTATAATTGTCTACTTCCAATATTAAATATTGAAAAGAAAAAATGGATATGTTCCTTTTTCTATTTAGAAAAAGTTAAAGGGGTGTTTATATTTTTTGGAATTTTGTTGAAAGTAATTTACTTTAGAATTTAGATTATGCCTTTTTTTTTTTTTTTAGTTTTTCTGAACTTATGTTGAATTTTTAAAATTTTTGGTTGGATAAAAAAACAAAGAATATTTAGCTTTTTCTTAATAAAAAAGCTTAGGAGGGAGTTTGTTTTTTTACTTTACGTTGAATAAAACTTTTATTTAATTGAATGCTGAATACTTAACAAAGTTGTTTGTTTTTTTTAATATTATATTTCTATTAAGTATTAAGTTGTTTATTTTTTATATATTTAAAATTAATATCTTAATTATATGTATAAAATGAAAAATATTTATATAATATATGTATAACATCTTAACATATAAAAAATAAAAAAAATGATAAAATTATTATGATAAAAACTTTATTATTATCATAGTTAAAAATATAATTATTATATTTATCTATTTTATATAATTAAAATAGAATATATAAAAATTACTAATTGAAAAATAGATTGATGACATTGTAGACTTTAAAGATTTTAGAATATTTTATGTATGAATTTTAAAGATTTTAAAACATTTTAGGAATATTTTAAAATATTTTTTTTTCCTTTTTAAAATATGACTTTTTCTAAATAGAAAAAGCCAACTCATAAGAAAATTTTAAAAATTCATAAATAAGTGATGTCAAAATAAAAAAAACAAATGTTCTAAATTTTGAAAGCAAACACCCCCTAAGTGTTTGTACTCTAAAAAAAGCTATGATTTTTTTTTTTTCTATTCAACAAAAAATATATAATAAATTATAAAAAAAGAGTAGAAAACAAATAATGTAAAATTTGAAAGCAATTTACTTTCATAAATAACTAAAAGAAAAAACAAACACCCTAGACTAATTAAGTTAGTTATCATGAATTCTTGAGCTAAAGGAATCTTACCTCCCAAATCTAGCAGAAGATACTGGATGGTACTGTTTCCTCTGGAGCTTGGAACGCTCTCTTCATCTTGAATCCACCTCAAAGTCCTACTCCCATCGTTCCATAAAATTAATATTAATGACCACTAATTTGTTAATTTGTGGGAAAATTAATAATGCTAAAAAGTTGTTCCTTACAAGTAATTAATAATACCTTTCTTTGATGTAAGTGGAGTTGGCAAAGTGAATGGGGGAACCCAGTTGAAGAACTAGGATGCCCGGGATCAACGTTGCATCTGGGTACTGCTCTATGTCTCGGAACAGTGTGGAGTTTGGTATGTTCCCAAGCTTAGCTGTTGCAGGTCTAGCCACATATAGAAGTGCTCTCAATATTGAAAGCGCTACCTGCAATATACCCAATATTTCACTTACCGTTGGAAAGAGAAAAGTGACATGTTATCAAACGTTTGAGAGTTGGATGATTCGAATTCTATTTGACTTGATCGAAAAGTTTCGCTATACGATATCATGAATTTTTAGAGATTCTAGTGAATGACTCATAGTCACTATGGATCTTAATAAGGCATAAGTCCGTTCAATTTTATGATCATGTCTATAAATATATGATATACTTCTTGGGTTAGCGAGTGATTGAAAGGTATAGGAGCGTTGTAGGATTTCATGATTTTTTTCATAATCACGAATTTTAGTAAAGGACCCATAGTCGTTATGGATCTTATAAGTCATGATGTAGTTATTGGTTTAGTGAGTGATTGAGAGGTATATGGACATTCCAGGTGGAATAGCCATACGCTATCCCGTAATAGTCAAGATTAAATTGCCTGACTAGGCATAGGCAACACGGGAAGTCCCTGTGCTATCGGAGCGACTGAATGCTGGTAGCCGTTTTAGATATGTCTGAGTAAGCACTAAGCTGCTGGAATGGCCATGGCCCATGAGGTACCTAGTGATGACCAAGATGTAAATACCCTAGAAAGATCATACGCAACTCGTGATGGCTATTCTTGCTCGACTAGGCAACACAACCACCTTAGTGCCATCAAATATATATGATCGATAGAGCAACACAGGTCCCAGCTGTGTTGTCGCGAACAACGAACTATATGGAGGATCACATAGGAGGGTCCATCATCTAGAACCAATCATGATGGGACAGGTGGACAATGATCCAGAGTATAAATATGCATCTTTAACAAACAAACCCTAAAAAGAGGTCAAAGAAAAAGGATCCCAAAAAAGGGCAGATGTGAGCTTTCTGGGAGAATCAAGGAGGTTAGACCTCTTCATCAGAATTTCATGAATCTTTACATAATCACTACAACGCTCCAATAGTACTCCATACTCTATGTATCTATATTTGAGATAGTTAATTTATTCTCCTCACATGGTTTTTTTTTAATCCTATTTAGGTTTTCACTTAATTTTTTTTTTTTCCTTTTTGTGTTTCCATATAAATTTATGTGTGTTTTCGTTTTTCTTTAAAAAAATTCCAGAAGAATTAAGAAAGACAGAACTTACAGAGAGCATGAGGCCTACATCCATGCTAACAAAGGCAACTCCCAAAAACGCAGCCATGCAGATTACGAAATCAAACTTGTCGACCTTGTAGAGAAGATAGACCTCATCGTACTTGATGAGTCCGAGCATGGCTGAGGTGATAATTGCAGAGAGAGCCACCAGAGGTGTGTAACTAAACACAGGGGCCAAGAAGAGCAGAATCAGCATCATACAGATTGCCATCACTACATTAGACATCGCTGTTTTACACCCAGCATTGAAGCTCACTGCAGTTTTTGAGAATGGACCAGTTGTCAAATAGCATGAAGTTAAAGACCCAACAATGTTCATCATCCCAAACGCTATCATCTCTTTGTTTCCGTCCGTTTGCTCGTTTTTCATTATCGCAAAGCTCCTTCCTATCGCTATCCCTTCCTGCAACAACAATTTCAACATGAAGTTAAAGGGAAAAATGAATATGTATATGGTAGATGTTAGTCATATTTGTTCTTAGAAATATTTGGTTAAAAGAGATGAAATAATCCTAACTTTGTGAATCACATGGCATGTTTTGGTTCATGTTTTATTGCTAAGAAGGACGAACATGGATACTGTCAGAGGGATACGATCCCTATAAATATTATTCTTAAAATGAAATTTAGATAAATAAAAAACAAGTACTCTTCTTATAAATATTCAAAGATTAGCTTAAGAAATTTAAGAGGTTAGGATTTTTTAAAAATTATGGTCGGATTACAGTGAGATTTGTGAATGTTAGCTTATAATTTTATAAAAAACCTTAAAAGAAGAAAAAAAACTCATAAAATATGTCTAGTCGTGTTCTTGTCATGTTCAAAGCCTTTGACTTCTTATCTGGTCAACGACACGCCATGTGACATATTTATGTGTTCAAGTGTCCAACACGTGAACAATCCACCATTTAGTCGTGTCTGTGCTTTATAGTTTTAGTGTTCTTTGTTTATAGTGTTTTTTTAGAACAAAAGAAACAAGAACCAAACTTATTCTATTATTTTCATGTTCTCCTTGTTTTTGAAAATAGAAAATAGTTTTAAAAAACAAAAACCAAACAGCCTTAACCTTTATCGCATTTTTTTTCTTGAAAAATAACTCATTTTGGACAAAAAAGTCATTATTCATTTCGTGTATTTATATAGTCTTTTAAAAAGAATGAATTATTTTTACAAGAAAATAAGAAGGATATTTTTGTTGAGATTAAGTCAAAAATTGATAAATGATCAAAATTTCAAAATTGGGTTTATAAAAGATCTTTTAATCAAATCACTGTTCTTACAGCTAGTGCCAAGATGCCTGTAATGATCCCAGTCTTTACAACTGCTGTTAGATACTTGGATTCAAAATTCAAGTGTCCCATGGAAAGAGGATTCAACCCTTTCTTTAAGTCACCAACCTGCGATAAATTTCCATTATCAATGATAATTATAAGAAAAAGAAGTGCTGAAAAGAAAGATTTTAGATTATGCATGCAACATATCTTTTAAACAGAAAGAGGAGGAAGATTTACTGTTTGGATAATATCACGGTCGCGAAGCAAGTAAGCAACTACGCAGCCAACTACGACTGTGACGATCGGAGCAATTGCTGATATCCAAAATAGGCGTGGAAGTTTTTTCCGCTGAAGTTCATTTCCGATTTGGATAATGTTGATTAGGCAAATATTAAATGATAACATTTTCAAATATAAAATAGGGATAACCGTTTAAAAGGGACAAACTCAAAAGTTATTTACAAAATTAAATGTCTTCATAAATATAATTATAATATGGGGATGAGACAAAATGCTGATGGAATCTTACTAATCTTTTTGGGATTTGTCTCTTTTAGTCCAACTTCTCTATAAAATAAGTCTATAGATAGAGGTTGTCAATTAAAATTAAGGATATCTTTTTAAAAGGGTTTTTTTTTTTTTGGAGAAAATATCCTCTTGCAATTAGAGCAATGCAATTACAGCAATGTAGCAATCTGATCTCAATAAGTTTTGAACCCTAGTCCCTCCCCTTCCCTATGCCTAGCAATGAGTTCTCCTCTTCCCATGCTTGGCCTAATGCTTTAAACTAATTGAACTCCCTACTTGGTTTAACCAATTCAACTAGGGCTTATTGACTCCAACCATTTCCTTTAAAATCCAAAAAAAGGTACAAAAAGATACCATTTTGGATAAAAATACCTCCAAAGATTTAGTTATAATACAAGAAATAAAACAAAAATGCCCATGATGGATTTAATTATCACCTAGTATTTATCTTTACACTTTCAGGGATATTTTCTTCCAAATGTGACATTTTTATTTGTTCCTTTTAAACCAATTTCTCTTAAAATAGATTTTACGGATAGATAATTGAGCCACAAATAAGAAAAGATAAAAGGAAACAGAGTGAAAAATTACCAGCTGCACAGTGAAGAGGAGGAAGACAAGGAAGCATACCCCCATAGCTGCACTCTCCCATCTCCACTGCAGAAATTTGTCAAACAAAATAAAATTTCGTTACTAAGTAATTATTTATTTGATTTTTGACAATATTTTAGAAAGTGTGTATGGGAATCAAAACCTCATCCCTATGGTTGAAGACGGCTCTGAGAACGGAGACAACATCAGTTTTAGTAGTGAAATGCTGCAATCCAAGAAAACCCTTGAGCTGTTGCAGACAAATGATGGTTGCTGTGCCTCCCATGAAACCCGTTATGGTCGAATGCGATAAGAAATCTACCAATATTCCCAGTCTGAACCACCAGCCATATAATATGGATCATTCCATCTACTATGTTTGGTTAGAAAATTGAGGTACAGATAGTAGCATTAAAGTTATGTTTGGTTACAAGGAAAATGCAAGGGAAAGGGAAACAAAGAAGAATAAAGTAATATAAGAATTTTCCATTGTTTGGATATGCGTGACAAAAATAAACAAGGGTTCTATTTTATATTTTTTTTTCCTCTCCCATTTTAAATAATTTTCTCTATTATTTCATAGTTTATAAGAATATGAAAAAATAGAAAATATGTGTATATGAAGATTGGGGATCAACTAATACGTAGATATAGGGCTAAGTAACTTTTCCTTTTCATTTTCCTTTTATTTTCCTCATAAACTCTATTGGAATATAGTAGGGTAAACATTATAATATTCCCCTTAATATTGGAATTTATATTTTTCTTCAGAATATGAAATTAAAATAATAAGAAAATTTTTTTTTGAAGGAAAATAAAAATAGGTTTATACTGAATAAATTAATTTTATATGTTTATTTAAACTCATTTTATCTGTTTCTCTCTTATTATAAGAAATTTAAAAATACTTAAGATTTTGAAGAATTTTGATTATATTTGATTTTCTTTTATATTTTTCTTAGTATTTTTTTTTCATTTCAATGATGCTTTTTGGGTTCCAAAAGGAGCTTAGGATCCGTTTAGAGCTTGGAAAGTAATAAAGAAATAAAATAGAAAGAAAAATTGAAAGAAAAAGTGGAAGGAAAAAAAATTGGAGAAAAAAAAAATGTTAAACTTAATAAACTAATTATATATGTTTATTCAAAGCCATTTTATTTGTTTATCTCTATTGTATATGGACTAATAAATCTAAAATTATGTAAAATTTTAAGGAATTTTGATTATATTTAACTTTCTTTTATATTTTCCATAGTGAATAAAAAAATCATTTTCCTTCATATTTTTTAATTTTCCTAATACTCTTCGGGTTCCAAACCAAGCCTTAAGAAAATTTTTATCTATTTTTTGTGTGATTTGATTAAAAGACATGTTGAATACTATATTTCCAAAATCCAGCCCTTAATCAAATTTTGACTTTATTTTGATAAAAATATCCTTATTGTTTTCTTATAAAAATAACTCTTTCTTTTTAAAAACACATGTAAATATATAAAATGAAAAATGACATTTTTGTCCCCAATAAGTCACTTTTCAAAAAAAAAAAAACATGGGTAGGGTTAGTTGTTCAAATTTTAACTCATTTGAGATCTCAATATTTCTAATTTTTCATCTCCAACATTTCGTGGAACCAAACATAACCTTAAAAAAGAAAGCTAAATCAAATACATTTCTCTAATCACATGAAATTAGAGTTAGGAATATGGGTCGGCCCACTTTGACCCAAAACTTTAGGAAGGTCAAACTGTAATTTTTATTGCTCGAATGGAACTAGGGCTCGGTTCAAATTGGCCTGCATCCATTAGGGTTAGGGTCGGGGCTGGGTTGCTTGTCTCGAATTGTTTTTTATTTTTTTATTATATATATAATTATTAACTTCAAATATAAATTTAAAACATAAAAATATGCTAAAAATAAAATAAAATTGTGTTTTTGTATGTAAATCAACTAATATTTTTTTTAAAATTATTTCAAAAAGTACTTTTTCACCAAAAAATTATTTTCAATCCCAAATAATGATATTTTATATAAGATTTATATTATAAATATTTTTTACTATTATTTTTTTAAATATCTTACAATCACATTCATATAAACCCATTTTTATTACTATTTTTGAAAATGGTTATAAAACAATTTTCTTTAACATTATTTGAAATCCTTTTATATAATATTTTACAATACAGTTTTATATTTAATATTTTTTTAATAATTACATTTTTAAAGTAGTTAATTTTCTAGTTAAAATATAAAAAATAATAGTTGTCATAGAGATTTCAAAAGTAAGATAATATTAAAAATAATTAATTTAATTTTATTATAGTTTTTTACTAACATAAAAACAAATTATAAGTATTTTAAACAAAAATTTCATTTTATAAAATACTTAAAAATTTATTTTTATTGTTTTTACTATTTTGGCTTATTTAGACTAGAATAGGGTCACGGCCCAACTAGAATTGGGCTAAAAACATTGGCCCAAATAAAATTAAAGCCTATTGGATCGACACGAATTCCCAGCTCTACGTGTTATTCCGTTATCCACTTACCGTAAAATACCCAAGACTGTCTGAAAGATCCCTGTGATTAAGGTGGCAGTAAACACTAAATGCAGATACAAAATCGGATCATCCCTTGGGGACGCCACTTTTCCGATTGATGAAGCGATAAGCAACGACGCTGCCGCCACCGTTCCCACCGCCAAATGCTTGGAGCTCCCCAAAACAGCGTAAACCAACGGCGGAACGAAACTCGAATCTGCTTCACACAAGTAAATAAAGAACAATATATCCATTCCCAAAAGAAAATTAATTTTATTGATTCATTCAACAGAAACATAGACTTAAATTTACTAAAAGTTATAGAGAATAGAACATCATTGGTGTTAATAATATAATGAATCGTTTGATAATACGACTAGAATATCTATAATGAATAGAATAGAGGATACTTACAGAGGCCTATAATGGGAGGGATTTCAGCGAGTTTAGCGTAGCTGATGCCCTGGGGGATGGCGAGGCTGGCGATGGTGATTCCGGCGAGGAAATCGTACTTGAACATGGTGAAACTGTAATTGGGGAGCCATTCAAAAATGGGGACGAAGTATTGTAAAACTTTGGTGGTGCGGCGGAGGAGCGGTTGATTTCTGAAATTCCGGAAGGGATCGTCGGGGAAGAAGGTCTCTTTGAGGTGGGAATTGAATTTGGTTGCAAAGCTTCTGGGGTTGGAGAAATTAACATGGACGACAGATTCCGCAGAGAGCGCCATGCTAATTCTCTCCCCCTCCCATATTTCCTGGACGTACCATATTTCTATTTATAAATTATGAACATGGTTTCAACTTTCAACTCTGTAGATTTGCTAACAGAAAATTGTTATCCTATTTCTGTTTTCACTGCATCATTTGATTGGTGATTATGGCGCCTATAAAAATAGAAAACGACATTTCTTGACAAATTTGGATCTATTTTTACTACCACGTCAATCTTTGATCGATCACTTTTTTTTCTTTATCATATGTGGCGTTTGTTTTGTTTGTTTGTTTTTTTTTTTTTTACTAAATAGAACTTTTGTTCATTAAGTACTTAATCGTTTGCTTTTTTCTAAAAAAATCACTGTTTTAATTTTTATCTAAATTTTGAGAAAATAAAATTTTAAATAAAACATTAAAAAAAACTAAAATTAAATATTTTGTATTTTTCTATTCAACCAAAATTTTTAAAAATCCATCTAAAGTCATGAAAAAGGTAAAAAAAAAACAAATAAGTTGAATAATGAAAGCAAATTAATTTAAGAAAAAAGTAAAAAAAAAAAAAAAAAACCGTAGATATCGCATTTTTGACTATATTATGTGTCTCACACTTAAAAGGCAAAACTTATTTTTAGTTTTAAAAGGGAAAATAAAATAAGAAAGAAAAACCTTAAATATGACATGAATAAGAAAATGTGGGTATGATAAAAACCAAGTCTAGATATGAGGGTCATGTTACTTATTAGGAAGGTACATTGACAATCTATAGCATCCCTATAAGGCCCTTAATGTTATGTTTCTAATAATAAGTTAAAGCAAATAAAACTTTTGATTGATTGATCTACTAGGCATCGAACGAAAGAAAAAAAATACATAGAAGCGAGGTGGAAGATAAAATGGAGAAAGCATACATGAGCGATAAATGGAAACGATCTCATGAAATAAATATTGATGTATATTGACAAGTATACATATAAGGAGCCCTCGTGTTCATATCCTAGAAGGATTAGGAATGTCAAGCCTCCACCAAAAGCCCATTTATTTATTGTTGAATTATTCCCATAACATTCCATTTTATTTGGAACCATGGAACTAATCATATTATTTTAAAAACAAAAAAAAAAAGTCATTTTACTAAGGTGGTGTTTGTTTTTTTTACTTAATGCTGAATAAAACTTTTTTGAAATGATCATCATTAAAGACGCACAAGATAAGATAAAGCTCTGCTTGCTTTTTTAACATTGCGTGAGTCGAATAAAATAATTACTAACGCGATTTGACATTTGTGGCCTCCCGTCTCGCCGCTCTCTTAATTCCGCATTAATGCTTAATTTAATTTAATCTGGCTTTTAATGGCCGTTTTTATTTCTCAAATCCGAGATCTGCCCGTATCATACTCAGAAACCCGGCAAATTAAAATTTTTTAAAATGACAAATGTTAATAAAATAATAAATTGCCATGAGGATTCAGGAAGCCTAGAAAATTCTAGATCTTGATGAAGAAACTGATCACAACTAAGTAAATTGGCCTCAAATCTAATAAATCCAAAAAGTTTCGTTGAATTTTGAGACAAGCGGAAATTTTTCCGATTTTCTAGGTGATAAGTTGCAAAGTCAAGAAATGGTTTGGGCTAAGTTTATTTAAAATAAAGCCGAACCTAAAAATAAATAAATGCTTTAAACTAATCGAATTAAAGCAATATAAACCATTATCCAAAATAATAATAATAAGCCCCGCCGATTATATTTTTAAAATAATTTTTATTATTTTATTTTTATACTTTTAATATAAATAATAATTATTATTATAATATTTTTTAATAAATAATTTATAAAATTCATAATATTTTTATTTATGAAAATATTAATTTTAATATAATAAAATAAAAAGAAAATATAAAAATTAAAATTAAAAATAAAACAAAAGGAATGTGAACGGGCGAGCCTTGGGAACTTTCCCATCTCCGGGCCCTACTCGTTTAATTTTTTAAACGAGATAAGCTCGGGAATTGCAATAAATGAACTCGGCTGGGATGGGACCACCGTCCCAAACCTCCCATTTGTCATCCCAGACACAGATATCACAAATGTTTCTTCTTCTTGTTCTAAGAATGATTGAATTTTTCTTTATTTTTGTGGAAAATGATTTTTTCTCGATTGTAGCCAAACATTTTCATTTTTTATATTCAGAACTTCGTAAAAATGCAGAATAAGTCGTGAAAATTTTAATGTCAGAAAAGCTATTTAGCTTTAGTATTAAGTAAAAAACAACACCAATTCCAAGAAATAAAAATAAAAAGGGTTTGAAAACAAATAAATTAAAAATGAAAAAAAAAGCTTATAAAAAGAAAAGAGTATTTAAAAGTTTTGAAAGATTGGTTTTAAGTAAATCACAAGAAAAAGACAAATATGAATATTTAATGGAAAATATAAAAAGATAATAAAAAAAGTAAAATAAAATAAATTTATTTGAAAGTTAGAAAATAGAAAGCCAATTTTAATGGCAAAGAAATTTGGTTAGAAATATTATTTAAAGAGACAAAAGATTTAACCAAAATCGGGCCTTAGCTAAGATGGTTTAGCCATTTCATTTTGAGTCCTCATGGTCAAGAGTTCAAGCCCTCTTGCAAGTAAAATATTTTCCTTTTTCAATGGATTGAGTTAATAAAGAATTTGAGGTGTAATGATTTTGGAAATGCATAACAAAAAAATAAAAAAAAAGGGAACTGCAAATGAATTTGGAAGTGAATAAAAAAAAGATTTAAAATAAAAGAAAGAAAGATCAATAAAACAGGAACTTTGGAAGTGAATAAACCCTGCCTTGAAAGTCAATGACCAAAGTCATAACTCTGGCCGCTCAACCCGGGGGTCCGTTAACCAATCTTCAATCCGTGGAAAAATTTATGGGCATCGGATAGTCCGATACCACAACTTGGAGTCCCATTTACCGGGCTCCAATCACAAGTAAAAAGTGACCGTGCCGAGTCCACTTATCACATTTATATATATACATGCACGACTATATTGACAATAGTTCAAAATTAATTTAATTACAATTCTTTTATACAAAAATACATGTTAGAACCAAGGTTGTACACGGGCCGATTTCGATATATCGCATTCTGAATTTAATGATATATCGATGGATATTTTTACATGAATATCAATATATCGTAAATTAACAAAATATTTTGAATTCATGAAAATACTTTGTAAAAGTATAAAAATGACATTAATTAAATATATACATTGATATTACATCGCAATGATCTTTTTCAAAACTAAATAAGACGATGCCACCCACGCAACATTTGATGAAGCGGATCCCACTTCGTAAAGACAATGCTCATACCAAGACATAAGTTCGATAATATTGATTATAGATCGAACACGCCACGTGATAAACGTTTTTCTGGACTTCAGACTCACAACCTCTCAATGGATAGAAATTCAAGTTCACTCTACATGCTTGTTTGAAATTCTTGTTGCATTTGATATGAAATTTGGAATGACATTTGTGGATCATAAGGATAGTTAATCATTCCATATTCACCAATGGAATCCGGCGATGTGAAAAAGGTCACTCATCATCAGGTAAGGAGGAAAACGCTAAGCATCACTGATGGAATCACCGCATTGGAGTGTCAATGCTCATGGACTCAAAACTAGCCGAAAACGAATCCTCATTATGTTGTGTCATCCTTCTTCGTCGACCTCTATATGGCTTTCCAATGGCTCCACACGAAATTCAAATTCTCCTAGACCCGTGGTCTTCATCTGTAGCATGTGAAATCATCTTCACCAAAGGAATCCACTCAATGGATACACTTTGTTGTTGATCCTGCATTATCCCCTAAATTCATCATTTCCAAGATTTACTACAATCATCATCTTCTTCCTCTCGAGTCATAATAGCCTGTAGTGTATACCAACAAAACTAGGTCTACTATTATGTTCAACACTTAAATCCAAAGAGGGTCAGAGAAGTGACAAACCCGCTAAAATAAGTCTTGTCTCGATTGAAACTTTCACTATGAACTTCTTCGATAAAACCCGCTCAATATCAACACCCGCTTCGAACATGTGCAAAGAATTATGGATCAGATTTCCATTTTCATCATCTAAATGGAGAGGTCTAACCCATTGGAATAATTGATTATCCTTTTCTTCACCAAAATCAGCTGAAATGTCGAGCAAATCAAGGTAATATTTTTCAGCAACTTTATCGATCTCTGCTTGCATATCTTGTATCTTTAGTTTCATGTTGTAGTAACAAAAATCTAATTGTTGGAGCCGAGGTTAAGCTAGCCGATTTCTTTGTTTTGTATGGATCAAAGCGAATGTGCTCCAATTTCTCTCATATGCTGAAGATGATGCAGTTTAGGAAAGAACCTTAAAGGCCAAATTCCTCAATGTGGGAGCGTGGTTTCCATACATAAACCACCATTCAGTTGCAATAAAAATTACTAACATTCAAAATTTAATAATAACATGGTAATGGACTTTTACTTTTAAACTTTTAATGAGAAACAACACTACCAAAAACTATTAAATCTCGGGATGCTATTATTTGCCGATCACCGACCTATTTTTGCATCTCAAACATTATTAGCTTTGAATTCAAAACAACTTGCTAAATTAATATGTGTAAGTGTAACTAAATAAATGAACCACCACTAGAAATATAGCCTATTGATGTACCTCATTTCCAATATTACCAAGGCCTACAATCGTAGAAGATAATTTTCCAAATACTTCATGAACAACTTGGAGTAGCTCAGGGTCACTACTAACTCCAGCTTTATATTGAAATCTTGGATTAAGATAATATGCTACAAAGTGATTTAGAATTAGTATGTGATAAAAGGAAAATAATATGCATTAAAAGTAATTATGATATCAATAGTACCGTCAGGCGAAGAGGATGTTCGAGGGTTTTATCACCGATTTGCACATTTTTTGACCCATTCTTTAGCTTTGAGTGCATGTAAATTTTGCTTCATCACTTGAATCAACTCATACACAGATGGCATTGTTGGGACGATTTCGGAATCAATAATGCGAAGAACTGTATATAGTGCCTTATAGATTGACACTAGGTTAAAGACCTTCTCCTAATATGGATGATTAAACACGAGTCCTTTAACCTCACGTCCAACGGTCGTCCGACTAAGCTTGTGAGAGGCCCATTCATCACTAATAAAAATCTTCTTCAAATCAGCCCTCTTTTTTAGAAGACTTGCTAAGGTGATGTAATTTGTCACAAATCTTGCATGCACAATATCTCCACCACAAACCTTTCTCATTATTTCAAGCAACTAACCATGATAGTAGATGAAGTTGGTGATTCAGGCATTGGTAATCAGGTCGAAAACACTTTCCCGTTTACCAATATCTTCAAACATAAGGTCGATGCAATGTGCTTCACATGGAGTCTAATATAAATTGTACTTCTTCATTAACAATTTCCCAACCTTCACAAATGCTGATCCATTGTCTGTAACAATTTGCACAACATTTGCTTCGCCAACTTCCTTTATCACGTCCTTCAATAAACCATAAATGTATTTGTTGTCTTTTTGGAGGGCTATCCGATGATCAACATACTTAAGAAAAATTGTGCCTTTACAATATACCATGAAATTAATGATGCTCACTTTCGTGGGACTGATCCATCCATCACACATAATCGTGCACCCACAGGTTCTTTCATTTCTCCCTTTGAGATTCACACCTTCCATGTCTTTATACTCATATCCAAATATTTGTTTTGATTTCATGGAGAGGGTGACTCCATCTTCATGCATACAAGTCGATGACCCTTGTCTCGGGGGTCCTGGCAACCCGTCAAGTCACTTGAAACTCAGAGATATCAGCCCGATGTCATCACCTCCACATGTCTCTTATATTGAGACCCATTTTTGTATAATTTTCTTACAAATAACCAATTTCTTATAATATTTCACAAGAGTTTGATGTACAACTCTTTTACACTTTTACATGCCAAAATATATTAAAACTAGATTATTCTAATATATTTTACAAAAACGATTCTCAAGGCCACAACCCAGCCTTCTTCGTATTCACGGCCTCAAAGGAGCATTGTCTTCTCATGTACTTGAAAGGGAGGTCCCACGACGGGGTGGAGCAAAGCCCAGTAGTGATAATCTCCTACAAGGGCTACTCCCCACTTAAGTGCTCATGTAGTGATCAAACACACACACATTCAAGTAAAAATTTGCACATTCCTATTCAAATGTCTACATGCCATGGATAAGAATGTAACTCACCCTATCCCATGTCCCGAGTCCTCACCGACTCCCTCACACAATGTCTAAACCAATGTGTGAACAACCGTCATTTTCCATGACATCCAATGATCATTTCTTTGACTCATTACATTTTATATTCATATTTTCATTACAATTTATGCTCATAGGTAAAGTGGGATTCTTGGTGCCACACCATGGGCTTCACAAACCCAGACACTTTTGATGGGTTTTCACCGCTGGTGATCATGTCTAACCTCAATAAATTTGGGTCTTTCACCCTGGGGGGAATTTATCCCAACTTGCTGATACCCAGCGCATATTGTCTTTTACTATTTTCGTATTCCGTGCAACGCATTTGAACGTTGTCCCATTAACTGAGCCCATCCAATCCAACACCAAACGCAATGTTGATTAATAACCGTGTACCACGACACATCATTGAACACCAAACACAGTGTCGATCTCTTCCAAGCACTCACACCCATGTCATGCGATGTTCTAGTGCATATGTAATGCAATTATGCCACTGAAATTCTCATGTTACATGTATGATGCACACTACATGAACCATTCTTATTAGTTGTACTTCATATCAACTACCATGCAAACCTATATTGCAAACATATAAGTTCCATATATATATATATATATATATATATATATATATATATATATATATATATATATATATATATATATATATATATATATATAAAGATATTGTATCAAACATATTAGCATTCATCAATCCATGACTAAACAATAATGTCATACAACCTTCCATAGGCTAACTCATGGTAATTCCTACCCATTACAACAACCTACAACATGCCATGCAATGGTCATGTAAAAAACCAGCTATTCACATCGACACAACCAAGCAACCTGCACACTCGGTGTAAAACATAGATTTCATTAAGGTTATGGTTACCTACTGTCCTCTATATACATATGGCTGGAATCTTGACTCAATGGGAATTCCATAGAGTCTAAGAACACCCAAAACAGTAGTTCGGGATTTAAGAAGTTATGGTCAGCTCTGCTGGAGGTCACACATAACAACAACCCAAAGAAGCAAGAAATTTCAGAAAAATATGAATTTCATCAAAGTTATGTTCACCCATTGTCCTCCAAAGGCATATAGTTGAATCTTGACTCAATGGTCTTTCCAGAGTCAAAGAACACCCAAAACAATGTAGTTCGGGACGAAGAAGTTATACTGGTCTCAAGTTGAGGCCTCACGTGAATAACTGAAATTTCTAGCCGGCCAAATTTAATCTGGCCAAAGAAATGAAAAACATATATTTCAGTAGAGTTATGTTCACCCACTGTTCTCTACAGGTATATGGCTGGAATCTTGACTCAATGAGATTTCCATAGAGTCCAAGAACACCTAAAACTAAGGTTCTGACGGCTAGCTATGGCCGTCCTCAAGTCGAGGTCTCACATGAATATCTAGCCCTAGCTTCACAAATTCTAACCGGCCAATGTACTCGGAAAAGATAGATTTCAGTAGAGTTATGTTCACCCACTGTTCCCCACAGCATATGGATGGAATCTTGACTCAATGGGATTTCCATAGAGTCTAAGATCACCCGAAACGGAGTTTGGACGACGAAGTTATGACCGTCCAAGTCGGGAGGCTTCACAGAACCTAGCCTACGACCCTAGCTAAGAGCCAATTAATCTCTAGCCTACCAGCCTTTTCAATTTAGATTATCTTTGAGGCAAAACTGACCATAACTTGGGCTATAAAGGTCCGATTTGGGAAATTTGAAAGCCTAACATCAAGTTCACTGATGTGGCTACAATTTACCTAAATGACTCACTGCCAAATTCCTTTTATTTCCTACCCAAAAACCAGTCCTAAAGTCTAGATAATGAGTATGATCAAAATAGGGCAGCTCCCCATGGTTCAAAATGCAACCAAACATTTCAAAGTACACCACCACCACATGTACTCTTAAGATAGAAAATATTCAAATCAGAGAAAGACCACTCGGTGTTTCTGTCGAACTCCCTGCTTCCTACGGCCTCTACTTGAAACTCGCGCTGGGAAGCACTTTCATTTGATCCATCGGGAACCAATTTGGCCCGATTGTCAGAAACCTAGAGAGAGATGGAGCCTCTAAGCTTTATTCTCTCCCTTTTCCTTTCCTTTCTTTTTCCATCGAATCGTTTGGCTCCAAAGTCAAGTTTAAAGAGTACCTTTTGCCACTTGTCAATACCCCATTGGCTCCTTTGATTACCCTCTATCACCTTATCCCATCTACCTTGGATTTCTCTCCAATCATGTGTTTCCACATGTCTCTTATGGGTCCCACTTCAGCTCTTTGTTTGACTTAACCTACACTTGACACGTGGCACTCTATGAACCACTCATCACGTGTCAAGTATCCCGTACTACCCTTGGTGCCTCGAAAAATGTGAAATTTCGACTATTTCGAAATTTGACGAAATTCGACGTGGTAGCTAAATTTTGTAAGAAGATTTCAACGGGGAAGTCCGTTTTTTCATACAAGATCTAGAAAATTTCAGATTTTCCCACTAAAATTATTGTTTTACCCTTTCTCAGAAAATTGAATTTTCTCGGGTCTTACACAAGTTAAAGTAAATAATTATATGGTTTACAATTATAATGTAAGATAATAATTTTATTAGAAATTGAAAACGAATTTTCACATACTAGCTTGTTGTGCACCAACAATCATGTTTTTGAAGTGGTGAGAGCTTGCTTTGTGAGGCGTAACGCTCACATATATGAAGAATTTACTGACACCTACCATCAAGCTTTTGATTGCACCTCATTTAAAATATTTTTAATACTTTTTTTTTTGTCTTCTTTCTCTCTTGGGCCGAAGATTTGTATAATGATGTGAAAGAGGTACGGATCCGATTGTCTCACACTTTGAGAGATCTTTTGGCGCCTTACTAGATCGCGATGTGATTATGAAGGCTCACTCATTACAATTATATATATTAGAAATGTTTGTAAATCCGTTTATACTATAATAATGAATTTAAGTTAAAAGATTTACCAATTTTTCTTTTGCCTCTCATAAATCCATCTTCTTGTGGTCGATTCCATTCATTAGCTTTGGATGCACGACATGTTGCTCGATAGTCAACTCGCTTGTCAGGGTTCATGTTAGCCGGATACATATAGACATCATCCCCCTCTTCCTCATTTTCCTTATCATCATCATCACCATCATCAAAGAGATGTCCATGGCTACCACCCATTGTGCCTCGCAGTTCAGCTCGAATTTCTTCAATATTTGCAAATTTTCTTTGGCTTTATCTCCTCTTTCAACCAAAAAGTTATCTATTTCTTTTTTCACTTTTGAGACATATTAGGACACTTTTTCTATTTGAGCCGGATCTCGTATGCGATAAGGAATGAACCTAGTAATTCCGCCACTTTTAATCACTATACCACAAAAATTGCATATGACGTCATTTTTGTTTCCTTCAATAGGTGTACAATATTTCCAAGCAAGATCACGACCTCCAGTATTGCTTCCACTTCCATTATCCATCCTATAAACTTTAATAATTGTAATCAATTCATATTCGTAATCTCAATCTAAGTATAAAGTTGCATCAATTCATATTACATTAATTAACAATTTATTATATTTCATATTCATAATCGTAATCTAAGTCTAAAGTTATATTAAATATCTAAATATACATAATATATGTTCATATTTAATACATTAATTAACAAATTTTCATATTTCATATTCATAATCTCAATCTAAATATAAAGTTGCATTAATTATCATAAGTTAAAGACAATGTGTTTTTACATTAATTAACAATTTATTATATTTCATATTCATAATGGTAATCTAAGTCTAAAGTTATATTAAATATCTAAATATACATAATATATGTTCATATTTCATACATTAATTAACAAATTTTTATATTTCATATTCATAATCTCAATCTAAATATAAAGTTACATTAATTATCATAAGTTCAAGAAAATGTGTTTTTACATTAATTAAAAATTTATTATATTTCATATTCATAATCGTGAATCTAAGTTTAATGTTATATTAAATATCTAAATATACATAATATATGTTCATATTTCATACATTAATTAACAAATTTTTATATTTCATATTCATAACCCCAATCTAAATATAAAGTTATATTAATTCTCATAAGTTAAAGAAAATGTGTTTTTACATTAATTAACATAAAATATACATAATATATGTTCATATTTCATATTCATAATCTTAATCTAAATATAGACTTAAATTAAATCTTAATCTAAATATAAACTAAGATTAAATCTTAATCTAAATATAAACAATCTTAATCTAAATATAAACTTAAATTAATTACTAAATTGCACAAATGTAAAAAAACAAATTAATTAATATGGAAACATACCTTAAGTTGCAATAAATTATGTATCTCAATGGAAGTCTCGAACACAAAATTGACCAAATATTATTCTTCAAGACTCGCACAAATCAAGAATTGTTTGAGAGAATTGATGAGTTTGATATCAAAATGAGTGATTTTAGGGCTACTTATAGATTTTTTGGAGTCAAACTAGTCAGCTTTTTTTTGGTCAAAACCCTTAAAATGAATTATGGCCAAGTAGATTTGATTTTGATCAACCGCCATAGATCTAATTTAAATGCTATAAATCAATTTTGTACGTTAGATCAAGTCAAATATTCAAAATCCACTATCAGATAAAAAATATAGTCGTTGGAATCAAAGGGATTGAAATCTGGCTGTTGAATCAACACAGTTGAACTCCGCCGATTCGTAGGGTAGTCGTTGAGATTTCCTGGAAGCCTGAGATGAAATCTCAGCCTTCCACGTGTCCAACAATTCTGGCCGTCAGATCATGATCGATTTTTTATCGATATATCGGCTATATATCGGTGATATATCGCCGATATCTATTGATATCCACCGATATGTCGGTCAAAAATGGAAAAATCGGCACCGACAAGTGTGTTTGCTCCATGCACTGTTTTGTATTCGATATTGTCTCCGATATATCGGTGATTTTGGTTGATATTTTCCGATTTTTCCTTCATTCGACTTTCGTTTGTTGATATCGTGTTGAGAAGGCCCGACACTCGAAATGTCGACGATATATCGCGACATTTCCAATATTCGCTAGAACTAGTTTGTTCGAAGCATTTTTACAAAAATGATTACAAAGCCATAAACCAGCTTTCTTCACAATTGCGGCCTTGACTGAGTGTCGTCCACCGGTGTACACCCTGCACCTGAAATGTTTTCCCATATAGGGTGAGCAATGCCTAGTAGAGAATAATTCCTATAGAGGTTACTCCCACCTAAGTGCACATGCAATGTTCACACAACATTTCATATCACAATTCCAAACAAGATTATGCAATCCTAGGTTGGAATTCTACATGTCATGCCATGCCATGAAATGAGATGCGACACAATCATGTACCATGCTCTGCGAGTCATTACCGACTCCATTACTCAATGCGATGCCAATGAGTAACAAATCCCAAGTCAATCATCGACTCCTACCACACCACGATGTCCATGTGTGATAAACCGTCATTCTGGATGACACCTAATGATCATTTTCAAACAAAATTCATTAGTTTATAAACCAAAAACTTTTTGGATGTTGCACTTCAATGATAATTTTATTTACAAAACTCATGTGTCTTTTCGAGCAACGACTGAGGTGTCTCACGCAGCTTTACACGCCTTCCTACATTTTTACGCTTTCACCGATGTAGATTCCAGAGGCAACCACAAATGTCAAGTCTTTCACCCGAGGGGATATCTATCCTTGCTTGCTATTACCCGACACAAGTTTTCATCATTTCCATTTTAACCGTGCGACTTTGTTAGACTTCTTCAAACGGCACCGAGCCCACCCATAGATCACCAAGTATGATGATTGATCGTAATTATGCACTGACACCCATTTAATGCGATGTCCCCTTACATATGCAATGTAATGTGCCATTGTATGTTATATCATGCCACATGTATAATGAATGCTACATGGACAATTCAAACCATACAATTCACCATGTATTATGGACAATTATATTATGAGCATATAATTTTCCAAACCAGACATACATCAATGTCAATATATGAGCACAAACATATCGACATTTCATCACATCAACACAACTAAACAATTAGTACACTTGATGCAACAATAAAATTTTCGTGAAAATAGGAGCATCAAATTCCATTCACTAAGAATGGTCAGATTCTAGATTCAAAAGAGCTTTTCATAGAGTCCAAAACTGTAACCTGAGTTCGAACAAGAAAGATATGACCGTTTAAAGTTGGAAGCTTAAAGGTGTGCAACAAGAGAGAAATATCGCGACATCGCCACGACATTGCCACAACATCAACCCAACCACAAACATTTCAGTTGCGATGTCGCAACATCGCCATGACATCGCCCCGACATTGGTGCTAGGGTAGGATTTTTCTGGACACAACTAAATAAACAGCCTAAGCTGTAGTAGTCCCTAGAAATGGACCATAACTTAAGCTACAGAGGTTCAATTTGGGTGATTCAAAAGCCTATAGAAAGTTCATAGATGCAGCTACAATTTCTATGAAGAAAACGAGTCCAAAATCCATCCATTTCCCAACTGAAAACCTGTCCCAAAATCCAGCCATGTAGATCAAACCGAAGGGCTATTCTCATTCCAAAATTTGGCCAACAGCCCTTAGAGAAAAAAACACAACCACACAACCCCTTATGGTGGAAAATAAACCAAAGTAGGAAGAATCCTACTCTTGGAGCATAGCCCTCGTCTCAGATGGACTTTTTACTTGGCTCGACGACTCGACTATGAGAACACCGGTGAACTAAGGAAGAACCCGCCGACCTCTTTCCTCTTTCTCTCCCTCTTTTCCTTTTTTTTCTTTCTACCCTTTCCTTTTTCTTTCTTTTCTTTCCTTTCTCCATTGAACTGATTTCCCTAAACCAAGAGGATATTTCCTCTTTCCTTTCCTTAGTGTGAATTAAGGACACATGAGTCATATGCCATGTGTCACATGGACAAATGCATTAAGTGGCACATGCTACACCCACATGGCTCTTATGCCATGGGCATACCCCTTATCATGCCAAGTGGCATCCACATGGTCATGTCATGTGGCATCACATCATGTGTCACCCAACACCTGATTACCTCGAAAAACGTGAAATTTCAACACCAAATTCAAACAAATTCAGCCTAGACAACTGGGGACTTCACGATCTAACCCAACGGTTCGCTTTGTCATCCGAGACTAAAATTTTCAGATTTTCAACCCGTACGACGACAAATCATTATTTTGCCATTTTAAAAAAAAAATTCAATTTTTCCCGGGTTTTACAATAACAATAAAATATTCTCCACCATAGTGCACTCCACTGAAAACTTCCCTTTGGTCTCCCACCATTCAACCACTAAAAAAAAAAAAAAAAAACTCCCAACATGCACATGAATTTAAGCCATAACCGCCCTTTAAAATTCCAACATCAACTCACATAAGTTTCAAATTTTAATGTATTTCTCTTCTTATCTTAACCCCTCTTAAATGTAACTTAAGGTTCTTATTTAAATGTATGTAATTAGATTACATAGGATTATAATTAGTTGGTGGAGATACAAAGGAGAAATGAGCATGGAAGAGGATACAAGAAAGAAGACCTTGAAATATAAATTTGATTTGATTTCATGTGTTGTAAGAATCATGCATGTCCCTAGGTTTGACCAAGTTAATTCCATTTTGGCTCATGGAATTGATTTTAGAAGTCCATAATCATCCCATATAGTGAAAGTAACTATCTTTATATTTTCATGAGATGAAAAGTATATATATAAAGCATGCTAATGCAATGATGAAACTAATTTAAAGAAACCCCTCAATAAAATATATTAAGGCTAACGTCTTCTACTAATATGGTATGAATTGGAGTTCTTATGGAGTTGTGGTTGTTGGGTATATAAACTTAAACTCTCTTTATAAGAATATGTTCTATCTATGGAAATGAGTTTTCCTGATTAGTGAGCTGGTCTTAACTAGACTTGTTAGCTTGTTGGGCAAACCTAAGGTTAATGTTGGATAGAGACGCAGTTGAGTAAGTGTGCATGAGATGTACACACATTAAGAGTTGATAACCCAATGATAGTACATACATTAAGCATTAATAGTACTAGATTCGATAGTTGCATGGAATTACAATTTGTATGGACAAGATACCTACCTTTTGACCTAAGGTGGCTTGTTGGGTAAACCTAAAGTCATTCCCGGTGATATCGATATCGACCCACTAGGAAAACTTACTTTTAGGTTATCTCATATCAATAGTGAGGGCTATCGATTCGTAATAAAATAGTAGGAGCTATAAAATGCGTAATTATTAAGCCGTAATAATCATGCATTTTAAAGTACAATCTAACATAATCTCTTTTTACATCTAGGTTGTTATAATCAAGCCATGTCGACGAACGTGAACTTACGATCAATAATGGATGCCAATAAGTAGATCGGTGCCAACTTCATGGATTGGTTAAGGAACTTGAGAATTGTTCTAAAGGCATAGAGATAGCCAATGTCCTTGATGGCCTAATTCCTAAAAATCCCTTTTGTCGTTTATGCATCCGACTTAAGACTGCAAGGTACATCGGCTAATTGGATGACAATATGATTGCCACATGTATCATGTTAGCATCTATGTCACTGGGAGCTTTAGAAATGCACGAGGCTACACAAACTATGCCATAGTCGACCATTCGAAGGAGTTGTTTTATGAGCAAGCAAGATCCAAAAGGTTCGAGGTCTCTAAACTACTATTTCGCTCAAAGATGATAGAGGGGACATCACATTGAAGATGAATGGATATATTGTGAGGTTGGATCAGTTGGGTTTTGGTATGGATAATGAATTGAGTATAGACTTGATTGTTTATTTACTCCGATAGTTTTACAAGCCAGGCTTAACTATAAAGATGAACAATAAAGAGACTCCATACTCGAGCTAATCAACTTGCTTAAAACATTTGAAACCTACCTGTGAACGCCCCTAAAACTGGGTCCGTTGACAACCCGTCAACCCGCAGAATACCTGTGTCTCATATTATGAGACCTATACATGAGTAAAAATGGCCACTTGGGCCCATACATCAATACTCACCAAAAATCTAACCAACTATATTACAATAGTTCAAGAGTTGATACATCACTCTTAATACAAACATATATTAAAATTTAAAGTTTTAATACATGTTATACATATTACATATCAAAGCCACAATCCGACTTTCTTCTCAAAGAGGTCTCTAATGAGCGGCGTCTTCCCGAACACTCCCTGTACTCTGAAATAATGTTCCCTCGATAGGGTGAGCAATGCCCAGTGGTTGAATTATCCTACATGGGTTATTCCCCACCTAAGTGCACATGCAATGATTCAACATAAACACATGCAAGCAAATACAGGATCCTACTTGAATGTCTACGTGATGTGGATGAGAATGCGACTCACCCTTTCCCACTTCTCGAGCCCTCACTGACTCCCTCACGCATGCCTAAGCCAAATGCGAGAAAAACATCGTTTTCAAAACAAAAGGTTTTTGTTCTCGAAACGTATTACCGAAGTTTCGGGAAGTATCAATTACCCTCCGAGGCGACACTGGCCGGGTAATTTTTCCGAAATACTATGGTCACCAGATGAACTGGGCTGACAACTCTCCATGCGCAATTCTTCTAAAATCTTCCCTTGGAAATTCCTTTCACAACCATTTTCCATTTTTTTCTTTTCTTTCATGCCATGCACTCACACCTAATTTTCTAGGGTCGTCAGACATATGAAATGCATTATGCCATTTCCAAACCACATGCCAATATATCAATTATGCATATATTAACAAAATTTAACTCACATACATCATGTTATTCAATTCATGGCAATAACATCATAATTAGCTCACATGGGCTAATCAACAATCCAATTTAATTCCAATGGCTTACACACAATTATATTTCATATAATTGTGACATCATGTTAACACATTAATTTTCATGCATTAACAATTTCTTTCCACACAATTCAAGCCATCCAATTCAAGCAATATTTTTCTTACAACACACATGCGACCATTTTCGAACAAATCAGCAACCGGATCAAGTTTTAACAAATTCCTAAACGAAGGCTGTCCGTAAGCAACCCTTCACTGGGCACGGTTCCACTTGTGGAACGTAAACTATGGCCATTCTTCCAACAACACACAAACTATAATTTGTTGCATAAATTATCATAATAAAACTACCAAACCGTCTTAAACTCGGGTCTAAAACGGGTTCCAAATTTTCCAATCTACCCCGAATTTTCGGATCGACTGCAACAACCATTCACGGCCTCAAACACTCAAAACCATTTACAAGACTCTTAAAAACCGAAAATAACCGAGTAGGAGAAGACCCCTACCTCTTGGAGTTGTCGAAACTCCACAAAAACCCGGCAGCTCCACGCGCAGTCTCTCGCCGCGTAACAACTTTGCTTCTAAATTCTAAGCAAACCGAATGTCCGAAGTCGGGAATCTGCAGAGAAGGTACTTTCCTAAAAACCCTCCATTTTTCAAATCGCTTCCTCCTCTCTCCACCGGGGTCGATTCTTAAAATGGAGAAGAGAGTCTCCCGTTGTTCCTCCTTTGCCATGTCTAATCGTCATTGGCTGCAGGGGATTCCCATCCATTTAATCCACCAACTTTGGATTTCCCTCCAATTAGGAGGTTCCACATGTCACCCATGGGCCCTACACTTGAGCTCAAGTTGACTCATTTTGCACCTGACACGTGACACACAGAGCCACCAAATGCGCATGGTCCCGCACTCACGCCGTGTCTTAAAACTGCAACCTAACCGGTTCCTAATTCGATGAAATTCAACGCGCAGCGAGCCTCAAGAGAGGATTCCAACCCAAGGGTTCATGGTCATCCGAGATCAGAAAAATTTAGATTTTGACCCCAAATTACCATTTTGCCATTTTTCAAAAAATTAGATTTTCTCGGGGTTTCACACCTACCTTGAAGAAGGAAGGTAAAATTGTGTTGCTTGTGGATTCTTATGGTTCTAAGAAGAGTTCTGAGAACAACAAGAAGAGAAGAAACGAGTGTTCCTGAGATAGAGAGAGTGTTATTCAAGAACATCTCATCTTGGTGAGACTCGGGGTTTTTTCGACTTCCCTCTTCGGATTTAGGCTTGGATAGAACTAGGACTTCATCCAAGACCGTTGCCTTGGAGGTCATCGGATCCACTCTTCGAGTGAATATTGTTAGAGGGAAACCAAGGACGTGGATTTTCTGTCAAGAGCCGCATCACCCTCTCTGGGCTTCTGGCTGAGACTGACAGTTATATAAATCTTGCTTCTCGCCTCAAGATGCTTTTTATGGGCTTTGTTTTCCAAAATTTTAAGTTTTCGTTTTGGCAATTGTTGCCACTCCACAAAATCCAATAGTGGTATCATAGCCTACTTTGTGTGCATCAAAATCTGCTCCATGTTGAGAGTATTCGATTTTTGGTCCCCATGTTCTTCAATGGTTCAAAAATGAGATTTTTATTTTGAAAAGACTTGATCCAGTGTTCTTCTTCATGTAATATGGTCATGATATGATCAAACATGATTGTAATGGAATTAATGAGATTAAAACTCCTAAAAATGGGATTTTTATCAAATCTGTCGAAGTTGGAACCCAGCTCACATTGTGACGTGGGTGATGAACCCAAGTAACTTCACGACGTGTGGGTGCCCACGTCCTTGAACTATAAATTGATTCAACCCTTGAATCATTCACCCGATTAAACTTGTTGTGCCGTCTACGTTGGAACAAGACAGAAAAACATGACGGATCGTGAAGGTGTCGTCCACACTGGAACAAGATAGAAAAACACAATGAATCGTGAAGGTGTCGTCTCACAGGAACAAGACAAAAGAACGTGATAGATCGTAAATGTGCCATCTACACGAGACAAAGGAATCGGAAAAATACGACCAGATCAGAATGTCACGGACCGCGTCGAAAAACATAAAAGCGTGATAGATCGTGAAGGTGTCATCTATGTCGAAATAAGATAAAAAAATGTGACGGTCGTGAAGGCGAACGAATAAAAGCGCGATAGTCGTGAAGGTGGTGTTTACATCGAAACAAGATAGAAAGACGTGATGTGGCTTGTGAAGGTGCCGTCCACGTCGGAACTAGACAGAAAAACATGATAGACTGTGAAGGTATTGTCTATGCCGAGAAAATAAGATAGAAAAATGGGACGGATTGTGAAGGTGTCGTCTACGTTGAAACAAGACAGAAAAACATGATGCAGATCGTGAAGGTGCCGTCCACGCTAGAATTGGACATAAAAACCACGGCCAGTTATGAAGGTGTGGAGTCTACGATAAAGCAACATAAGTAAATATGATGCTCAGTCAAAGGATGATCGTGGTAATGATCTTAGAAAACTCGAGGAGCGATAAACAATACGATGCTAAAGCGGTAGTCACAATGAAGTGGTAGACTTCCGGTATGCGGCTCGACAGCAATTGACCACTTGATCACAGAGGTAATGACATATATGGATGTCGCGACATCGAGAGATGGGGGTATGCCCGATATATGAATGTGGCGAATAGAAAAAGGTATTAATAGTAAACCATTGATACTTTAGAGTATGCTCATCGATCATCTGATAGTAAATATGTAAGCTTCGAGGATCTCAAAAGCGGGACGAAGCATCATGATATATTGACCCGGACAAAACTATTGACAAGCAGACATAATGACCAACAGAAATCACCAAAAAGTAAGTCATAACTTCGGCATGCAGTGTCAAAATGGAAGCATTGATAGGCATTTTGCATGATGTGCAATTAAAACTCTCGCGAAAAATGTGTAATTAATGCCTATTTCCGCAAGTAAATGCTTGTTAAGTAATATAGTGTACTGAGCATACAAAGATCAATCCACGAGGAAAAATGGGATGTTAAGTACCAAAATTGGGCTGCCTTTCTAATATCCAAACGAGCAATTATGATGTGTTGAAACAAAATTTCAATTAAGCTACTAAATTTTAATCTAGCAATTTGATCATGCAAGTTAGGGCTTCCGAGAGATAATGAAGTTACAGGTTTTGAACAATTAGATAATCCATATATACGAACGGAATCTATTCTATAGTTTCATGAGAAAGTTCTCCAAGTCGATTCTTAAATGATTTAGTTATAGCGTCTCTCGAGGTCGAATAACTTTGCCAACTAGTACTAGGTCTTTTTTGCTTTTCGGCTCGACCTCGAGAAGCCTTGGGGTGCTTTAAGACCTAAGAACCTCACCACGCCTCCTAATTCTGGAAGTAATTTCTACACTATAAGCTAATTAAGTTGATTCACTTGTCTAAATTCTCTACTCAATCTCGGATCTCACAGGAACCGCTCGCCACATTAAAGTTGATCGGAATTATGTGTAATTGTAATCAAGTATGAATCAAAAGAGGTTCAATCACATGAAACAGGTTAAAGGAATTCTAGCAATTAGATATAAGCTTCATGTCTAAATACAACCAAAACCCTAGTTTGTGAATTTAGAACATAGCTAAAATCGAACATCATAAAACCTGATAAACATGAAAGTTAAAGAAAAATAGTTTTAATGTTGAATATCGATGAATCTTCTACCTTTTCGAATCGCTGCACTTTCCAAGAGTAGGTGTTGATCTTCACGTCTCGTCCCATCTTCTTTCCTGTGAGTCGAACTCAAGTGCGATCCCCGATCTTGCCTCAAAGCCTCGATTTATAAATCATGGAACATGAGTTATCAATGGGCCGTGTGATCACGCCCAAATGCATACAGCTCTTATGATGAACACCTTCGCGCGAATGAAGGCGATTTCACAATGACGAACCTCGTAGCTTATGTCGTCAAAGAATTCATCATTCGTTGGGAATAAACATGGGTTTGTCACAACAAACCAGAATTGCATATGCGGATCTTCCTACTTCATCACGACGAACATGACCTTCGTCGCAACCAAGCAACATAGTATAGCTCAACAACTTCCTTTTTGCTTAGTTTTCATTTCTCTTCATCACTTTCGTTTTCACTAAAAATCAGAAACACAATCCAATGAGGGATTAGAGCATTTTTAGTGATATTAGTGTGAATCTAGCATCAAAGTTGTATAAAATAAGTGAAAACACACCAAAAAATGCTAACAAGATTCACACTTATCAAACACCCCCAAACTTAGCATTTTTCTTGTTCTCAAGAAAAGACGAAGATATATTTCACTTATCATTAACACTATAAGTAAAAATAGTGCACTTGAAGAGATCAACATTGCATGAAAATTTTGCCTCAGGGATTGCGCTTCCCAACTACATAAAGAATATGTCAAAGATAGGTTCCAGAAAATAAAATGGGATGACCATAAGCAATATGCATCTAAACTAAAAGTTCACATGCATGTTTGAAGTCCCAATTATTCAACCAATTGCAATTTGAAGAAATTAGGAAAATTTGAGTGGAATGGAGGACCTATCTCTTACATGGGGGTCCCATGTCTTTAGGAGTGACTCAAAACTCCAGGATTGCTCGGGCATATCATTATCCACTAATGTACATGTTTCACAACTCTTAGGATCAAATAGTTCTTCATAAGATTGTAATGTATGGCTTAGGTAGAAAGGTAGATGAGTTGGTCATTTAGGCTTGAGTTTACCCAAAACACACATGTACATTTTTCTCATGTCAACGCATCTTCATCCTCTCCTATGACTATATTTGCACTTGAACCTTTCAAACTTGTCTTCTTTTTGCATCATTTTTCTATTCATACTACTTCTCTCCCAAATTTATTTGATTTCATCCTTTTCCAAAATCACCAAGAGGCTTTCTTCTTGGAATATCAAGACTAGAAGTGGTGCAATGTCCAAATAAGCTTTCTACTTACCCCGTAGCTAGTTTTAGGTCAAGAACTCCTAGACCAATTATCTAGGTATCATTTGCTTAAACACCCCTACGGAACTTAATGGCTCAAGGCAAGAAGGCTACGAGGCTGAACTCACTCCCTCTCGAGTTCTTGAGCTTTTTGCTCTTTTCTTGCTTTTTCCACACCTTGACTCCTCTCATTCATCTACCATTTCTCCCAAACTTCTCATATACCCCACGTATTCTCTTATGATGTTGCTTTTCAAGCAACATGTGAAGGGTAAAGAAGGGTTTTTTTATTTAAAGGTAAATAACAACCAAGGTTTTTGGGTGATTAATCTTGGTTTTTGAGAATTAAATATGGTTTATAAGGATCAAATTGGGTAACTATGGATTGATGCAATCACGATGGGCTAGAAAGACTCAACCAATTCCAAGGATGGCTTAAATCATTTCCCAAAAGTTGTGACACCTAGGATTTCGCCTCAAACAATAATTGAGCAAGTTCTAGAATTTTTGGAGATCCAAAACTTATAGAATTCTCCTAATTCTTCTCTAAACCAAGCATGACTGGCCAACAAGGGTTTATTGTGACTTGTGATCGAAAAGGCTAAAACCTATGAACTAAGTGCACACTACATGGTCAACCCATTAGGCCTTATGCTCTACTATATTTGATATTCTTCATATAAAAGGAAAAACACAAACAATTATCAGCATAGGCATCATTGTATCTCAATAACAAGCCCACAAAACAAAATTCATAAATCTTTTTAGGTCATTTTTCAAAATTTTAAAAAGGTTTGGCAGCACTCAATGGTTTAAATGATACATGCACTGGTAGCTCAATAAACCACAATCATTTAAGTCAAATAAACATATCCAATATAGACCGAAAAATATATATCAATCAATTAAGCATACCAAACACTACGTCACAAACTCCATAAGTGCAAGCAAAAATAAAAAACTAAAACAAAATAGCAAACATGTCCAAAAGAGAAACTATCCAAGGTGCAAAACATGGCACCATAACCAAATAAAGTCAATAAACAAACACCCCCAAGCTTATCGTGCCATCATTCCTAATGCGCAAGGAAATAGAGGGTAAAGAACTCTCGCGTCGGGTAGCTCATCATCGCTCTCTTGGTCACCGGCAAACTGGGGTGGTCGAGGCCATGGTGGGAACTCGAATGGTGAAGGCGGTGCAGCTGAAGTCGATGTCGGACCAAGGTGGTGTGCTTTAAGACTTGCTAGATAAGTCATATTCTACTCATCTTGGTCCACCTGCATCTGCTATCGTTGAGCTAGGGCCTCAAGCCATGCTTTGATCCTTGCGTTGTCCAAGTGTAACGCGTAATTGCTCTTCCTGTAGTCTCAAAACTCCTTGTGGGAAATCTTAGTCCATTCAGTGATTAGTGATAGGGGTGAATTATATTAGTATTTATAGCGTGTTTCTCGTGTGTTTATGTAACCTAAATGCTAGATTCACCCCCTTATTCTCAAGTATTACACTAATCCCTCATCCGTGTGAGTTTTGAAAAGATTGAAAACAAAGCATGCAAAGATTGAAAACAAAGCAAGCAAAGAAGAGGGCAAAAAGAACAAGAAAGCAGAACTTGCCTCAAAGGCATTGCTTTGCTAAGGCGAAGCTAAAACATAAGAAATTGAAGGCCTTGGGTTCGCCAAGGAGAAGGCAACCCTCGCCAAGGTGAAGTAAAACCCTTGTTGAGGTGAAAGAGAAATCACATGTGCGAAGGCCCTGTGGTTCGCGAGGAGAAGCACACCTCGCTGCATAAGGGAGACCACCTTGATTTTTGACACATGTCTTCTTCAAAGAAAAATTCCCTCATTCTCAACCCCATTTTGGTCATTTTTTAATGCTATAAATGTTTGTGTAATATTTGTAGGGAGATAGACAACATTGGAGAGGGCTTGGAGTTTGGCACATATTCATCTTCTAGGGTTTTTCTCTAAGCTTCTCATTTTCTGTGGTATGTAGATTTTCTTAGTTTTAGCTCAGGTTCAAAGCCAAGTTGCAAGATCCAAATTGCAGAGGACTTCAGATGTGCGGAGCAATTTAATTGGGAGACTCTCTATTTCATATTTGTTTTCAGATCCCTAAATCCTTATCTTCTTGTAATCGTCACACATTATGTTTGTTGTAGACACGACATTGCTCCGGGTTCTTCAGGCTACCTATGAGTGGCTGTGATCCTCCTCTAAGTGGCTAGTTGTCGACATTAGTGTTCGCTTTTGTAATATATTGAATGATTTTATGAACGTATCTCAGGTTGAGGTTTTATGATGTGGTTTTATGAATTTCCGTGTTTTATCTAATCACAGCATGCCAAGTATGAGATTGCTTCTCCCTGAGATAGTAAGGGTTTTCAAAGTGACATTTGGAAGTATACCCTTGGGACTTGATTTTCATTCTCCAACATTTCACAATTGAAAAAAGCAATTTGACTTAATCAAAGAAGTCTAGGAAATTAGTGGATGCTTATGACTAGATGGATTTCATTACAGGACATCATCTAACCTTACGTCATGACGAGGACCGAAGGTGATTGATCTGAACATAACCCGAGAAATTTCATTGTATGGACCAAAATGGAACAAATGGAAACTCCTAAGGACTGAATTACCTTAGAACAAGTAACACGTCGTTTGACCTAGATGGACCGAAAGGAGAATAGAGATTAGGTGTGAGAAACGAGAGAGATTCTGAAGGAGGTAACCTCACGCAGAGTCTTCGGGTAGACACAAGAGCATATTCACTTAATTAGCACTTAATAAGCATAAGCCATAAATGCACCAATGGAAACAACCGGGCCTAGTGTTATTCCTTAATGTTTTTCTTACAATTTAATCCAACCACTTGCTAATCTTTTAGAGTAGATTTTTAGCTTAACTTAGTTTCGCTTTTAATGAACAATCAATCACAACTAGTTTAATTCGCTTAAATAGTGAAATTCTCGAGCAATGCAGATTTAACCTCTAATTTAAACCATCTCTTCCCCTGTGGGTTCACATACCAGTTTCTAATTGTCATTATATTACCTGTGATAAGTGCAATTGCGGATTAGGTTGCTTTAACCAAACTTTTATGTAAACAAAAACAACTAAACAAGTTTTTGGCGCCGCTGCCTGGGAAACGACGATTTAAGTGGAATAGATTGATATTCCAGCAAAAAGGGCATTTTCTACTTTGAGCATAAATTATTTTTTTGTGTAGAAACCTTAGTCTATTTCTCTATTTTTCCTTTTAGTTTTATTGTTTGTTTTCCTCATTTAGTTTTGTTTACTTCTTTCCAGTTGTTATTCTTCGATTTTAGGTACCAAATTGTATGCATACAAGATCCACTCACTATTTGCTGCTTGATCCAGAGATAGAAAGAACATTGTTTAAACTCAAGAAGATCAAGGACGATAATACAAAGATGGAAGATAAGAATATTCACATTCATGAGGGTTAACTCGATCATAAATGATATGTTCACTCCTGAATCCACACTAGTGACTGTTGAAGGCCCATGATGAATGAAGAATATTAGGGGAGTCGACATCAACCCATAGATGCTAATAATTATGAGTTGAAACCCGCATTGATCTCTATGGTTCAACAACAACAATTTAGGGGCAGCCCTTTTGAAGATCCCAATGGCCACTTGTCGAACTTCTTACAATTCAAAGAATTATGAAGATGAACGGAGGGACCACAATGATTAAGTTGGCTTTTTCTCTTTTTCACTAAAGGATAAAGTGGGAAACGTCTCACAAATCTAATGTCAAGGTCAATAGATACTGGGAGCTCTAGTGGAGGTATTCCCGATGAAATTTTTCCACCTCAGCTTGACTTCTCAGCTTCACAGAGCTTTCAAGATCACAATAATTTCAAATAAGGAGGTCAAGACACTATATGATGCATGGGATAGATTTGAAGAACTGGTTGAGAAATGTCCATAGCACGGATAAGAGCCGCGTGCCTGGCGCAAATATTCTATAATGCTCTTTAAATCATTCTCACTGTAATAAGTGGATCGTTAACGGTGGTGGTTCAATCATCAAGAAAACAATAAGAGAGGCTAACTTAATGTTTGAAGAATTGGCAAAGAACAATTACCAACCTCTTTCTGAGAGAGGTGATGGAAGAAGACAAGGGGGACTACATGAAGTAGACAAAACGTTATCTTTGGAGACAAAGTTTGAAGCCTTGATGGCGAGATTAAATCAACAAGCTCCAAAAGAGCCAACTATTAGGGAAATCGCATATATGCAAGCACAAGGTGCTCTTATGGCTAATCCTCCACTCCCAAATCAGAGGATGCAAACTATGAATACTAGAAGTTACACATTCCGAATCTAACAACAACCAATCCATCACATTATCATCTGTGGTTAAGGAATCATGAGAACTTTTATAGCAACTGCTTACAGTTTCTTATGAGCCCCACCACCAAGCAATACCACTCAAGACCTCCGTGTTTTTCATCCAAGGAGCTCGAAATTCAATTATCAAGCAATACAAGGCCGAGCCAAATGAGCTCGCTTAGCTGGATAAATGATATGAAGAAGTCGACCAACACTGAATCACTCAACTAGAAGATAGTCAAGCTGGGATGGGAAATGTATTGAAGAGCATGGAAGGTATTCAAATACCATGGGAACTGCATGAAAATTCGAGCACAATTAAAGCTAATATCGCACACATGCATTAAGAATATGGAGACAAATTCCGCTGTCGGGAGCATCTTTGAAAAATCTAGAAACTCAAATGGGACAATTAGCTTAATATTTAAGAGAGAATCCACCAAAATCCTTCCGAGTGACACAGAGAAAAACCCGAAGCAATGTATGGTTGTAACCTTAAGAAGTGGGAAAGAGTTGGATGAGCCAAAGAAGGATGTGAAAACTGAAAAGAAATTGGAGCACAAAAATATGGAAGTCAAGAAAAGATAGAAGTCGAGGAGAACAAAGTGAGAGCTGGTTAGAGGAATGAGAAGTGAACAAACTTGATGAAGTTGTCTCTGGAAGAACTAATCTTCCCGGCTAACCCTCCCATATACACTCCACCCTTTACTTTTCTCCAAAGGTTTCAAAACCAAGATGGATGAACAATTTACCGCTCTAGGCATGTTTAAGAAACTTTGAGATCAACATCCACTAATACGCGCTGGCTTAAATGTGCTCAGACTATGTAAAAAATTACGAAAGAGATGTAATTGAATTACCAAGAAGCTTAGAGGTATATGGGACAAAGAATTAATCGAAAATTATATGATGATCATCCAAACAGGTCTTAGAGAAACTCAAAGATCCTGAAGTTTTACTATCCTCTGGCCATCTGGAGCACACATTCAAGAAGACACTATGTGATCTGGGCAAGCATAAATTTGATGCCATTTTGGGGTATTATAAAACTTGACTGGGAGATGATAACTTACAAATTTATCACTCAAAACGGCCGATGATCTTTGACCTTCTAAAGGCATGTTGATGATGTTTTAGCGAAGGTTGATAAATTCATCTTTCCTATGGATTTTGTGGTTTTAGATATGGTGGCACCGATAATCTTGGGAAGAATGTTTCTCACCACTAAGAAAGCACTCATTGATGAATGAACGTGAATTAACACTTATAGCGGCGAAGACCAAGGAAGGACCTATATAAGCATGGAATTCCTAAGAATTGAAAATGCAAGTTGCATGAGGATTGTCACTTTGATTCCTTCATAAGAGAATGTGTTGTATGATTTTGGCAAAAACGGTCCACTTGAATGAATGACAAAATCATTTCACATAAAGAACTATAGGTGATGAAGATCTATCTTTCACTTCGGAATTGATTGAAACAATACTTGCTCTTCAAGAAAATGAAGAAGAATCAGTTTTAGAAGAAGAGAGAAAGACTCTGGATGGTCTAGTGCTGAAGGAATTACCAAAGGGCCTCAAATACGCATTTTTGGGATGCAATGACACAAAGCCGATAATTATATCTACAAAGCTGGACAATGATATGGAGGTTGGAACCAGCACTAGGTGTGCTTGAAAGATATTCGAGGCATTTGCATGGTCTATAGAAGACATCAAGGGACTTCGGGCCCCTCCATATGCATGCGCAAGATTTTGATGGAAGAGAATCATGCTCCATCCATTGAGCATCAAAGGTGATTAAACCCTGCAATGAAGGAAGTGGTGAAAATGAAAGTTCTAAAATGGCTTTAGGTTGGATTCATATATGCTATTTGCAATAAATTTCAGTGAGTCCCGTCTGTGTGTCGAAAGGGGAGGGATGACTATAGTTCGGAATGAGAGAAACAAGCTTCTTTCCATTCATATAGTTATGGATGGTGATTATAAATAATTATAGAAAGCTCAACAACGTTAGTCCAGAAGGACTGTTATTATCCTCTCCCTTTCCGGACGGGATGGATCAACTCAAGTGACACTTTCACTTCATACTAGATGGTTCAAGATACAACTAGATTATGGTGAGCTTCAAGACCAAGAGAAGACAACTCTGACATTCATATGGGACATTTCACTTTAATGTTGTTGGGCTTTGTAATGCACTAGTCACCTTTCGTAGATGCATGACCGCCATTTTAAGATTTGATAGAACACATCACGAAGTCTTCATGGATATCTGTATAGATCATCGATAATTGCTCACCAATCTCGAAGTACTACAAAGATGCAAAGAGAAAAAATTGGTTTTGAATTGGGAAAAGTGCCATTTCATGTTACAAGAAGGCATCGTGCTTGGACACCTCATCTCCCCTCCAAAGTGGTCGAAGTGGATAAAGCAAAGATAGCAACAACCAAACCTCTTACCCCACCCACCACAAGCAGGTGAGGTGTCTGCAAACTGGGACATGTAGGTGTCTATTGAAGATTCATAAAAGATTTCTCAAAAATCGCAAAACCGCTATGCAAATTGTTGGAAAAAGACACAATATTAAGCTTTGATGAAGCCTGCATGACAACATTTGAGGAGATAAAGAATAAACTGATCGAAGCACCCACTGTAGTTGCACCAAATTGGGGTGAACCTTTTGAGATAATGTGAAACACCAGTGATTATGCGCTTGACCTGCTTTTGGGACAAAGGCGAGAGAACATATTCAAGCCCATATATTATGCAAACAAAATCGCTTGAATCCTGGCTCAAGAGAATTACACAACTACAGAGAAATAGATGCTAGTAGTGTCGTATTCTTGTGACAAGTTCAAACCGTACATACTTGGCTCCAAGGAGACTCTCTACACGGAACATGAGGCAATCCGGTACCTTATGAAGAAAAAAGAGGCCAAACCGAGATTAATTCATTAGGTTTTATTGCTTCAAGAGTTCGATATGGAAATTAAAGACAAAAGAGGCAGTGAAAATGTGGTAGCATACCACCTATCTTGTTTGGAATCCGATAAGGGGATTGAAGACCGCACGGAGATTGAGGAATCATTCTCGGATGAGCAATTGCTAGCGATGGAAGCTCAGTTGCCATGGTATGCAGATTTTGTCAACTATTTAGCATGCAATGTGTTACCCCCTGGGCTCAGTTCTCAACAAAAGAAGAAATTCTTACATGATGTCAAGCTATATCAATGGGACAACCCATTACTCTTTAAAAGATGCCCATACCAAGTAATGAGAAGATGTGTACCTCAAGAGGAACAACTGGAAATCCTATCCAAGTGCCATTCTTCCCCATATGGAGGACACTTTGGAAGCCAAAAGACAATGTAAAGTGCTTAAGTTGGATTTTTTCACAACTTATTCAGATAGAGACCTCATCAACACATTCAGAACTATGATAGATGTCAAAGAGTGGGCAATATTTCCAGAAGAAATGAAATGCCCCTAAACAACATTCAAGAAGTAGAAATTTTCGATGTATGGGGCATTTATTTCATGGGACCATTTCCCCCCTCATTTAGGAAATTGTATATCTTTCTTGTTGTCGACTATGTGTTGAAATGGGTGGAGGCAATTGCCACAAAGAAAAATGATGCAAAAACAGTAGTGAAATTCATTCACAGAAATATCCTCACCCAGTTTGGTGCTCCCCGATGTATTCTCGTGACATATCTGCACTGCATTATTTGCCTCTGCTCGGAAAGTATAATGTCCAAGATGCAAAGTCCCCATATCACCCACAATCCTAAGGGCAAGTAAAATTTCAAATCGAAATTAAAGTAATTTTGAAAACTGTGAAGTTTATCTAGGAAATTGGTCAAAGAAGTTAGATGATGCTCTATGTGCATAGAGGATCGCTTCTTCAAAACTCCACTCATGTCCTTTGATTAATCTTTGAAAACCGTGCTATTTACCGAGTTAGAACATAGGCAATGGGTGAGAAGGAAACCCTAGAATTTTCAAACCTCAAAAGAAGCTTAGTGAGAAAAAGCTCCTTCAATTGGAATGTGAACTCTGAGGGAAATGGGCAATGATTAATATGAGAATGCAAAGATATACAAGGAGAAGACTAAAAGATGGCATGACAAGCACTTGCTAAGGAAAGAGTTCAAGGTGGGTGACAAAGTCTTGATTTTCAACTCCATACTAAAGCTATTCTGCAAAAATGATCAAGATGGTCCCTATCTTATTCACATCGGTGAATCTCATATGGTGCAGCAATAGGTGCAAATGTAAATGGTCAGAGTTCAGTCAATGGACAGAGGTTGAAGCATTATTTAGGTAAGCAAGTTGCTAAAGAAATCGTGAATCAGACGATGTATAATTTCTATGTCTGTGAGTTAAATCAAGAATACATGCGACTGGGCTAAGCTATCGACATTAAATATAGCATTACTTGGGAGGCAACCTAAGTTTTGTAAGAACCCCATTTTTCCATGTATTTTCTTACTTTATTTCATTTCTTTTTAGCTTAATTTTGTTAAGCTTTTGGGGATACTTGTTTTGTTTGATTTGTGTGCTAAGTGTTTCAAGTGCATTCAAGGAAACAAAGCCAGGGTTGATCTGCTTGAAACCGAGTTTTTGGGAGTGAATCGAAAATTTGTGAAAAACACGACAATTTGATGTTCAATAACTTTAAAAAAAATTTGGGGACAAAAGCCAAAAGTTAGAAAACTTTAGGTGTGTGAACCCAATTTCCCTGGGTTCGGCTACAACCAAAACCTTTCGCTACTAACTAAATTTTCGCCAAGGCGACAGAAGCTCATGGGTGAGAAAACATTCAGCGAACCCAAGAACCGTTTAAAAAACTTTCTCACGAACCCGAGACTCCCTCTACATTATGGGCTCTTTGCCGAGGTGAAAAGGCCCGATGCTAGGGCACTTTATAAGCCATCACACATCATTTTTTTTTCTTCATTTCAGTTTTTCCTGGCTTTTCCTCTCCAAAAACTTGTTCCTTCCGAGTAACGTTTTCTCCATCTCTCTTCCTCCATGGCTCCGAAGAAAACCGTTCTAGAGAAGAGGAAGAGGACAGGCTCGAGCTACCATGCACCTTCACCTCATCCCGAAAATCCCAAGAAGTTTATCACCCGGGAGGCGAAGAAGTTATACCACGAGTCCCTACACCTGACATTCATCCAGAGAGCATAACTTAATTTCCAAATGTCTACTTCAACTTCATGATCCAGGAGAGGGGTTGGACTACATTTTGTGCGCATACCCAACCCAGGATAGCTCCCATTGTCGTGAGTCTACCCAACTCGTGTCAGTCGGGTCTACAGCGATGTTCAAGCAAGTGGGCAGACTTCAGCAGCCACGACACCACAGGGTGTATAACTTGGTAGACGATGATAGTGATGCCTAGATGGCACTATTTTAGGACACGGACTATCAGATGATCACGAGGTCCCTTACAAGGGTCCGGAGGGTATGGAAACGCCATCCCTCTACTTTCGAGGTCACTACATTTCATATGAAGGCCCTAAAGCCGGTCTCGAAGGTTTGGTACCACTTCATCCAAGCATGACACCTCTTAACCAAGAAATGTCATTTCAATCAATCACACAAACACATGTTAACATTTCATCAAGTCATTACCTAGGAAAGTAATGACACACCTCATTTTCTAGGCTAATTCATGACATATCATGCACCTAAGATAAATTTACAACCTCGCTATGTAACGGCCACTTCAAAGACACAACCTCACATCCACACAACCAACAATTAGCACAATTGAGCAACAACTACTTTTCAACAAGGATGTGAGCACCAATTGCCATTGAAAATCATATGGTCAGATTCTACTCCAAGATCTTTCCATAGAGTCCAAGAACACCCCAAACGGAGCTTGAACGAGAAAGTTATGGTCGTTCGAAGTTAGAGGCCTTGTATGAACAGTAACTGACGCACGGAACCAGCAGGGGCCTACTATTTTTCATAACTTTTGGACCGAATATGAGTTAAAATTTTATCAAGCTATATATGGATGGATTCTAAACTCAAATAGCTTTCCATAGAGTCTAAGAACACCCCAAACGGAGCTCGAACGAGAAAGTTATGGTCTTCCGAAGTCGAGGCCTCAGATGAACAAAGGATTCAGATGCAACGTGAAACCCACGAAATTACTTTCCCGGGGCTCCTTTAAAGCTCCCGTACATGTTATTTTTCCTACCCAAACTCATCCCAAAAACAACCTCACTAAACAAACCCATCCCAATCGGGACCACAACCACCTATAAACATGGCACAAAACCTATCCCGAACTCAGCCCAAAATCAACTTCAAAGCTACAAAAAAAAAAAAAAAAAAAAACTGGACATCATAGCTCAAAACCAGAAAAAAAAAATTAGTTTTTGTATCTGGGAACACAACCAAACAGCCCCTAGGGCTCAACCAAGACCAAAACAACATTTAGATGAAATATAAACCCGAGTAGGAAGGTTCCCCAATTTCGAGAGAAGACAAAACTTTGAGTCCCGAAGACCCGACCCACGCCTTCCGAACTCCACTGAATCTTCGATGGAAAATCTTTATTTCTGGTGTCCACGCGCGCCGACGAGCAATTCCGACTTTAAGTCTCGCCCGATGGAAACCGAATCGCCGATCGTCGTAGAAATCTTGTAGAGAAGCGTAGAACTTTCACTAGCTTTTCTTCTCCAAACTTGAAATCTTCGGTGAAACTGCGTGTTCTCGGTACCCACGCATAGCCCTCGTCGAATAGATGAACTTTAAATCTTGGCTCGACGGATTCCGACCACCCGATCTTCGTAGATCGTAGAGAGAAGGAAGTACTTTTCTCTCCTCTTTCACTCTCTCACGCCCACTGCCGTAATCGCCTTCAAAATGGTAGAAAATTTGATTTTCTTCTTCTTTTAAGTTTAAGTTGGATGGGGCCCACTTTCCGCCACTCGCCCACCACTCAGTCTGTGTTCGCTTTTGTCCCTGAACAATTTATTTTCGTCTCGGGCCTCAATTTATTTTAAAATGAACTTAACTCAAGTCATTTCCTAACTCTGGATTTAAGAATTGCCTTGCAAGCATTGATACCTAACTTCAAAATTCATAAAGAATTCTAATTACCTAGGAATTCAAATAAACGTTTGAGTTATTCGCTGTGAGACTGACCTGGCAGGCAATGCTTCATTATCCGAGCTATAGGAATTTTCAGTTTCCCGAGCTGCTATTTAGCAATTTATTATTTAATTTTATACTTTAGAAAATTTTAAATTTTCCGGGTTTTATAGTACAATCCGCTAGAGCTCAAATAGACAAAAAAGATAGGTAGTGTTCACGAATTGATTTTTAATAACTGGACAAGAAACACGGATCGTATTTTGTTATAAAATAAATGTTTTTATACCGGCCTGCAGCCCAGCGGGATGGTGCAGGTGACTCCGTTATCCTATGCATTGAAAACATTGGATAAATTCGTTTAAAGGCAAAATTATAAGAATATCTATGAAATGCATGATTTGCGTTTTGAATGATTTATTGCATATGAAAGTGCATATTTGGAATGATCAGAATCAGAATGAATGTATATGAAATAATATATGTATCAGATTTGCATCGACATTCAAAAAGATTCAAAAGCATAGTTTAGAAAAATTGCATGATTTGACTTAAACTGAAATGGAAGAGAGTACTATATAGAACCACTAAGCATGAAAATGCTTAGTGCGTTGCTTTTATCATCGCGCAGGTACCGAGTGACCAGGTACGAAGACGTAGACCGTAGTGAATCAGAGTCACCGTCAAAGTCACACGGAGGATAAGGCAAAGCCTACCACATGCATACAAACTTTTTTCGACTCATTTTGTACAAAAACACTATTATGAAAATCGAACTCGATTATGTTTTTGTAAATATTTGATATTGGAAAATGCATAGTAATGTCGCATTATATAAAGGTGGAAAATCGACCAAATAAGAATGAAATGCCACATCGAATGAAAAAAAGAGTTTGTGGATCAAATGATACCAGAGGTCCACTTTCGAAATACCGATCGTCTGAGCATCAACTTGCCAGCATGTACCTGCAAAACAAACCGTAGAACTAGTAGGTCCGCCCACGCTCCGATGCCTAAGCTCGATCTTAAACTGGAGAGAGAAAAATCCGCTCTTTTTAGGGTCAAGAGTCTCTTACCTTCTGATGGTGTTTGCCCTTCTTGATGGAGGAGGGTCGCAGACGCTATGGGAAATAGATGATTTTCAAACTTACAAGCACGCTTTGCTCATGCTGTTATGACATGTTCTTTCGATAGCCAACCGCCTCTTTAGATAACCAAATTGCCAAGATCTCTCGCCCATGATGCCAGATCACCACTGTGTGAGCAATGTGTGACTCCACATGAGTGTTATTTAATCTTGCTAAGAGAGGTCAACCTAATATTTCTGAAAGATGGTAATGACTCAGGAAAGATCAGAATCAGGTATTATATCTTCGCCTACTGGGAAGTATGTTTGGGATGGTATGTAAATGAAGATGATCAGTCTGATCGAGCCATCGTAGGTTTATTGCAGTCTTGACCGACCGGGCTATTAACTCAGGTGGGGTGGAGTCTGTCGAGGCCTGTTAGCTGGAGGATCTAGGCCAAAGCCCATGGGTATCAAAGCCCATGGTACCCACAATGCCCCCCTTTTTTCGACTGGGGAGGTCGTTCTTCCCCAGTCGAGAAAAGAGAATACTTAGGACTTGCTTGATGTGGGATCATGAAAAGGGAATATTCGGGATCATTGATGGGATTAAGGAACCGTTAATGTAAGGGTGTTCCAATGTGCACATTACCGAGGAATTTCCTAGTTTTTTGATGTCACATTTGATGCAGTTGTTTGGGATTCTTTTGAGGATGGAGGTCTCTATAAAAGGTTTGCAGGAGGAAGGATTCTTTTGTGCCAATGGTTATTACTAGTTTTCGGGGTGGTTTGTTGTAGTTACTGCCTGAGTCTGACTTCAGATTGCCGCATGTGACGCAGGCTTGCGAAGAGGTGGTTAACTATCCAGAATGACTTCAGACAATAAGCATGGACCAGCCGGTCGGTAAGGATTGAAATCCGATTTAATCGTTTACGCCTGGGAGGATATTCCTGAAAGAAGCCTGGGCCTCATTTCAGGGTCACAGAATCCTGAATAACTCATAGTTTTCGCTGAACACCCCTCCAAATCAACTGGTTCTTGTGTTCCTTTGCTACCTCTCTAAATCAACAATCTTTTATGTCCCTCACACCTTCGTAGACTTTCTTCCCGGCCTTTACTCAACTACTCTACCTCTTCTTTTTTTTTTTTTTTTTTTCGTGGGCCTCTGGATTTGGTTCGGATGGATCATGTAAACATAATATGATCACTTTGGTTTAAACGCTATTGTGTAACTATGAACGCCTTTTGCTGTAATTAATGAATTTACATTTTCTGAAATTTATGTGTTCCTGCACTCATTGTTCTCATGCTTCCCAATTCTCGCTTATTGACAAGGACTTATGGTATTTGATATGCTTTCAAATGGATCGGTCTAGAAGTAATATGGTTGGTCGTTCTTCGAAATGGACCGGTATAGAAATAATATGGTTGGCCGGTGCGAATGTGGTCATAGTGGTGACCCAAAGTGCCCAGGAGCCGTCCACGCTCACACCAATCGTAGCTCCCAACAGCGAAGCGCCGCTGTGGATTCAAATTCGGGTCAGGAGGCGATGAGTCGCAGGCATTAAAATGCAACAGGCTCTAGACGCTTAACATATAGGGATGAATACTGACACCCTTCCGTATTCTATTCTTCAAGTTATCTTGTTTCCCTTTTGCTCAAGATATTTTGTGGATACTCTGTTGCGACATTGCGTGCTATTGTGAACCGCTTCCGTGCTTTGTCAGTTTCCATTTTGACAGCAAACACTATTCTACTCGTGTGTTGATTTTCGATTGCTCGCACGCCGCGCCAGAATAGCCAAAAGGGGTGGTCAGGTTGTTATTCCCAGAAGTCTACTAGGGGCCAGGTACCCTCGCCTGTGCTTGAGCTGGCTTCAAGTGTTCACCTTTTACCGCTTGCATCATGACTTCGAGGCGCGATTATCAAGTTTCTCTTCTTTTTGTCCGCTCATCGAGAACGGCGAGAAGCTGTGAAGAGACTCCACCACCCGATGGGTCTGAAGCATGGGCCTACCCAGGGGACGCCTTCTACAAGCAGCATCATCTCCTCCTTGTCTATGGGAGAGTTGGGGGCCTATTGTGAAATTCCCGATGACATTGACGTCATGCTATCGGAGGGCTCGACTGAAAATACTGTGGGCGTAGAGTACAATGTGGTGTTTTTTACCCGAGAGCAACTAAAGAAATACTTCGCTCGTAGCTCGATCAAGCAATTCTTGTGACCCTTTACAAGAGCGCCCACCCGCCTCGTTTCACCCAAAACGTCATTCTGATTCGACAAGGTGTCAGGTAACGAACCTTCTTTACCACCTTGATCTGGCTATCAGGAGATTATTATTGTGAGCACTGAGAGCAAGGTGGCCTGATGTCCTCACACCCCAGAGCCCCTGGTTGCAATTCATTACAAGACTCCTCGACTCGCCCAAGAGTGAGGCGAAGGGGGTGATCCTAATCAGGGGGCCTTGGGATGAGACCCCAGGTTCCCCCAACCTTCCGTTTAATGTTAACCATACGATGTCTTTTCCAGGTGTGTAAAAGTAACTGGCCCGCTAACGATACGCCAGATGCCCATTTATGCACACTCCGTTTCACTATTAAGGGTTGCGTGCGTGAAAGGCCAAGGGGCAAACTAAGGCATCGGGTGGAGAGAGCCGCTTTACAAAATCCAGGTCAGTTTGAGATTTTTACAACAACTAAAGATCATGAAGTCCTTCTAACCGTGAAGAATTTGCATGATTTAAGCCGCCACCCGTCTCCTTACAACGTCCCAATAATCCCGCGTCCTCTACCCTTAAAGATTGTGGAATGTGAGCACTTGTCATCATACCTTTTCTGAGTTTAACCTGAGCGGTTCTTCCCTAGCCCACAAGCTGAGAGCTTGTACGCAAGCTCCTGGGACTGGAGGATCAAAGACTCAACCCACGCAACCCTCCTCTACTAGAGAGGATTCGTCCTACCTTCAAAGGTCTGTGTGTGTTGAGGGGGGTAGTCGCTTGAGCGTCCTCATAATAAAGGACTCCGTCCTACCCCTGCCGAAGAAAAGAAGGGATGCCGAGGCGACAAAAAAGTCACGGGAGCAGGGCTGAGGATTTCATTCCCTTGATCCTCTAATATCCCGTCGCTCCCGACTCTGAAGAAGAAGAGGAAGAGGACTAGACGTCTGCTTGATTCACAAACTTTGTCGTTTGAAAGCAAAGCTAGATGATATCCTCGAAAGCAAGCTGACAATGCCCTTCCCGAGTGGGTTTGAGGTTCCTGGTAGCCTCGCCTCATGGAGTGGGTTCGAGGTGTAGGCCATCACATTTCAGCTCGCTTGAGATGGGTTTGAATGACTAACAGCCTGGAAAACATCACCTTAAGGGAGTCATGAGGATTTCGATTCCGCCGCTATCAAGGTGGTCCATTCCCCCGAGCAAGCCGCCACCCAGATAGGGCCAAGTACACACGAGCCAGACGTAGGAGACCGTTGCTTCCTGATCGCATGTTGCTGAATTTGTATCTCCCTCCTCACGGCCCGGCTCCCCCCATGGAGGAGGTATCAATCTCGTGCCTGAGGGTGCCTGTGGAGGATTATTAATCATCAAGGCCCTTTAACCTAGGGCGAATCTCCCGTCGAATTACTCCGCACGACCAGACGATGATGCTAGCGTATGCCTCAGAATCCATTCGGGCCTGGGATGTGTGTCTGCAATCGCACTTCCTCGCCGACGAAACCCGTGGAGCTTAGAATCGCTATATCTCGTTGTATTATTTCTGGGCTTATCATTACATAATTATGTTGTCAGCATGGTTACTGCTATATAGAACACGGCCTTCAAAGACCGAGAATTTGCACTAACGAGGATGCGAGAGACTACGGCTTTATGCCCATTCGCATTCTGCACAAAAGGCCCCGAGTGCTCCTTAATGGTGGTAGAAAGCCAAAGTCGAGGCCTGAGCCTGGCGCCAGAGAAGTCGCATGGGTTCGTGGCCGAGGCTGAGAGAGACGCTGGCCACAAGTGAAGTGGCGATGGCCCGACCAAGATCGGCCACTCACAAGACTCGCACAAGTGGAATCCGAGCCACCAGTCCAAAGGCGCCTTAACTGGGGAAGACGCCCTACGGAAGGTGAAGTCCGAAAGTGACGCGCTAATAGACTTTGGTTGTTTCTAGAGAGGCACGCCGAGCGCTGAGAAGCAACCACGGGCCCGATGCATGAGTGAGTTTCCTTGCTTGTTGAGCTTGGGATAGTAGCACTCAGCTGGTCCGCTCTCGGCAGAGGCTCCCAAAGAGAAGAAGGCTATGGAGGCGAGTCATGCAACGTTGTTTCAAGTTAGCTCACTACGGCTATGACTATCAGGCCTTCGCACACAATATTTATGGAAAAAGCCTGGATTCCACTGGATGGTTTAAACTGGTTTATTGTACCCATTATCTCCAGAGTTCTTCATTAATCCTCGATGCCCCCTGATGTCGTTTTGTCAAATTGTTATATTCAGGGCATTAGCGAAGAGGTCGAAGCACTCCTGGTCACGGGGTCGACGAGGTGATAATCCCGATTCTCTCAATCTGTGCAGCTGTGGAGAGGGGAGGAGCCCTGGCAGCATCCAAGAGTTAGTGGACTGATGTTCTTTCTTTCCTAAATTCGGCCCTTGCCCCCATTTTGTATCTTGACATTTTAATATAGTGTAACCAGGCTTCTTAATGAAGCATGTGTTATGTCATGACTTCGCTGATCCCTCAACCGAGTAGTTTATTTGTTTAGTCGGATGGCAATCGGGCGTAATGAGGTGGTAGTCCTGGTTTGAGCAATTGCTCCTCGGCTTATTCGCTTCTTTCCAAATCCTGCCTTAACGTGCACTATCTGTGCATCAAATAAATTGAGCCTGGTAGACATCCGTCTTACTCTGACTTTTGGGATTAAAAACCAAAGGAGACTCACCTATACTCGCCGGATAGGCATTAATCTTCAAGCGCCATCCCGACTTTAGACCGAGCCATCGTGGCATTAACCAACATGCACTGACAGTAAATGTCATCCGATTTTATATCGGTAGACAATGGCCATTAACCATACCGGGCCTGGGTAGGCACAGCCATCCCGACTTTATACTGGAGCCACTGGCATTAATCATGCTCGGGCCTGATTGCCAATAGGCTATCCCGACTTTATTCCGAGCGCTGGCATTAACCATGCTGGGCCGGACATGGCATTTAGCGCCATCCTAACTTTATTCTAAGCCACCCGCATTAACCATGTCATCGATTGTGTGGCACAATATCCGATTTTATTCTAAGCCGCCTAGCATTAACTATGTCACGGACAGGCATTTAGCGTCATCCTACTTTATTCTCGAGCCAAGTAGGCATTAAATCCATACCGGGCCTGATAAGGCAATTAAGGCCATGGACTTTATTCTAAGCCAAGCCAGCATTAACTATGTCGGGCTGCATGTGTGGCTTAGCGCCTATCCTGACTTTATTCTTAGCGCCTAGGCATTAACTATACCGTCTGATAGGGCATTTAGCTCCATCCGGACTTTATTACTTAGACTATGCAATGAAGATACAGTTAGAGGAAAAATCATCTTTTTATTGATAGTACCTTTTGAGGTGTACAACATTTCACATTCTAGGTATAGGTGTTCCATCTAGCTTATCTGAAGCATATGATTCGGATTTTTCGACTCGAGTTACAATATATGGCCCTTCCTAGTTGGCCCTCCTCGAAACTTCTCCTGCTCAATTAAGATCGGCCAGGTTTTCAAGACTTTCCTTAAGACCAGTCTCCGCCGAACACTCTGGGGTTTTACGCGTCAAGGTATAGATTTTCCAAATTGCGGTAGGGTTATCCGTATGGCTACTGTCTCACGCAGTTCATCCGCCGTGTCTAGGTCCTTGATTATGGACTCCGTACTCATCTGTTCGGGCATATCCGTTCGGAGCATAGGCATATCGATTTCTGTAGGGATTATAGCTTCCATCCCGTAGGTAAGTGTGAAGGGAGATATACCGGTTGGTCTGCGAGCGGTCGTTCTATAAGCCCAAAGGACCCCGAGAAGTTCATCAACCCATTTGCCTTTAGCCGCCATTCAATCGCTTTCTTTAAGGCCTTAACCAGGTTTTGTTAGGTTTCTCGCTTGGTCGTTGTTTCTCATGGATACCTGTAAAAGAGGGTATGTTCTTTATTTTCAATTCCCGATGTAAGTTTTTATAGACCCGCTATCAAATCGAGGGTCATCGTTTCAATACGATTGTTCTGGGAATACCAACCCAAGAACGATATTTTTCCGTATAAATTGAGGACCCTCTTTGTCTTTGATTGATGCAAAAGCCTACTTCAACATCATATCGGGCGCAATCGCGGCTACTAGCAATAGCTTTTTCTGCCGTAGCCAGAGGTAAGGTCTCTACTATGTCACTTCCCATCGAGCGGCGGGCCATGGGCTTAAGATAGACATTGATCTGAAATGACGATCTTAAGATGGGAGTCCGCTGCTGACACCGTCACATTTCCATAAGACATAATCTGGTGGCGCGACTTCATGGTCACAATAATACCCCAAGTATAGCCTCAGATGCTAGAGCTCCGCCGTTGATGGCTGCCACATATCCCTTTCATACACCCTGGCCAACATAAACCGCCCCCGTTCTGAAGTTGGCATTTCGTATACAACCCATTCATCGATCGCTCAATACCGTCATCGATTAAGGAAATTTCGCATATTTAACCCTGGTTCCTCGCGAGCCTAGTCCTTCTCATTAGTGGGAGTTCCGTATGGATATACCGTCTCTACGGGTCCAATTAGGAAGGGGAGGCTTGGGTTTCACTGGCTTACCCGATGGTGGCTAATGAGGAACTTACTTGCAATATATAGGCAAAAATATTGTTTCTTATAAGAAGAGACGATCAAGGCGACTAAGGTGTTCGCTCTTTCATTATACCCCCGGGAACATGTTCGAAGCCCATGTTGAAAAACCGCAAAAGTCGCTTAACTAGAAGCTACGCACTTCGGCCATTCTGGGAACTGACCTCGTAGATTCTCCCGCATTTACTCGCCTTACCACCAATCGAATCAATTCCGACTATAAGCTGGCGACAGATAGTGCAATGTTAATTCAATCCTAAGCCAGATGGCTACATATTCTCGATTCATCGTTTTGAGGCGCTGGCTTCCCACACTGATAGCTTGCTCGATCTTGTCCCCACCCGGGGACTTTAGTCAGAGGGCCAACGTCAGCCCCTCGCTTGTCGCTGATGCTGGTTTACACCGAGAGTCCACCAATTTAAATCGCGCAGCCTGCTTCAAGGTCAGGGTACTCTATTAGAAAGTCGACCAGACCCGCCCCTCTAGCTAACTGGCCATACAGATACCGATTCTTAGTCTCGATTGCCCAACACATCCTCCCCAGATAAGTCCGTCGTGTATAGTACTTCAAGTGGAAGGCTGGCTAGCACCACAAACGGGGTGTGCTCGAAAGTATGGGCGGTTTTCACGCTATCCCGAGAGCCAAAGCTACTGCTCAAGATGGTTGTATATGGTTTCTACGTCGGCTAAGGACTTGCTAACGAAGAACACTGGCCTCTACCTTCCATCTTCACCCTCTTTGAACAGGACGATGCTTACTAAGACATCCGAATCAAGTAATATATGAAGAGGTCCTCACTGGCGCCGTGGCCAGCCAGCACTCGGGGTCTCGCCCATAAGCCTGATCATACCAAGGCCCACCTCTTCATTCCATCCAGCCTGCCTGGTCCCTCAAGGGTGGCAAAGAATGGCTTTAGACGGTCAGTGAACCGAGAAATGAATCGCCTCAGGCGAAGCAACTCAACCGATCAGCCGTTGTATTCTTTCGAACTAGAGCCTATGATTCTAGATAGCCTTGCGTCATGTAGTTTTGCCTCTATCCTCAGGTCACCGGAAGCCCAAGAACGGCCACGCAACCTCGAAGGCACACTTTAAGGGGTTGAGTTTCATACCGTATGCCCTGAGGAGATCGAAAGCTTCTTGCATGTGCGTAGTGTGGTTCAGGCGTTCTTTTGACTTTACTAACATATCATCAATTTATACCTCCATGGTTTTACCCAGCAACGGTCTAAACGTCTTGGTCACCAGTCTCTGATAAGTCGCCCCGACATTCTTTAACCCAAACGACATTACATTATACCGTAAGAGTCCTCAGGCGTGATAAAGGTCGTTCTCTCCGTCACGGTGTATTACGGGGATCTTATGGTAAACCTGCATAGCATCCGTGAATGACAAAAGATCCCATGCTCGGATGAGGCATCGACAATCTAGCCCATGCAGGTAACCGGAAGCCGCTCGGGTAAGTGTCAATAGACGGTGATAATCATGGCTACTCCACTACTACCTTTCTCGTGCCACCACCATTAGCTAGCCATTCCGGGTATTTGACTTCCCCTTCGATGAACCCGTCCAAAAAGGTTATTCACCAACCTGAATAACGCAATGGCGACCGAGCGTGAAAAGTTTTTACTTCGCCGACTGGCCTCGGGTGACTCGATAACATTCAAATTATGAGAAGCATGCGGGCGTTGAACGGCTCAATACGTCCGAACAAACCAGTGAATATGTCAATGCACAAGAAACCTCACAGAATCGCGTTCTCTTCTGACGTGAGGGAGCCGAACATAAGTGTGCTTTTATCCTACCACTGCAGTATCGTTCCCAAGGGGTCCAGTTAGCTAATTGTTCCCTCCGCCCTCCTTTCCCGCCTGGCAAGAACCGTGATTGCTATTCTAGACCGTGATCCCGGCGCCGTAATGTCAGCTTTCACCTTTCTCATGCTCTTATACCGACAGCTGATAACATTGGCGAGCTGCTAACTAGCCGTCAGAGGTCAATTATCCAACGTTAGGTAACCGGGATCGCCCGATGGTAGGTCGAGGGCGTAATCGCCATACAGGCACCAGCCCGCCTAACGACAAGATTATACGGGCCCCAAGTCTTCGGCAACCGAGAATAAAACTTTGCCGAGTAATCGCCCAGCCAATGGGGAGAGCGAGCACACCTATATCAGCGTGAAGCCGTCATTAAATCGACAAAATTCCGCGAGCGCACTGAAGTTTATCAAAAGGAACTTTCTATCCGTCTTCGCGTCAGTCGTGAACAGTCACTACCGCTAAGGTCAACACGCACTGTGTACATCAAAATTGTTAATGCATGCGAAGCACAAGTGCATCGTGATGTGGGAAGGGATAACCCTAGATAGGTTTAATGGGAGGAAAGGATATGTATCCATCAGAACCCATGCCAGCTATTCTTACTCGTTATTTAACTGATGGTGTCTCACCCGGTCAAGAACTGTGGCCACAGCAGCTTTTTCCTCCGATAATCAATCGATTCCTGGTCATTCATTAGGCCACCCAATATGTAATTGATGGTGGGGTCGAGGCTCCTGACAGAGCTCGAATGGGCAAATATTCTTTCAGCCTACCAAGGCATGACTTCATCTAAGTGGGCGATCCCTGATATATCCTTCCGAGGTGGCCAGCCGATTAGTTTCTCTAATAGGAACTTCGGGAAACCAAGACCGCAGCTCTATGCCTCGGTCCTTGTGGGTAATCGTGACTCGAGATCGATCACGCCGCGAGATCCAACTAATCGTGAGCAAAAGCCGGTGATCCTGGAGCAAGGGGGAGGAGTCTATCAGGGATGTTCAAGTAGTAAACTCTGGGAGGTTCCCTTCTTTCGACGCTCCTGAGCGCTTCATCCTTAGTCCGCTCCCTGTCTGATCAATTTCCTTCATCTGCTTGATATTCTGCACCATCACCGTCTGAGGCGCCCGAATATTGTCTTCTCTGAAACAGAGAGTACCTATCCCACCATTTATGTCTCTTCCATCGTTAGGAGGCGTCCAATGATAGCGATTGAAGAAAGGGGTACGATCCAAAGCTTTTCAAAGCTGAGGACCGCATCCATGAGGCCAATTTGTTGAATACCATTCAAATCTCCTAGTGAAGCTCCAGACACTCATCCTCCCACAAGATGGTTTGTAAAGGAACTCGATGTTTCCTTTACCGAACCGAGCATAAGTATCAAATGAAGGCGTACTCGTAACTCGCCGAACGAGTTTGTTGATCCTCTCGGGAGTTTATGAACCAGGCCGCAGCAGGTCCCTTCAAAGCACTGAACATCTGCAATATAAGACGATCATTCCCCGCGCTAAGAATCATTGCTTGGTTGGGAGTGCAAACAATGTATTCAATAGACAAGAGCCATCATACATGGCAAACGGTATGGTGAGCCGTGGGTGGCTCATAACTCGTGATTTGCCATTCTTAATGGGATGACAAGATGTCTTCAAGTCCCTGACAAAGAAGAGGGTACTGTGCATAAACAGGACGAGTGAAGCTCCAAAGGCAAGATACCCGAACTGAAGTGATGGTGCTGCACCCCCTAGCCACGCAGGAACGTTTTCAGGGGCGCGCTCCGACTGTCGCCTTTCCCTGCTGAATTCTCTCCGCACTCGAAGAGGCATGCTTCGACGACCGACAGAACGCCTGCGAGGGGGCCTCTTTCACTCGGCCCGCGACGTCTGGGGTGGTGATCCAAGCTAGAGTTTCCTAAGATAACTCGTCATCCGTCAGCCGCCGCTTCCATCCCGATAGGCTCTCGGCTTCTTTATTTGTTTAACTGGGTGTCAGTATTACTCCCTCGTGAATTTTTCGATCCGTTCGCCTTTCTGTGCGAGTCCTGTGCAATTGTTTTTTCACAGCAGATGGTCATCACGGCTTCGCAGCTCTGGCCATTCTGTCTGCCTCGTTCTCCGCTTCTCCATATCCTCGGCGCCAACAAAGGAACCAATCTCGAGGGATTGATCTTATTGATTGATGGTCATGATGACACAAGTCCGACGGGTCCGTGGGTCGATCGTGTAGAACGACCAAAGCTTCAGGATAGGCGACATTTGAAAGATGGTAACCAAGCCCTCGTGAACGATGAGCGGCTCGGGTCGCTCCCAATACGTATAGCCAATTGTAGTCTCTTGAATTTTCTGAGTCACTGGATCGTCGAAGCATCAACTTGCTAACATGTATCTGCAAAACAAACCAGAGAACGACGGTAATGTGCATGTCGCTTCTCCGATGCCTAAGTCAAATTCTAGAAACTGAGAGAAAAGAATCCGGGCTTCAGTCAAGAGCTCCACTTATGGTGTCACCTTCTCTTCTTTTTATAAGAGTGGTCACGGTCCACCTTCATGGAAGTAGACAATTTCCTTTTGAAACTGGCGGTGAAGGCATTTGCTTGCGTGGTTATGACCTGCTCTTCCCTTAGATAGCCAAACCGCCTCGATAACCAAATCGCCTGCATCTTTGCTCCATGAGCGCGCTTGACCGCCATCGTGAAGGGTTACGTGCGTGACTCATGAAGGGTTATTCGCTCGCCGAGAGAGGTTAGCCTGGCCACTCCCAAAGATGGTAGCCGACCAAGAAAGATTATACCTAGGCATTATATCTTCTCGCCTACCATAAGTATGCTTTGGGACGTTTGTAAACGAAGCATTTATCGGGCCATCAGACCGAGCCACTCAGAGGTTTCGTGACGGGGCCCGGACTGGGACTGTGCCATTAACATGTGGGGTGGAGTTTGCCAGCCCCAAACAGCTGGAGGATCTGTGGGACAAAGCCCATAGGGCACTTCATGGTACCCACTGTGCCCCTTTATGTTAAAGTGGTTTACATATATATATATTTTCATTTAGTATTTGAAATGTGTGTTAAAAAGTAATACGATTATTCAAACCATTCAAAAAAAAAAAAGGGATGAGGACCGCCCCCAACCGGCCTGGGTCTGATCAGCCTGATACTGGGTGGCAGCTCACAAGATGTGTCACACCAATGAGAAAACAATGGTTTAAAAACTAAGCAAAATAAATTAAATGCATCCTAAAAGGAGAAAGAGTTACTGAAATTACATATAATAGCAAGAAAGCTCCAAGTTGAGTTCGCTATTCACCGCTGAATCCATGTAGAGCAAAGGAATGAAAAGATTAGTACTGGCAAACCTGATAGCCTTCCTTCCTTGAAACTTGAAAACAATCTCACTCCTCGTGTTTCAGCCAACAGATTTCTTTGCCCTTTTGTAGTGGCTT